>JARYZH020000340.1:0-312337 GCA_030021035.2 Notholithocarpus densiflorus
AGAGGTCTTTTTGCACCGTTGTTACTGAGTTATTATGATTTGTCATCACCACTGAAACGGTGTTTCTCATATTGTGCTGTCTTTCCAAAAGATTATGTCTTTGATGTTGATGAGTTGGTAGATATGTGGACAACACATGGATTTGTTGAGTCAAAGGGAAATATGGAGGTGGAAATCAAGGCACGAGAATACTTTGAAAATTTAGTCTTACGCTCTTTCTTCCAAGAATGCGAGGAAGATGTATGGCCTGACGCGAAGCCCTTGAGCAGAATGAGCACGAGGTACAAAATGCATGATATAGTGCATGACTTTGCACAATCAATTACTAAAGCTCGCCATTTGGGATATTCAACAGCATCCCAATTTCCTCCATCTGCTGATATATCCAAAAATCTACGCACTGTCATCTTTTTTAATCAATGTGATTATAACATGTCTAATTTAGTCCAGAATTTTAGCCGTTTACGGGTATTAACTTTGACCAGTGGAATGGAAATTCCGGATACAATAGGAAATTTAATACATCTAAGGTATCTCAATTTGACTTGTTGCGAGGATTCATGTTGTGTCAAATGGGTATTCCCTGAAACTATATGTAATCTATGCAATTTACAATTTTTGAGGCTTGATTGTAATAATATTTCAATATTACCGCAGAAGATAGGTAAATTAATTAACTTAAGACTTCTTACTGGAGATCAATTAGTGATTCCAAGAGAGATTGGAAAATTGACTTCTCTTAGAACATTAAAGAGGGTCCTCATTAGTGACAATGAGAGCGAAAGATGTGAATTTGAAGGATTAAAAAATTTGAACCACCTTCGCGATTTGTCTCTTCTATGTTGTGGTCCAAGGATTATACCACGGCCTGATAGAAGAACAATTGAGAGTAGTTTATTAATTTTTAATGCGTTAGAGCCACCTCAAGACTTGGAGAAGTTACGCATTACTAATTACGGGGGCACCACAATGTCTCCTATTTGGTTGGCGTCTTTAACCAATTTGAAAGAGCTTCATCTCTCTTCAGTCATGGAGTTAATGAGTTTGCCTCCTTTGGGGAAGATTCTTCCGTGCCTCGAATCATTAACTATAGAGAGTGCGTTTCATTCGAGGTTGAGAAAAGTGGGAGTTGAATTTTTGGGAATAGAATCTGAAAACAAGAAAGAAGACATAATAATATTCCCAAATTTGAATTATCTCGAATTCTATTGTTTGGGCGAGTGGGAAGAATGGATTGGAGGAACGAGAGGAGGAGGAAAAGAAGACGAAGACTGTATTACTATAATGCCACGTCTTCAAAAGTTGATAATTCGCTTCTGCAGTAAGTTAAAGTCGTTGCCGGATTTCCTGGGTGCAACTCCATTGAAGGAATTGGAGATCAAAGGCTGTCCAATCATCAAGGAACGTTGCCAAAGAGATACAGGAGAGTACTGGCACAACATTTCTCACATCCCAATCATCAAATTAGCTGATTATGATGATGATCCTGATGATCCTGAGGATATGACGAGGTAACTCGTGCTTCTTCTTCTTTTATTTTCTGGTTAAAATTCCCACGGAAAATAAATTACTAACAACGCAGATCGGTGAAATTTAACATATTCACATAAATTTGAATTAGAGCGGTTTATTGTTGTTGTTTAGATTCAGCTATATTGTGATGTATCCAAAATTGATTGATGGGTTTACTAAAATTTCACAAATAATTTAAAAAAATAAAAGGCTGGAATTTTAGATAGACTAATCAAATGAACAGAGTCACCAAATTTTAACTCATTTGCATTTTAAAGTGAACAACTCAAATCAAATTCCTACCTCTTTCTATTTCATTTGCGGTTTAATATTTATATGGGTCTTGCTCATATTCTTGATTTCGGTACACTAATCTCAAATAACTCATATGGTTTTCTTTAGGGATTCGGATTCTGAAGCGTCCTCGGATTCTGATATGGGTTGGTAACTTTTTCCTGCTTATTTCGTCCTCTTCCTATTTCATTTGCTTTTTAATATTTATATGGGTCTTGCTCATTTTCTTGATTTCAGGGGAATAAACAATGACCTTCCGTAATTTTATCAAATTCTGGCAAAACTCACAACGACACTATCAGCAATGGTTTTCTTAAGGGCATGTGTAGATGAAATCTTGAAATCTGTGTGTGAGCAAGTCTGAACCAATAAATGGTAACTTCTTCCTCTTCTGCTACTTCTGTCATTTGGCTGAAACATCAATTTATTATTTTAATTATCTCTCAAAAACTCCCACCAAAGAAATTACTAGCAACTCTGTCAAATTTAGGCCAAACTCACAATGACACCATCACCAATGATTCTATCTAGTAGGACCATTGAGTTGGACAGACTCAGGTCCTCAGGGGACCGTCGTTGGGGTGTATGATGGTCATGGAGGAACTGAGGCTTCACGTTTTGTCAATGACAAACTTTTTTGCAATCTTAAAAGTATGTTATCATCTTTAATGCATGGCTATATATTCAAATTTATTAAAGACTTAGTTTCAATAATTGTTAGTAATGGCTCTGTATGTACTAATAGTTAGTTGGCAACCTTGCACAAACCTGGCTAGTTGGACATGTTAGTATCCCTGAACGGCTAGCAAAATCAACTACTAGTAGAAGATAGAGAAAGTAGTTAACATACTTATGGTCTGGTGTAGAACAGTAAATAAAAAGATAATATTTGGAGAAATTCCCCATTACGTGTTTCATTCACATTCTTACAACTACGCTACCTTAAGTGAACCTTTACATTCATTCCATGAAGATTAACTCTTAGTTGAAAACAGCATGAAGAATGTTGGGTTTAAAGTTAAACTTCTTGATATGCAACCATCCCTATCACTCTCTAATAATTGCTACTCTTAATTAGTTCCAACAGGAATCCGGTTGTTTCATTTAATGATTTTGTAAATAGAGCTAGATGTCATATACTTTCTGCTCTTGTGATGCAGGATATGCAATTGAACATCAGGGCATATCAGAAAATGTCATCGAAAAGGCTTTCTTACACTGAAGAAAGCTTTCTCTCCCTTGTTAATAAGCAATGGCTTAGTAAGCCACAGATTGCTTCTGCTGGATCATGTTGCTTGGTGGGAATAATATGCAATGGACGAGCAGAAAGAGGCGCTAGGGAAGTCACAGCTATTCAACTATCCACAGAGCACAATGGAAATATGGAATCAGTGAGGGAAGAACTTCAGTCATTGCATCCCCATGATTCACAGATTGTGGTGTTGAAGCACAAAATTTGGCGTGTTAAAGGCCTCATACAGGTCTTGGATTTTTATTTTTTATAAATGAATTTTCTTTTTCCTTTGTCAGACAGTTACTTATGAATCTTGATTCTCCAAGCTTCATTTTTTAGTTTTTACCTTTGCTTATATAATTTTTAGCTTAGAGTTCCATCTTCACAAATTTTAGCTTTTATGCGATGGATGCTTTATGATTCATCTAGCCTTATAAATTTTTTTTTTAAAAAATGTTTCCATTTAGAAGCTTAGATAGTATATCTCAGGTCTTTGGGGGGCACTTATTATATCTCAGACCAATATTTTGGCACTGCATGAGCACTCATACTCGTCATGATTGAGCAAGAAGCAACACTGCAACAGTAAACTGCATACTGAGATTATCAAAGATGCGGATGACTTAAAAAAACAGTATGAATTACCGTTGTTAAAAGAGCTTCTAATTTCGATTGCAGGTTTCAAGATCCATTGGTGATGCATATTTGAAGAAGGCAGAGTTCAACAGAGAGCCTCTACTGCCTAGATTTAGGCTGCCCGAACCTTTCCTCAAACCGGTCCTTAGTTCAGAGCCATCAATTTCAGTACACAAACTACAACCTGAAGATCAATTTCTCATATTTGCTTCTGATGGTCTATGGGAGCATCTCGGTAACCAGGAGGCTGTCAACATTGTTGTTAATTACCCATGTTATGTAAGATTTCATTGTCTATATTGCAAATTAACTACTGTAATAATCCTATATGAAAGCCTTTGGTCCTAGTGTCACTAGTGAAAAATTGTTGTTTCAAAACAATGACTTTCATTGACCTTTCCCTTGCTTTGCAATCCAGGGAATTGCCAGGAGGCTTGTCAAAGCTGCACTTCAAGAAGCAGCTAAGAAAAGAGAAATGAGGTACTCAGACCTGAAAATAATTGATAGAGGCGTGCGGAGACATTTTCATGATGATATCACCAATGATTCTATCTAGTAGGACCAGAATGTGTGAATGTTAAGGAATAATTTTTATTATTATTTTTTAAAAAGAACCGAGACTGAATTTATAGTTGCTAATCTACAACTTATGCAACCTTCTGTACTTAATTTTGAGAGCTTGAATGTATAGTTGCTAATCTTCAGGCTTTGATGTTACAACTTTAAAAACTTGAATCTGGATGAACATAGATTTCTAGTCTTGGTGTTGTGTTTCTTGTCAATGAAGATGGGGAAGAGTGGGAAAATTTGATAAATACTTGCTATTTGTTGCAATCCATAGTTGCCCATTTTGAAAAGGGCACCGTAATAAGTGGAGAGGAGAAGATAGGACCAGTCCAAACTTCCTTGATCTAGGCACTTAAATTTTGTTTCTTGAATATGTTACTCTGTTCTTTCTATTATTTTTTTTTCTAATTTATTTCCTCATTTGTATTTTGTTCCATGGTCAATTATTATTATTTTTTTAACCTAATAATGCCCAGGAATTTTTTGCTCTCCTTTAGTCTAGACATCATGTAAAATATTTCTCAATCTTAACATCATATCACAGTGCTTTTTGTAGAAAGCTCTGTTATGACTTCAAAGATGCTAGTAACATTTGTACATAATCTTTTATCTTCATTTATCAATGCTAGAAAATTATTATTTCTTCATTCTATGAGTAATACTAGAAGTCAAACCATGGTGCAATGGTAAGTGCCCTCCACCCAAACCATGTGTAGTTAGGGCAAAAGCATGAGTTTTGTGCATTGGGTATAACAATTCTTTGAGTAATACCACTATAAAGAAGAGAGAGGGGCATTCAAAGCTTAAAAATGTTTTTGGTAGTTATCAAGTTTTAAAGCTATAGGGTTAGGTACTTGCTAGTTATCTATTTATAAAGTATTATTGTATACTTATTTCTTGTCTTAGAGTTTGAAGTATTTCGTTACATGGAAGTGTGTGAAGTGCACAAGGTGACCATCAGGGATTCAGGCAAGAAGGAGACAAAATACCTTGGATTATGTACTCTTCTACTGTAAGGCATATCTCGATATTTCTGCTTAATCATCTTTCGTTTTTTTACTTATAATCTTCTCCATCTATAAAAACCTCATGCTGAATATCTAATTTTATTTTGGCCTTATTTAAACCAAACATCAGATTTGGGGAAGTACATTTTATGATGAAACAAGGTGTCACTCATGGATGCACATTTTAGAAAGCACTATAGAAGATACTCCTTTATCAGTTCATTCTGCAGCAAGGAAGTGTATCATGGCCATCCCCTCAGTAAGCCATATTGTATGGTGGCTGATGAAAGGTGAGCTAGCTAATTGACCAATTTTCAACTTATGTAATTTCTACTTTTATTTTTTAGGGTATGAAATCTAGTGTGCTAATTTTCTTGGCTTAGTGTTACAGATTTTGGAGATCTAGTGCAATGGTGTGTAGAGTGTGTGGGAGAATGGAATGTTACCACCAGGAGTGGAGGGGATGAGCTGAGAAATGCCTTTCTTGTCTTTTCCCATCAGCAGTTGCCCAAATTTGGAATGACATTAAAAAATGGACAGACCCCAATTAGTAACTAATCTGTTCAAAAACAGAAGAAGAAGAAGGTAATGAGGCCATATTACAATTGTTTTCTTTGGGCCGTTTAATTCTAATTCACATGTAGGTAACTTTATGTTCTTTTGATGCTATTGCATTTGCTTTTTAATCCATGGTCAATAACTTTTATTTCCAAATTGCAGGAATGTTTTGGTCTTATTCATTTAGAACATCATGCAAAATGTTTTGTTCTCATTTGGCCTCATTCATTGTAAACGTTATGCAAACTCAAAACTAAGATAGGTAGGTAGTGAGTGAAAGAGATAATTCACAGATGGAGAAAGAGTAATGGGAAAGGCTTTAAGTACGAAAACCCCAATGCTTATAAAAAAAAGCCCTGTTATCCATTCAAAGATGCTACAAACAGGCTTAACCTGTGATCTGGTTTTCTTATCTATAGCAGTCCATCTTAAATGGTGACATATGAAAAGCAAACTATTTAATTTTTTAGTAACTGTACTCATTCTTCCATTTATCATTTAGTTCTTGAACCTTTTTTCATTCAACTGGTAATAATTTTTTTTAAAGAAGAAAGCGGGGTGCCCTCACAGCTCAAACCTATAATTATTAATCATCTGGTCTTGATGTTATAGGGTTATGTACTTGCTATCTATCAAGTTCCTAAGTAAATATTTCGTGCTTTTTGCTTTTTTTCAGTGGCTTAAATGTTTCATGGGCATGGGAGAGTGCAAAGTATGAGAAGCGACCACCAGTAGATATGCAGATGTTACAAATTCTTTGGCTTCATTTGTTGGATTAAGTAACCATCACAATCCCTTTGGAACTAATAATCAAGATATGCTTGTGATTTTTATTTTAAGTATTGGACACAGACACAAGATCTATCTTAGAGAGAAAACCTTGATATGGTAGATGTTATATTTTTCTTAGTTTTGTTTGTTTGATTATTAAATCTATACTTTTTGTTGCTTCTCCTTTGCATAAAGTCTTTGATAGCTATGTTTTGTTGTAGGAATTGGAATTATACTTTTTGGGTTACATACTTATTTTTATGCTCCTCATCTTGCATAGGAGTTGAATAAATTGCTGCTTTTTGTTGATTCTAATGTTTGTAAGCAGGTTTTCAACATCTAATGCATAGTAGTGAAGTCCACTGTAGGAATTGACATTCTGCTGTTGGAAATAGTCTGTACAACTAGTCACCCAAAAATTTATAAAAAAGAAGAAGGAAAGAGAAGGCATTGCTAAGTACTCTTTGGATTGCTCGTGTATGGCTCATGATGCTCATCCCTAGTTTAATGCTTAGGCTTTGAAATTCCTCTTAACGTGTTATATCTCCTTGAAATAGAGGTTAGGCCTCTAGGCCTTATATTTATTTTAGATCATTATCATTGTTGTCCATTGTGATTAAAAGTATATTATTCTAATCATTTAAAACATTATGTTTTTCAATGCAAAATTCTTTAGTTTAGTGATGCTTGTAGAATCCCTGAATCCCAGCCACCAGACCCTGAGCACAGAGAAGGGATGTTCAGCGACAACTTGGGGATGCGAGCAAGGATTTTGAACTGCCTTGGAAGCAAGTTTTCCTGTTTTGCAAACAAATATTTCCAAGGAACAAATTTCCCAAATTTGTCCTTCAAATATTGCTCTGATGCCTCAATAGGTTCTCTATCTGGCATGCAACTATTTAGTTTATTCTATCTTTCTCTACCTTAATCTATTGGTATGGTTGTCACTGATCATATAAATCACAGATGAAGCTAATTAAGCTAGGCACAGCCCATGGTTGAAGTTATAAGCATGGCGAATGGTGTTGTGTTCTCCAGTGTGGTGTTCCACAGTGATGATGATCTGAACGATTGGCCTCCAATTTCATCTGTTTTAGCTTTAATGTCCTCTGTTTTCTCCTCATCATCGGGCTTACATTCAAGGTTTGTATTTTTATACTTTTTTTCTCATTTCTTTTCTAATATTTTTTTTGTTATCTAAGATGTAGAACAATAGATCTGTATGTGTTTGTAATCACTTTTTCGAATATCTATATTATTACCATAAAATTTTTTAAACTTTTTTTTTAATAGGTAAGAAAAACAATTGTTCAAACATCATTCCACCATGCGGTTATCTAAGTTTTAAAACATAGTCAACAAGTTGCAAATTACAGGGGATTAAGAGGTCTAGTCAAAGCCTCCCTTTCCATATTGTTTTGTCAATTTAAGAATATCTAGCTCTTCTTTTTTAGACATCGTGAATTGATTTATCTCAATCTCACACAATTAGTAAAATTTTGTCAAATAATACCAGTTTGCCTTTCGGCTCAATTCTATACAATGTTACATTACAATAATGGGCTTACATCCAGTACACACAATATTTTGTATATTATTGAGAATGGTGTACTTATTGTGAATTTGCTAGAATTGGTAGGTGGGGAATCAAATCCTTAAATTGATCTCCAAATGCAGTTTAAAAGAGCTTACACATTGCAAGTGTCTTTGCTCTTTTCTAGAAAAGCATAATAGAAGAGTAGTTTAGAAGGGAGCTCTATCCCAGCCATAGGAAACAATCCACACTTTACGTGGGAACTTTGAGGACAGAAAAAGGAAGTTCAGCAAGCAAGGATTCTGAACTGCCTAGGAAGTAAGTCTTCCCACTTTACATACTAATATGTCCAGTGACCAAATGTTCTCAAAGTAATTCAAATATTGATCTGATTCTGTATTAGGTTCTTTATTCAACACGCAATTTTTTGGTTTCTTTTGTCTTTCTTTTGCCGCATTAATCTGTTGGTATGATACTATGATTCAAATCATAGACAAGGGTAATTAACATTGTAAAACAACTCATGACAGAACTTACAAGCATGGAGAATGGTGTTGTCCACTATAGTGGTGAGTTTTATAGTGATGATGATTTGAAAGATTGGCCTCCAATTTCGTCATCTGTAGCCTTTATGTCCTCTGTTTTCTGCCCGTCACCAGGAAGGTACATGGCCTCTATTATATTAAAATTCCCAAGCAGTTGTAGCATCAGCATTCTTGGTAGGAGAATTGAAGTTAAAAAAAGGATATATACTTTTATCTTTTATTTAGCATATAATAATACCTTCAAATTGAAATTGCAACTCTCATTTGCTTCTATTCTATTTGTATTTTATTTGGTTTTTATTTTGTGTTTTTTTTTACCGTGAAATGCTTTTTTCAAACTGTTAGGATGAAAAATAAATTTCATTT
The DNA here is from genome assembly GCA_030021035.2 of Notholithocarpus densiflorus. Lineage (NCBI taxonomy): Eukaryota > Viridiplantae > Streptophyta > Magnoliopsida > Fagales > Fagaceae > Notholithocarpus > Notholithocarpus densiflorus. The sequence continues at coordinate 9,025 of JARYZH020000340.1, forward strand.
GCCAACCAACATTTTTTTTTTTTTTGAGAACAACAACATTTGGTAGTTGCAAAGAAATCTAAAAATTAAAAATATAAATTGTTTGCTGTTGTTTCAAAACATCAAAATTGATGGTGACTATGTGCATTATGAGTTGAAGACCTTTGTTGTTTAGTTATCATGTCTCTTTTGCAGTTCAATTGCTTATGCTATCTGCTGAGTTTGTGGCTTCAGCCTTCCCGCACAATCAGGAACTTATTTTCAAAGTACATGAACGAAATAAACTCTGGGTTGTGGTAGACTGGCACTGCATATCTCATCTCAACTGGTATGTATTTTTATTCTTATTTTTCTCATAATGTGCTCTTCTGTTAGCTTTTTCATATTATCTGAGAAGTAGAACAATATAATTATGTAATCATCATTAAGAATTTGGATATTATTACCCTAAATATTGTTCAATGTCATTCTGCTGTGTTTATGTGAGTTTAAATTCGTAGTGAATGAGTTTCAACTTACAGGGGATTAGAGGTCTAGTCCAATACATAATGTTCATATAAATAATTGCGTTACATAGAATGTTTCATTGAAATACTGGTCTTATATCCAGCATACGGAAAAACTTGCTAAATTTTTCAATATGTTGTACTCTTCTTTGAGAAATTGCTAGAATTCATGGGTGTGGAATCAAACACCAGATTGATCTTGGTATGGATGGACGTTACAAGAGCTTAAACATTGCAAAGTATAATTGTTCTTTTCTAGAAAAGGGCATTAGAAGAGAAATTTTCCCATTATTGTCCATAGATAAAATCATTTTGATTTCAAAAGTAAAAAAAATTTCAGCTAGATTTGCCATAATTAACCTATAGTTGAAACTTTTCATTTCTCAAGCTCAACTCATAAGTATGTTTTTCTGTTCTCTCCCCTTTGTCTTAAATCAATAACCTCATTTGTAAAACTTATGCAGTACCTATTGGAGAAGAGTTGTCTATACTGGTGAAATTGTAGGCAAGGATGCACCTCAAATGGCCATGCCTTACATTCTGACGCAAGTTGCTATTGAGAAAGATCCAGAAGCAGAATGGCAAAGGTCATTACGTTGAACAATAAAGCTCCCTTTCTCTCCCCTCTGAAGCCTTGTCCTTTTCTTGAAGCTCTATACTCAATTCATAGGTGCAAAAATGCTTATAGACAAGGCTCTACTCAACACCATGAATGTCAAGAAGAAACAATGTCAAGTGATTCTTCTGTTAAATTTCATTTTTCTGATCATTAATAATCGAAATCTGATCATTAATAAGCAAAGATAAAATATTGCAGCTGAAAGATGCGCGGGAGTCTTAATAATCTTGAATCAGCCAGTTTGCTGTAAGTCAAGTCAACAAGGTGGCTTTAGAAGCAAGTTGTTTATATATTTATGTTGTTCATTTGTGTTGTGCTTTTGTGTGGAGCTGTAATTAAATAATTCAAGCCTAAATGGCTAGGGCAGCTAATATTCAAGTGCTTTTGGTCCTGTTAGCTTGGTTTATGAAAGATTGGTGCCCTGAAGTTTGATTTGTAATTGTGATTATCCTTTTCACATTTGAGGAGTTAATGAGAAGATTCAATTGTATTCTAGAGCTAGATGCAATAAAAAGCTCTTGAAAAGTATTTGTTCACGTTCCCTAGGGTTTCTTTAATGAGTAATGCTATAGCCACAAACTATTTTACAACATTTTTACAAACTGTTGATGTGGTCAACTTTTATTAGTTCTTATCTGGGCTCATTATTAATATCATTTTTTTCACTTACCAATAATCATTTACCACATCATAACTTGTAAAAAAATTTGTAAGATAGTTTTTACCTCTAGCATTTTTCTTCTTTTATTGTTGGGTTTGGTAGGAACAAAACCCTAGGCAATTTTTGGGCTTGAATGGGTTGAAAACAAAAAACTAGAATCTTGACTTTGGATTGATTGAATGCTAGCCTCAATCAATCGACACTTGGTATTCTCAATTGATCAAGCATATGTTGTGATCACTACGAGTTGTGCAATAACATGCACTTCATCTTGAATACATTTTAACACTTGTTTTAAAAACCCCAAACTTAAGCAAGGTATTGTTTATAGTTTGCCAACATTAAAACCTAGTCTCAACAATTCAAGTTTATGGAAATGTTCAATTTGGACATTGTCAAACTATTGAATCTTGTAAGTGACAACAAATAAGTCACATCTTTAATTCTATTGTCCATACCTTTTTACAAAACATTAAAAAAAAAAAAAAAAAAGTCTAGTGTTCAAAGATCTTTGGACAATATTATTAGGAAAAAAAAAATTCACAAAATAAAATGTAAGAGCTTTGTACTTGTTTTAAATTTTAAATTTTTGTATTAAAAAATTCAAAATTATTTTTTCTTATAAAGAGAGAATTTGAATTTTTTCTTTTCTTTTTTCATATTTGTGACCTTAGTTAAACAAATTAAGTCAAATCCTTTCGGATATTATAGTATTCAAATTTGGTGTATTTTCGTTCTATATATATATATTGGTGTTTTTTTTTTCTTATGAAACTCACACTTAGTAGACTCACCAAAAAAAAAAAAAAATCCTTAAAGCTTAACACTAAGCTCAATTTTGTTTTATTTTTTTGTTAATATCCATGTAACTCAAATGAATTAACACTTCCTAATATTTCTAACAAAAACGTTTAAAGTTCAAATCTCTTTTCCCTATTATAACTATGAAATTGATAAATAAATAAAAATTAATATTAATTAAAGAAACAATATTAATCCATGAATCTATAGTGCGGTGAATAAAACCTGAAACCTCCAAGTTTAGGTTACATCTCAAGTCTATTGAGCCTACCTCTAGGGGTACTTATGGAAGTAAAACTAAGCTCATTTTTTAGTTTAAAACTTGTTTTGTTCAAGAGCTTTATTTAAGTTCATTAACTTAGCATAACTTGCATAACAATTGTATATTAAACGCAATATTTATTTCAAAATTTTCTCTTTAAAATTGCACATTAATTAATAATAAGGTTAAAAAGATTTCAATTAATCACAAAAAAAATATTGAGTATTTTTATAAGTATAACAAAAATTCACAATATTTTCAAAATTGTCTACCACCTCACACATGGATTATAAAATAAATAAATTAATTAGATAGAAGAATGCAAATTTCGTTGGATTATTGTAAAATTGTTGTCCTAGTTTTATTGAAAAATATTACTTCTAAATTCTAATAAGTAATAACCTTAATGAGTTAGCTTCACAATTTTTAAGGTCTCATAATATCCCTGAAATCTTGAGTTTGGAACTTCTTGCCAAATACTTGAAGAGGTTTGAAGATGCTAAACACCTTTTTTTTTTTTTTTTTTGTTATAGCCATTAAAAAAAATTATTAAAAATTAATTAAAATTAAAATTAAAATTAAAAATTTTTTTTAAAAAAAACCTCAGTTTTAAAAAACGACGTCGTAGGCTTAACCCTAATAAAAAGAAAACCCACTTCTTCGTTCTTCCCTCTTCGTCTTCGTCCTCACTCTCCTCTTTCCTTCCTTCCTCTCTCTGCAACCCTAACCCTAATACCAATAATCAAATGAACCTCTCTACACCCTCCAATCCCAACACAAATCGAAACCCATCATCACCATCACCAAAAAGCCAAGCAGAATGCAGCAATTGCGGCAAGGCAAGCCAATCAGGCGGGTCCTACACCGACACCCACAACCACAAGTGGGCCCAGTTCCATTTCCACCACGTCAGGCTGCGAGGCGTCGACCGTCTCCTCTGCACCTCCTGCGTCCTCCGCCTCCACCCTTCTTCCTTCTGCCCTCTCTGCTTTGACCATTTCACCCCTCCCAACCCCCCAATTCACAACCATACCCCTTGCTCCAAATGCTCCTCTCTCACCCACTCCCACTGCCTCCCCACCACCACCGCCACCAACAACCCTTCTTCTTCTTACCTTTGTCCTCCTTGCTCTGACCCCAATTTCTCCTTCTTCCAATTCCAACCCCACGCCGCCACCCGCCTCGACACCCGCTCCGCCTGCGTCCTCCTCTGCGCCGCCCGCATTGCCTCCGCCTCGATGGCCAAGGCTGCTGCCGTGGCGCGTGCCGAGGCCGAGAGGAAGGTCCGCGAGGCTGCAGCTGCCAAGAAGCGCGCACGCGACGCCATGGAGCATCTGGCCATGGTGGAGGCTAAAGCAGGACGGAAGGACTGCTGCATTGAAAACAAGAATAAAGATGGGGTTTTGAGTAATGGGAATTTGAAGTCTTTGGAAAGCGTGGTTCCCAAGAATAATAATAATAACAATAGTTGTAGTAATGGGATTGGTGGGGTTTTCGAGGAGAGAAAATTGGAGGTTGATTGTAGGGCAAGTAATGTGAATGGGGTGCAGAGCAAAAATGGGAAGGAAAATGAGAGCTAGATTATGACAATAACAACAACAACTTGTGGTTTGGTGTATTGTGTGTGCTTTCAATGTGATTGCAGGTGCATTGGGAGTTCAGCTCAATGAATTGCAAAAGAGATTTTAAGTTTCACTATATGTGAGATTGCACGCAAAGAATGTTCTTCGGTGAGTGATTGTATACATTTGTTGGCTGTTTTGCTGGGAGGGTTTTTGAGAATTATGTGATTATGTGTAGTTATAATTGATTCGATGTGCTCAGTTGTAATTTTTAGTAGGCACATTGTTATCGTTGGTAGTCAGTCTAATACAGATATAGATAGTTGCTAATTCCCAATTTTTTGGATCTGTTTTGGTTAAAGACGAAGATGTTATTCTTTTTCTAGTGAAATAATGGCATATATTTACTTGTATTTAGTGATGCAGATATTTGCTTTTGTGGGATTTTGTAAATATTAATCACAATGACAGCTACAAAAAAATTTCTTGAGTTGATTTTTTGCTAAGCCAAGGGTTGAGTTGTTTATGAAGTTTGAAGAAAATTCAACTTTTCCAAGTTCATTAATGAATTATTTAACTAGTGCTATTGTTTTGATCCAGCAAATTTCTTTCTGCATTAGATTTTTGTCCTCTGACTTACTGTAGATCTTTTCAAGGACTTATGCTTTATGGGTTTCTTGTTGGAAGAGAGGTATACCAGACTAAGTGCAGGCTGCAGTTTGGCACTAATAATGTGTTACAATAGGGTTAGCAATATATATATGTATATATACACAATTGCAGTATACGGACATAGAACTTATAGAAAACTATTTTGGATTCAATGACCTGAAACCCTCTCTTTTTTAGGTCTTAGTACTTTGCCAAGAGACCTTTTCTCTCTTTGTTACACTAGTTCACTTCAGATCTTGCTTAATGCAATCTTTCATTCTTATCACATTATAAAGGGGGAAGATTTCTTGCCAGATTAGTAGTAAGATTGTTGTATTCCTATTCTACTGCAGAAAAGCACAAGTCATTGTGTGTGTGGTTCATCACTTCTTCCTATGAGTATAAAATCAAATTTGCAGTCTTGGCTTATTAATTTTGCACATTTTCGCTACCACTTAGTAGGTGATTCATTTGGAATTGTAGAAAAAAAAATTCTTGATTTTATGATTTCTGCATATATGAACCTTCTCAATATATTTCCCTGCCCTTTTCGCAAAAGTTGGTAATTGGTTTGCAGCAACCAAAGTGAAAGCAGAAAGGCATAATGCATGCCATCCAGAAAAGGTCGTGGTGGTTGCATGTCTACATTCCTGAATTCCAGCTGCTTCTCAATAGCTTTAACTAAGACAACATAGGTTTAAGAGACTTGTTATTCAATGATTATGGTTTCTGTATTACCAAATATGTCAGCAAGAATCAGTGAATCATGCATTTATTTCTTACTTCGGCTTAAATCTTCATTTACACATACAACAGCCATGGATTAAGACAAAGATGTTAGCACGCTCAAAATATACATGCATAAGACCTACAAACAACACAAACTTAGCCCACAGAAATAGGATTGCAAAAAGGACCAGAGAGAGATCTTGAGAAACAAGTTGGTTCTTGATTACAAAAAAGGGTTAGTTCGAGCTAGCAAGAAACTGAACATGGGAAGACCTGAAAGCAAAATTGATTGCATTCTAAACACGATGCTTGGGTTAAAATTTCTGAATGCATCTTTCTAGCAACAATCAATGGAAAACAGAAGCTATGCAGCAGCATTTGTCATTAAGGATGCTTTCTTCTAATCCTAGGTTCTTCTAAATACAAATATTCTTCACCTTTGGATAGCAAATAGCTTTCAGGTTGCTTGCCTAAAGTTTGTGACTGTCCATACCTGAACAAAATAAAATTGACAGCTCTCTCCATTTCTTTTAATCACTTTCTTTTTCCTTTTCTTGTTGGCGGCAGAAAAACATAACATGTTCTCTTTGTTGAGTCTCCCCCACATGTTTCTCTTTCTATCTTCAGGAAAGAAACCCAGCCTGAAAAGGGACTTCAGTGCCTGATAACCATTTTTGTGTTTGAATGAATCGACCAACTGTGAAACATTTGACTCTCTTGTTGGCTTGAGCTCCAAACCCCTTGTTATCATACTCAGCAAGGGTCAGTTTCAATTCCAAAGGTATTATTGTTGTTAAACCATCCCTCTGGACTAATTAAATCTCTTAAAAATGATTGCAGTGGCATGCCCAGGTAAGTGATTCTTCAGTCCTTCAAGGTAGTAAGACTTGTCTCGGTCGATATTGCTTTTATGGACCAGAAAACCAGTGCTTTGACCCCTGTCACTCCTGGCTTACACAGCTATTATATCTACCATCGATCGAAAAAAACTCTGAAATGGTAACATTGACAGAACCTTTGAAATAGATTATTACTTTGATTTGGTTACCTACTGGTTCTAAGCTAGATTTAGAGGATTCCTTGTAATCTGTTTCATTACAAATCGAGTCAAGGGTGACTTTTGTGTTTGCTAGGGTTTTTGGGAGTGATCTAACCCGGCAACAACGCCAATGACAATTGCTGCAATTACTATGAGAGAAACACCCAACACAACCATGTTTCCAATCAATTCATCTTGATTTATTTCTTCATCAAATTGCGCCATGAGCAAGGAGACAAAAAAGAACTTCTATTTGGTTATTTTTTGTTTAAATTCTACTCCTCTTATGATGATGGAGAGGGCATTTCAAAAGTAGGGTCATCTAGCTTTTTGAATGCATGAGATGGAGGTTAGCACAAATGAGTTTGGCGCCTCTCAAAAGCAACCAAAATCATAAATGTCGCTAACAGTATGTAGTTTTTCTTTATTTCTTTTTCCTGCTGAAGCTAACAGTATGTAGTTAAGTACTGAAGGGTTTTGATGCAAGTTTGTCAAAACTACATGGCTATTTTTAGAACCCATTTTGATATGAATAGCAAGATAGGCAATAGCTGAGTCATTTCCTCGATGTATATGAGGCAACTTGCTTGTCGGCATAACCATAAACAAAACATAAGAGAGTGATAAGAAGTTAGCCCTATTTTGGGTAGATAAATATACCTGTGTTAGTAAATTCTTTAACATCCAAATCCAAGTAAATCCAGACACCTAAGAGAGGACATCAGAATGGAAGTTTGTTAAAGAAAATAAAATGTAAGATTGTTTTTTAGGGTGATTTCAAAGTAGAGATTTTAAAATCATAACTGAAATTTAACAACCCCCCCCAAAAAAAAAAGAAAAGAAAAAACACTTTAATCCTTTTTTAAGGTAATTCCACAATTGAGATCTTAAAATTTTAGACAATAGCATTGAACTACAAGGATTTAGGTGTTTATTAATGTTTCTTTAAATATTAACAATGTTTGAAATCTAAACCACTCATTTTAACAACGAATAACTAAAATTTTAAGAACTCTACAGTGGTTTTTTTTTTTTTTTCTCTACATCAAAGTTAAAGTTATTTTAAGAACTTTAGAGAATCTCAATCTAAAATCTAAAAGGAGGGTATCTGTGAAATGAGATTTTCCTGGACTTTATGAGCAGTATCTGCATTTAGGAATAGGGATTTCCATGTATACAATCTTCTTATTAACCTTATTATAATTTATTATAATTAATAAAAATAAAAATAACAACAACAACAAAATACCAAAATATAGGCAAATGACTTGTATTCCTGAGTTTAATTGCAAACCTACCAAAAGAACCGAAACAAAAAACATTTTCTATTATTTGACACGTACATAAAATCATTATTATTTCTTATAACTCCAAATATTAATATAAACAAAATATTAAAATGTGAAAAAAATCCTATTTTTTTGGAACATTTGGAAGTTCTCAACTCTTTTTCTTTCTTTTTTTAATAGGAGGGAGTCTCAACTCTTAAATAGGATAATAATCCCAAATTTGAAATCTACACAAAATTAACACTCTTATTCTTACATTTGAGCCTTCAACCTTCAAGCTTACATCTTAAAATAAAGACCTATTCCCTAATGTAAGCCTTGACATTTTTAAACAAACCATTAAATACCATTCATACATATGGGTGCAGAATTTGTAGTTTTGGCATCCAACAATAATGTCCCATGATTGGTCAAGGTGAATGAAACCTTATAAACACCATCAATCTCCACATTCAGATAGCTATCCTGACACAATTTATTTTTTTCCCTGGACAAGCTCTCCTATTACCTGATAGCGGAAGAGATCAGAATTAAGGGAAAGTGGTCCAGTATTTTTTGAGTGATTTGCACCCATCCAACACATCAAATTCCACACTTAAGGCACAAGTTTTGTACTATTGCAGCTTCAGCCTCAAGCCATTAGTTGCTATACACAAAAGCTTGTGTCTCCTCCTCAATCTGACGATTTTCTCTCAGACCCTTTGTAACAACCTGCAAGTCACATAAATAATGCAATCATTCAAATCTACTGCAAGTTAAAAATAGAGAAAATAAAACATCAAATACTTTTTTTTGATAATCAAAAGTTCAAAACATCAAATACCTATATAATAACTGTAAGTATAATGACAACCAAACCTGGAGGATGTGATTGCCCTTATGAGCACCTACATCGCTGCATGAAGAAAAAAGAATCCAGCTCTTTCTCACTGAACATAGTATAACATCTTTTTGCCACTCATTATAGTTCTGATTATCAGGGTTCATGAGGAACAACCATTGTCTTTGTCCATGCCTACTTTAAGTGGGTACATCACCTATTTCCTAAGCCCTCAGCAAGTATGCTACTAACAGCATCTTGCGCGGTGGAATCATCATGGGTATATGCCCCCCCGTCTGCTTCCTCTCTAGCGATAGATCCAACCAACAATCCATGAGTAGTAGCATCTGGGACCCAACCTCTTTCCAACATCAAATCCAGTAATCGACAAGCTTCACGTTTATTACCCTCTTTCCAGAAGCCATTAATCAAAATGTTGTAAATTTCAGGATTTAGAATTTCAGAATTAGAAATAAGTTTATTGATCGCACTTGAAACTGCACACAATTGAGAATGGTTGGATATACACAAAAGAAGATCAAATAGTCTTTTAGAATCAGGTACCCAACCCTCATTGACCATCATGTTAAAATAGAAGACACACTCCTTTAAACGATAAAGTGAACTCATGCTTTGTATGAGGAAGCTATACACTTCCCAATCAAGACTGCAACCCCGTATCAGCATTTGTGAGAAAACTACTAACACATCTTTTGCCCTGTCTAATTTAGACAACTCAAGCATAATTGTACTGTAAGTTCCATTATTACAAGAAGTGCCAGAATAGTAAGCCAACTGCCATAACTTTATTGCTTGATCAACTTTTGCCGTGGCACAAATACCCTTGATCAACATATCAAATGAGGAAGACTGAAGAGGGAATTTATTACTAGACATATAATAAAACACTTCAGCAGCTTCTAGAGTCCTTTCCACCTGGCATAGGCCATCGATCAGCTCGGAATAAGATTTAGAATCCAAAATCCAGCATTTAGCACGAATCTCATGAAACAGCTTCAAAGCATCATCATGCTTGTTCAATTTACAGTTGCCAATAACTAGAGCCAAGTACGTGGCACAATCAGGAATAAATGAAGAAACAATCATTTTTCCAAGAAGTTCAAATGCCTTCCTGATACCCTCATTCTCACAAAGCCATCTGATAAGAAAATTCCAAGAATCACAGTTGGCTATGTTCTTTTCAGACATTTTCTCAAGTAGGCCTTTTGCCACTGAAAATTTACCAGAACTGCAACAAACTTCAAGCAATATATTGTGTAAAGAAGTTTCAGAAACATCATTCTCCTCCAAGAACTCTATAGCTTCATTTATTTTCCCTAATGTACACAATCCATTTACTATATCCAAATACACATTATTAGCCGGCTTTATATCACTACTTATCATCTCTTTGAAAATGTTCAATGCATCATCCAGCAAAAGGTTCTCACACAAACACCGTATTAGACCCTCGTAAACAAATGAATCAGGAACAAAGTTAGAAGCTCTCATTAATCTAAACAACCTAATCCCCTCCCCTGGCTTATTCTCGCTACAAAATAAAGGTATTGTACAGGTATAAAAACTCAAATCAGGCTGACACCCAAGTTCAAACATTTCACCTAAAACATTAACAGCTTCATCTACTCGGTTTTTCTCAACAAGACCCTTTATGATTATCTCAAAGGTCCTGCTATTAGGATTGCATCCTTTCTTGTTCATTCTTCTAAACTGATCCAAAGCAGACTCAACCTTATTGGTCCCAAACAAAGCCTCCAACAAATAATTCAAACTATCAACAGTTGGTACAATTCCGGCTTTCACCATTTCCTTATAAACAAACATCACATCTTGAAATTCCCTCATCTCCTCCACAACAGCACCCAATACAGCATTAAATGTATCTATAGAGGGCTTATAACCACCCAAGTTCATATTAACAAGAACCCGAATAGCTTCACTCGGCCTACCATGCCTAACAAAGGTATTAATTAATGCCACAAGAGCTTCCTCAACACCAGGACACCTATCTTTCACCATATTCTGACAAAAACCTTCCATTTCCTTAACATTTCCAGCCAAACCCAGCTTCAGAATTATCCAATAATACGTATCAGTGGTATGGTGGAACCTTTTTTGGAGAGCAGCCCATTTGAATATCCTCACTGCTGAGTTCAAATCACTGGTATTATCCAAAACCCGGATTAAGTTATCCGGGGCAAGCTTATTCCTTAAGAAGTTAACATTTTGTTCATAGTCAGATGAGTTCAGTGTATTTTGATTGTTTTCAGGGAAAATTTCGATGGTATTAGCACATGAAACTGAAGAAATGAATGCATTGAGAGTGACCCATTTGGGGATTCTCTTGGCAATTGCTAAAGGTGAGAGCTTTACAGCCATTTGAGGAGTTCATGAACATGAATCTATATTTTTTCGGAAAAAGAAGAATTTCTCGAAGGGTAAAAGGAAAATAACTTTCAAGGGAAAATGAACTAATGAGAAGGAAGGTGTAAAGGAATGGTGATCACTGACCTGAGAAGAGATGCACCAGACTGAATTCAGCTGAGGCTACTGGAGAAGAGACGACAGTATCAATGGAGGACTTTTGGTTTTTGTATTTTACTTGCTAAAATGTGCAAGAAAGCAAGGGTTTCGTTCTATGCACCCAATCCATCTCTGTTTGTTCCCGGCCCATATATTACCAAGCTACTGGCCATTGGGCTTTATTACTTTATACTTTATAGACTTTCTCTTTTGCACTTGGAAGTTGGACTTCCCGTTACTTTGCACATTTTTTAATCACTCTCTGTTAGAAAAGTGGGTAAGAATTTGGATTTTAGTTAGTTCAATTAGTAAAAAAATTTATTGTCAATTAAAAGATATGGGATTCAAATTTGCCTATGTGAAAAATTGATTAGTGTTTTAACATGATGATAAGATTAATCATTATAAAGTGTATATCAGTTGAAATTCTATCATATCTATCTCAAAAAAAAATAAAATATATATATATATATATATATATAAGAATTAAAAGAGAGGGGAAGGAACATGTATCAATTAGAGCTTATAAATAAATAATAAACCTCAAAAGTTCAAATGTTATTATATTTATAAACTATAGACTCGTATCCATTAACCAACATAATTCCTCCCAAAGTAAGAAGAAGATAGAGTTAATTTTGTTGTAGATTGAACCAAAAACCTTCCTCATGTGCATGAATATAATTTTGTTTGAAACAAAACTTCATAATCCTTTTCCTCTTGAATAAACGGAGTACCTAGTCAATCCTTTTTTTTTTTGTGGCAAAAAGAGCATAGATATTAATAAGCTAAAAGATTATAGTAGTTTTTTGTTCCTATGTAGCAGATATATAACATCACACACAATTACATAATACAATGTTATGTATATTATCTATATGGGTGGTAGACTCCTATCCTATCCCAAAAGAGAGTAGTGATAAAAAAAGGTAAGACATGTATCAAATAGTCTTTCACGTTGCATTTGGTTCTATTTGTCACTCCATTTGGCCTACAGTATAAGAAAGTTTACACTACATACAATGAATGCAAGGTATACTCTCTCCCGTAATAAATATGATTACGTGAGTCTTGCTGAATTCTCCATCCATGTGTTTTGAAGAAGGCATTTGAATTGAGTTAAATTTATATGAATTTTATGTTTTTTTACTGGTACATTTGAGTGGGATATAAATCATATGATATCAAATATAAAGTAGGCAAAAAAAAAAAAAAAAAGCAGGCTGAACAAAATTACTCTACCTCTCTACCCTCAGGATATATAACAGTGTTTTTTTTTTTTTAATGAATAAGTACATTTTATTTAAAATAAAAATATATAATCCAAATTACAATTCAAATAACAGGAAGCCTATGTCCTTAGAATTTTATTTGCTAACAAAGTAACAAGTAACATCCTTTCTACGGAAAAAAGAGACCACAAGGCATTTTGTTGTAAATACTAGTTTTCACTCATTTGCATGACTTATCCGAGCCTTAACATCCAATCTAATCATTTGATTTTTTTTTTTTTTTTTTTTTTTGGTTGCTGCTAGAAATCATTTGAATTATTTCCTCCTCTATTTTGCTGTGCCCAATATTGTGAAATTTGACATTCCTTTGCATCCATTATACATACATGGTCCACAGCAACGCAACAGCCAAGGCTAACTCTTTAAGAATCATATTCAGAACAAATTGCATGTTTGGCTAAAAACTTTTTCTCGATTTTATCACATTTGAGGTTGTGGCTTCTGATGCTGTGGCTGATTCCCCCCACTAGAACTTTCAAGCACTGCTGTTAGAAATAGTTACTTTCCATTTTAATACATAAATTCAATTATATGCATGTTTAAGTAAATGCACAGACAAGCATCAATAAAGGTATAAACATATCATTTCTCAAGGGCTTCCATTACACAACAATCACGAAGGAGGACAATAAGGATACAGACAACAAATTTATTAACATTCTTCAACTCATTATGAGCATAAAAATGTCTCTACCATGAAACATATTCATGCATCTACAGTAGAAAGTTCCATGACAAAAGGAAAAAAAACCAAAGACCAAAATGTAGCAAGATGATTCAAATATGCAGTGAGAGCAACTCAAAGGCCCTTGTCATTTGGCTTCAATTTTCTTTAATCCCACCATGTTCCTTCATAGCATGATATGATCATAGAAGGATAATCAGATTCCACCAATAGATTTCCATATTCCAATTACATGATTGCATAAATAAAAAGCTTCCTCAGCTGTATAACTTGTGTTCATTTGTTTGTCAACTGTGAAAGTAGTGTGTTCTGTTTCTCTGTCCAGTAGTTCAACCTCCTGCCTCAACTTGAAGACATGACCAATATAAAAAACTACTGTCCACAAAATATAAATGCACTTTTCTGTGGACCTTCATGAACAATTGGAGCGAATAAATAGTGAATACTCATTGTGATACATATAACTGTCTCGGTGATGGGAAACTAACATGCTTGATGCTCCATAGGCAAAACAAACAATGGTTTGATCTTCTCTTTAAATCCCCATTTAAATGGTTCACAAGAAGTCCACTGTAGCAACTAGCAACTCCACAACCTCAGAAAATTGTATCAATAATTCTGATCTAACTCTGTCCAAGCACTGCTTTCAATTTCTCCCCAAGATAAACTTGAGAACTCCAGCAATAAAACTTAAAATATATATATATATATATAAATTTATATATATTCTAAAATATATATAGAATCAATAAAATTATATGTAACTATTCTATAACCTTTAGGTATTACTAAGTATTTATAATTCTAGGGAAAAAGAGCCTCCTTTCAACTATCTATAGTCCAAACCACCATCATTAAATGGCACCATTTAGATCTCTTCAGGCCTTTTTCCCTTCCCATGTTTAGCTTCAGTTTGCACTTATGGACTAGCTATGGCCCCTAGGTGAGCTCAGTCTGGGCAACAGTAATTATAATTGGTTGCCATCCAGATAGATGATGCACAATCCATTTCTTTACAGTAATTACCATATTTAAAATTTGAAGTATGTCACCCAAGGCAAGCTCTTTCAGGCACATATTCCTTAAAATACTAGCTGCTTCATACCTACATAAAAGATAGAACAGAAGATAAGAGAAACTGGAGGGAAATTCCAGTAAGCCATATAATAAGAAGCAAAAGTAGAAGTGTTACTTGCACTGAGAAGCGATTATTGCAGATCGTCCGGCAGGGGATGTTAGAAAATTTTCAGTTTCATCCCATGTAACTTTTGAGTATCGATTAGGATTACCATCTATAGGGTTCACACAATGCCAAAGTTTCTCGTTCTTAGGAACATACAACTGCACATCACCGGCAATGTGCTTCACTACCATCTGCTGCTCAATAGCACTCTCCAGAGCATTTTTAATGTCAATATTCCGATGCTTGGGGTCTCCATATTGAATGCAATCAATTATATTTGCTTCAGTAGGCATTATCTTTTCATTTTTTAGGGTGTCCAATGCAAGCAAGATTACCCCTAGTAAGCCTTGGACATACCCAGAAGGCTTTGGGAATCCAGGAGTCTCCAATATACAGGTACTAGTGCCACCCATTTCTGCTGAAGACAAGGATGGATACTCTGGATCACAAGGATATCCATTATTCAGCATGTTAGGGTAAACTGACAGCTTCTTCTGCACCATATATCCATTTTGTGATTCGCTTAAGCATGCATGATTTGAAGACTTAGTAATAGAAATATGTCTAGGCTCTTGATTTCTTTGCTGGACAGTAGGAGGGTTGTGAACACTGTTGGAATATCCAGAGATGTTCAAGAAATTAATATCAGGCACCTTTGTAGGTGGTCTTGAGGTAAAGTTGGATCCATTAAGCCTCAGAGGGGTTAAGGGAGGAACAAAAGTGTTAGTATTAAGTGGAGGTGGATGCATATTACGAGGTGAAAATGCAGGTTGAGTGGCAAAGTTGTTTGGCCGTAATGACTGTGAATAATTATATTGGTGATTTTTTTGGTGGTTACTGCTATTGCTCCATGAAGGACCAGGATTGCCATGAACAAAATTTTGGGCAGGTCCACTTGGAATAACATTTGGAATATAAGAAAAATTACCAGGTTGATGAGAGTTCACATTGCTGTAATTTTCTACTGGTAAACTCAAAGTTTTTGATCCATTAGCTTGACTGAAGTTTCTTGAAGTTGATTTTCCTTGAGATCTACTGTCCACCCCCTTTCCTATATATGCCATAGTATGATTTCCAATATGGGGATTACCCTGATAGGTTTTCATAGGTTGCGTTATACCAATGGCATTAGAAACTGGCATCTGTAATGTGTTGGAACTTGATGAATAGCTATTATTATTAACAAGCTGTTGCAATTCACTGTTCATTATTGGTGGCCCTCCAGCTAAAAGACTGGTATAAAGCCAGATGCTCTTGGCAGCAGAAAGAAGAGGTGCAGAAGCCTGCTGAGGCTGTGCTAGAAGAATGTTGTACCTCCTCATGCTCAACTGATGCAGAGCATTAGAGAAATCCTGGTCACCAGAAATCAAGAGGTAATTAGCCGGTGCAGGATTGTCCACAGCCCAAAACAACATGTCCACCAAAATCCTCTTGTCACTTGCATCTTTGACCCCTATATTTACATTAATGAAAGAAAAAAAATCATATATCATAGCAGAACAAAAATACCAGATGCAATGCAATCAACCAAAACAAGTAAATGAAAAATCAAATATTAAAAAAGTATAGAGCATAGCAGTATTACACTACATTGTCAAGGATATTCAATAAACCAAATGCAACTTTTTCACAAAATAGGACACACACTACCAAAAGGATTAAGATATTACAAGGTTTTGACAGTAGAAGAACAATGAAAAAAACATAACATAGTTTTTATGATGCTAGTAGTAAATATTAGGGTAAATTTCACTAACCCATCCTGAGGTTTGGACTAATACCAACCAGCTCCAACACATTTTAAAATTGACCCATTTGGTCCCTAAAACCAATTTGGTCCTAATTAAACACCGTTAGGCCCATCTCAATCTGTTAGTCACTTAAGCTCAGATCTCTCTTCTTTCCCCTCTCTCTGATTCTCTCATCTACCTATCTTCTCTCATCATTCCCTAACCCTAAACTCAGATCCTCCAAAACCTCATGGCTACCACATCAAGCCACAGTCACTGCGAGCCTTTACCACAGTGACTTTCTCTCTCTCTCTCCCTCTCTCTCTCTCTATCGGTTCTTTCCCTCTCAAGCTCAGCCATGGCCGAACACCACGAAGCCCACACCACCACAACTGCCGGCCACTGCCTCTTACTCTTTATTTCTCTCTTATTCTCTTCTCTTTTCTTTTTTTTTCTCATTTATTTTCTCATAAACAAACCCCCTTTTGTGTTTGGTTTTGCGACTGGTTTTTGGTTTGGTTAATTTAGGGATTGAGTTTTCTGTTGGCTGTAGGGATTTAGTGATTTGGATTTGTAAAATGGAGTACTAAGTGTTTTGAGCTTTGGCTATTAGGGTTTTGAAAATGGTATTTTGGGGTTGATTTCAAAATGGGTTTGGATGTACTGTGTATATCAGTATATGTGCCTGAATCAGTGATGGGTAAGATTTTTTTGTGCAGGTGAGGCAGTGATTTTGTTTGGTTTTGTACAGGAGAAGAATTTGATGGATTCATTAGTCAAAATTTGTGCATATATTTTCTGTGTATATGTCTCACCAATTTGGTATTGGTTTGGCTGGGTTTGGTGTACAAACTGAGAAAAGAGAGGGGTATGGGTTTGGCTAGGTTTGGTGTACAAACAGGGAGAGAAGAGAAGGACAAAAGAGAAAATAGAGGGACCAGTTAGAATCAGAGAGAAGAGAGGGACTAATGTCATTAACGGTGTTTAGGGACTACATTGGTTTAAGGGACCAAATTGGTCAATTTTAAAATGTCTTGGACCTAATTAGCATTAGCCCAAATCTCAGGGTAGGTTAGTGAAATTTACCTTAAATATTATTAACCACCAACAACAAAAACCACATCATAAAGTTATAGAACATAAATTTTCTACACACATCAAATTAAGGGTACGTTTGGTACACTGAATGAAGATTACGACATGAATTGTAATTTTTATTACTAGTAATAAAGTGTGTTGTAATGTAATAACTAAACCTATTCATTAGTTTGGTTGTGAGTTATAACATTAGAATGAAACTTAACATTTATTTTAGGAAATATCTTCCTCATACAATTATATCTCCTTAAAAATTATTATTTTTAAATTTAAGAGAGATATGTGTTATGTTTTATGTTTTTTTATTTTTATAATTGTTAGATGTATATGGAAAGTTTGTTTATTTGGAAATATATTAAGTTTTGAAACTATTGCACTTACTAAGGAATAGCTAATACAATCTTTTAAAGAGGAATAGTTATTCCTCATTTTGAAGAATAACTATTCATAAGGAATGACTATTCCTTGTAATAAAAACATAACCAAACTAAAGAATAACTAAACCATAAGAATAACTATTACATTACAGCGCCTATTACAGTCTACCAAACATGCCCTAATTAAAATCTCTATGCATGTCAGATGGGCAAATAGGAGATGACTAAAATTTATATAATATTCTACCAATAATAAAATAAAACAATTATATGAATGTCAACTAGTTTGGATGATAAAACCTCCTCCAAAAAACTTGGATCAATTCCCTATCACCTATATACCCAATGCACCTTCAATTAAGGTTTAAACACACACATATTCTACTGCAAGAAAATAATAACATCAACATGAGTTTTGCAAATGTAAGATAAATGATGAAAAAAATCATACAATTAGTCATGTCTCAAGCTTGAAAGTATACATAACCCAATAGGCAACTACATAACATTTGCTACATCAAAACCTCTCCCCCACCCCCCCAAAAAAAATAAATAAATAAATAAAACTAATGAAACCAATCATCGGTCAAGCTCCAAAAGGTAATACACAAAAACCAACCTGCCAGCTTCCACATAAATTACAGCAAAGACAATTACCACAGAGGAAAAAAAAAAACATAGAATCCATGAAACCAGTCACCGATCAAGCTCCAAAACTGTATACACAAAACCCAACTAGCCAAATTTTACACAAAATCGCAGCGAAAACATTGACCATAATGAAACCAATAATGGATCAAGCTCCAAAAGTTCTACACATAACCCAACTAACCAAATTCTACAAAAAATCACAGCAAAAACCAATCATGAGTCAAGCTCCAAAATTTCATACGCATAACCCATCAAGCCAGATTCTACCCAAAAGCACAGCAAAAACATTGATCCCCTTAAACCCAATCATAGATCAAGCTCCAAAATTTCATACACATAACTCAATTGACCAACTTCCATTAAAAAAAGAAAAAGAATTCACCACAGCACATGGTAAAGCATATAAAAAATGAATAAAGAAATAAAATAAAAAGGGTCAGCAATTTTATACCAGCGGGGACATGGTAGAGGGAGATGCCAGTGCTGGAAAGAGCATGCTGGACAGGATCAGGGATAGCATTGGTGTCACCATAGGCTGAAATAGAGATGGGTCCACAATAACCCATCTTCATCAACGCAGAGCTTATGTTCTGAGCTATGGCATTTGGGTTGTACCCTTCTTTTGGAACCCTGCAATTTTCTATGTCCCACCACACAGATGTCTTTGCCGCACCAAAACCAAACACCGTAGTTTTGCTTCCACCACCATTGTTGTTGATGCTGGTGGTGGTGCTCTCCATTTTTGGGGATGGAAAGAAAAAAAATGGGGTGGTGAAGAAAGAGTCTGATACTAATAAATAAAGGAGGAGATTAAGTTGGTTTGGTTTTTGTTGACTTAGTTGCAGTTGTTTTTTCTGTGACAGTTGTGTCCCTCGCTGTGATGTGAAAGTGTTGGTGATGAATAAATTTGATGATGAGGATTAGAGAGAGATCTATGGTGGTAGATTTCCTTACCTTTTTATATTGTCTTGTGGGACTCACTTTGCAACGAGAAGAATCGGTCAGTCAAGGGACTCTCATGTCTTGCCTTGTCGTGTAACTCGTCGTGTGTTTTGGTTGTTGTAGCTTGTTGGTGCAGAACGAGGGACTCTCATGTTACTGTTGTTTAAATAACAGTTTTCAGTATTTAAACAACATTACATGTATTTTTATACACTTTTTTATCTATATATATTTCTAAAAAATACAAACATTACTAGAAATCTCTTACCCAACAGGCTCTTAGTTATCTTGATTCAAAAATTCTAGTACCACAACTGGGGCACAACTTTATACCATATCTAATAAGATGACAAGTTGCGAGTAGTATTGAAAAAAGCAGTGGGTTTATGTAAAAGTAACAAGCCGTTAGTAACTGTCGACTACATAAGATAACTGTAATAATTGTTGTGGTCTTGATTGATAGTGAGAGTTGTGGGTTTATAAAGGAAAATAAATTAGATTATTAATTTAAGATGTTTGAAAAGGGGGAAAAAATTGAATGAAATTTGGAAAATAATTGTTTGGGAACTGAATAAGAAATAAATTATTTAATAAAAATAAGGATATAGCCTTTTTTTTAATGTGAAGATATAGCCATTTCTATGTGAAATGATAATTATTATTTGTTTTCCATTCCATTCTCCAATCTATTTTAATAAGTTGTTCTTTGAGCACAAGTTCTAAATATCAAAAACTTAACTGGTAAAGTCTTTGATTGTTAAATAAGATTTTGGATTCCAATCTTACCTATACTAAAAACAAATTAATAAAACCAATTAGTGTATTGGCTTGATGATAAAAAATAATTGTCATAAAGTGAAATAAAAAAGACTTATGATCATGAGCAACATCAAAACAGCAGTTATGAAAAAAATTGTAAAAAATTTTGTCTCTCTAAACTAATTAGGGAATAAGGTGGATTATGATCCTAGTAATTAATATATCTTATCAGATATTGACTATAATCATTTTCGTATCCATTTAATTTAGTAATGATGCAACAAAAAAAAAACACTATTTCACTTCTTTCAAAGTGGATAAGATAGAATTTTATAAACTCTATAAAATCTCAATACGTAGAATATGTGAATATATGAAGATGGGTTATGAGATCACTTTACTGTTTTTGTCACTTCTTTTTAAGAGTTTATCCAGGAAATCGCATTTATTCTTCTTCTTCTTCTCTTCTTCTTCTTCTTTTTTTTTTTTTTTTTTTTCATTGAAGAAATTTAAAGGTATTAGATTTGCATCTGAAAATTAATTAATGCTTTAATCTTCTGTATGGTTTAGGAATTTATTCCTCACTCAATCTTTAGTAATTTGTGATCAGTTCACAGATTCTTTTGTTAAGAGAGGAAGATAAATTTAATCAAGTTTAGTATCAACTTAATTACAGTGTTAAATTACTATGAGAAGTATGTTTTGTTAGCTTTTTAGGTTTTATCTACTCGATCGGATAACAGTGACAAGTGTATATTTGAAGTTTGATAAGTTTTACCCTTTCCCTGCTCATTTTCCTCCTTTATTTGTGTGAGAAAAAAGTGCACCTTTCTTTACAAATATTGCAATACCACAATAAAAATCTTCTTTAAAACTCTTTCCAATAATATATATTTTTAGACCAATTATTTTGACATCTTGCCACCTTCCCAAATTCATCTGTTTGCATTCTTTCATCCAGTAAAAAGTAGATTTTTTTTTCTAGTAATATTTATATTATCTTTGAGATCTTCATGATAAATCAATCAATCATCTTTATGTAATAAGAAAATTTTCTTGTATAACAATTTAAAGAGTATCCACTATGTGAAAGGTCGGTATAACAATCTAAAGAGTATCCACTATGTGAAAGGTCGGTATAAAAATCTAAGAAAGTATCTCCTGTGATATTCACTCATTTATGAGTTTTGAAAATACTTTATTATATGTAAAAAATTTATTTTGTATAATTGTTATATGTAACATCTCTCTTACATTATCGACTCTAAGGCTCCGCTTGGGAGTTCATAAGGAAATGGAATTGAATGGAATGAGATGGTCATAAGAGAATGGAAATGAATGGAATGGAATAGAATGTATTTAAGTAAGGAAAATGAATGGAAAAGAATGAAATAGAATGGAATTAAGTAACCTTAATTGAATGTTTTAAAATAAATGAATGAAAATGAATGGAATGTAAGTAATCCTGTTTGGGAGCAACATGGAGAGAATTGAATGGAATCATTTTATGACAATATTACTATTAGACCCCTATTTTAAAATAAATGGTTGAATATATAAGGGTATTTTGGGATTTTGGGAGTTTTAGTAAAAAAATCATTAAATCTAATTTCATTTCCTCCCATTCCTCCCAATTTCTGAGGGAATGAAAATTTGAGATTTTAAGGGAATAGGGAGGAATGAGTGGTCCCTCCTACCCATTCTATTCCCTTTTATTTAAACTCCCAAACAAGGGAATGGACTCTATTCCCTCCATTAAAACTCCCAAACAAAAGAAGAGAAGAATATTCTAAAATTATTCTTTTTATTCCATTCCATTCTCTCCTCCCAAGCGGAGCCTAATGTAAAAGGAATATTTTGGTTACGCATTAAAACTACCTCTAAATAAATAAAGAAAATTACGCGGAAAGAGATGAGATTTATGCAGTGCCGGCAATAAGGGTTCTGCAATCTGCACCATAACTTTCCTCAACAAAATATAAAATAAAACCTCGCAAGTGGGTCACGAATGGGATGCCATTTTTTGTGGGGAAGGAACGACTTGACTTGGTCTTACACGCAAAGGGCTTTTTAATTAATTAGTATGTATATGCTTCATTCTAGCTAGCTTGTTCAATGTCTCAACTATCCTTCATGGATTCTACAGTTTGCTAAAATTAAGGTTTCTATTTTTAAAGTGCCAATTTGTAGCATGAAAGCTACTACATATTATTACAAAATTAAGTGTCCGTTCGGCAAAAATTAGTTTTGCCAATTTATTTTACTATTCAGTTTATTTTTACTACTATTCATGGCCTCATTGTACTATTTCAACTAACTTTTACCTTTATCTACCGTACTTTCAGCAATAAGCACTTTTACCTTTATCTACAGTACTTTCAGTAAAAATATTTCAGTTTCAGTAAAATAAGCAGATCCCAAACAGACCCTATACCACTTATTTTACTGAAACTGAAAACTTATTACTGAAAGTACTGTAGATAAAGGTAAAAGTTAGTTGAAATAGTATAATGGAGCCCATGAATAGTACCAAAAAGAGCAGTGGGGCCCACGAATAGTACTAAAAATAAGCTGAATAGTGAAATAATTTTCATTTTTAAGTGATATCCAAACAGAAGCTAAGTCTCTATTTGGATACAGATGAAAATTATAAATTATTTTACTATTCAGTTTATTTTTGCTACTATTCATGGCCCCATTACACTTTTTGGCACTATTCATGGGTCCCACTGTACTATTTCAACTACCTTTTACCTTTATCTCTAATATTTTCAGCAATAAGTTTTCAGTTTCAGCAAATTAAACGATATCCAAACAGGCCCTAAGTGTGTGTAATTTTTGCCAACTTATTTTACTATTCAACTTATTTTTGCTACTATTTATGAGTCTCACTGCACTTTTTGATACTATTCATAGGTCCCACTGTACTATTTCAATTAACTTTTACCTTTGTCTACAGTACTTTCAGCAAAAAAATTTCAATTTCAGCAAAATAAGCGGAATCTAAATAGACCCTAATGTTACAAGACAAAACACATTCCGGCAAACGAGAGTCTCTTGATCAACGATCCATATGTCCTAACAGGAATTTTTTTAATTAAAAAAAAAAAAAAAAAAGGTCCTACTTGGAAACTATTTTTTGAAAAAAATTATTCATTTTCATGCGGTAATTTGGTTGTCACCGAGAATATGACCCACACACAAAAAAGTATAAAATATTTTATGATATTTGACTCACATGAAAAAAATATTAATATTTCATGTAATTTCCAAATAATTTTGGTTAAAAAGGCTAATATATTAGACTAATTAGAAATAAAAATAAGCTTATTACAAACGTTTACTGCCTTATCTAGGGTAAGCAAATTCTCCACCACATCCGGTGGGTGATCAAAAATAACAAAAGCATAGTTTAAATTAGCGCCAAGTTTTGCCAATGTATCAGCACATTAGTTGGCTTCTCTGTAGATGTGATTAATACGAGTCCAAGACATGCCCATCAAAAGGTTCCAAAAATCAGTAAGTAAAGGTTCCAAGTGATGGTTAGGAGTAGAATTCTTCATAAGTTGAACAAAAGACAAAGCATCCATTTCAACAATTAAGTCTACGTTTGGATTGCACTGAAATGAAAGTTTTCTGCGTCTGGCATTTTTTGTGTGGATCCTGTGCATTGTTCGCGGGACCCACAAGTACTGATTTCAGCAAATTTTTCTTTAAAACTAGGTCCTACGGCACTATTCACATATTTAAAAATTATTTTGCTACAGTGTTTTCAGTTTTCAGCAATAAGCAGTATCCAAACAGACCCTAAGTATAGAATTCCTAGATCAAAAGCAATGTTAAGCCCATCTCTCAAGGTCCAAAGTTTTGCTAGGCTGCTGTTAGTGTTGCCCGACCCTTTAGTAAAACCCTTAAATTCTTTCCATCATTATTGTGGATCAGACCTCCATCTCCTGCAATTCCCAAGTTCTCAAGAGCTAACCCATCCGTGTTTAGGGTAAACCAAACCTTAGGAGGTTTTTTCCAGCCAACCTGTATGAAATATTTCATAGGGGTATGTTTGTTGAAGCGATCCAAAGCATAGATTTTAGCTGCCTTACTAATACAAGACCCAAATAGGAAAATTTTTTTTTTTCTATTTTTCTATATAATTACACCCCAAGTAATTTGGATTTTTTGCCCAAAATATTAAATGAGAAAGCAACAAGTTTGAGCAAAAAAACCATTTGGAAAAGATATGTCAATGGGTAGTCAACAGTATGTTAAATATCACTATTGAGAGAGAGAGGTTACCTTTGGGAAGGATTTTTTTTTTTTTTTTTTTTTTGTGTGGAGTTTATTTGTGATCATTTTATTAAGCAAGTGATGTCTCATGAATTTTTTTATTTTTATTTTTTGGGGCTTGTAAAAAGTGAAAAGCATTTTCCACTCTATTTGGCTTGTTTTCAATTGACAATGAAAAATGTTTTATTTTAACACATATTTTCCAATGTATTAAGTACTTGAAAACGTAAAAAATAAAAATAAAAATAAAATAAATCTACCAAAGCAAATAGAACTTTATTGGCATTTATGGCTCTCTTTGTTAGGATTAGTGCCCTTAAATCCTATTGTATGATACTATGTATGATATTATGTATGACTTAATATTGTGATTGATAAAGTTGTTCTATTATTATCTAAAATAATGGTAACATGAATATTCGGACATTATCATATAGTCCATGAGATACATAGTATGTGATTTATGTGAAAAGTCACAAAAGATATAAATCACAAGTTCTTTGTAAATTCATAATTTTAGTTCGTAATCGGTGATGAAGTTGGGCATTTCATCTGCGAAGACTATAACATATCAACTAAGATGATTCGTCTTAATCATAGAAGTGGAGACTTCTAGTTGATATGTTGATATGTTTTAAGAGTTAAGACATATTGAACTGGACCACTGTGAGATTTATTATTCTCCTAATGACTGTCAAATGAATAATAAATTTCACGACTTCTATTTACATGAACTCTTAATCCTGAGAGAATAATGGACTTAATCATGAAGTGTAGGTTGCTTTGATATATTAGGAGTGAGATCTAAAGTCACGGTCAAAACCTCAATATGTTGGGCAGCCACATTTAGTGTTGATGGAACATATATTCTCAAGATGAAATTCATAATCTCTTAACAGAGATATAAAATATTCCCTTGAGATAAGTTTAATGGGTTTGGTAATTCAGAATGTTAGGCCTAACTACTTTAGTAAAGAGTTACTAAAGTATATATTTATGAAATTGGATTTCATAAATATATGATGAATAACTTAAAGGATTACACCGGGTACTCAAGGATTAAGATATAGTAATCTACAAAGTGACAGTCTACATTAATGACTTTGTATTACTACGAATATTTTATGAAGGGGTTGCATGTACAATAAAGTATTGGGATATAATTTATTAATAAGGCCTAGAGTGCAATTATATTTATATAGTGATATTAAATATAATTAAAGGTAATTTTGGATTTGTCAAGAGTTGACAGAAAAGCTCAAGGCCCATTGGAGCTAGTGTCTTATTTGCTCCCTTTTGGTCCCACTCCAAGCCACATTCAAAAGCCCAATTGGAAATGCCCAAAAGGCTAGCCCAATTAGATAATCAGTTATAAGGAGAGAAACATACAGAATTTTGTAAGTACATTAAATGGTTTGGATGTGAGTGTTGAACACTCTCTAATTCTCTCTTGAACATATTCATATAAACTGATTGAGAGGCCACACTTCTTGGGTGTTAATAGAATTAGAGTGAAGATTAAAAGTGTTCTCAAGAACTTCTGATCTTTAGTTTTGAATTTCACTACACCAAGGTACACTCTCTTATTCTTATATTCTGAAACTTACATAGTACATGTTATCAATTACGAAAGAAGTAGATCCGTTAATTTTCCGTTGCGTATTTTTTGTATACGATATAAACATGTATCTTTCCATTACTCTTCACATGAGAGAGCACATATTCAAACCCTAGGCAAGGTACCTCAACTTATTGTAGCAAAACATGAGCACACATTCTAGCAAGTCAATAAACTTTAATGGTTGAATTTAAATTATACTTTGCCCAACTCCTTGTTAATTTTAATGTACACATACACACAAATTTCACGTGGAATCACACGATAACGAATAATTGATTTTGTATTGATATGTATAAATGTGAATACAATTATCTATATGATTCTTTGAAAGAGAGAACATTAGAAATTCATTTAATTTGATCTCCAATACACTTTACAACCCAAGATCTTTAATAATTTCTTGAAATCATCCTGCTAGATGTGTATATGGAAGTACTTGACTCAATGCCGAGGGTTGTTGGCTTGATCTCAAGCTAAGTCAAGTGGAAGTTGAAAAAAAATTCCTACTTCAATTTAATGGCCTGTTTGGATGGAGGGGAGAAGGAGGGAGAATGGAAGGGAGTATAGTAGAGTTGACTAAAAATAAGCAAATTTTGTGCTAAATCTACTATACTCTACTGTACTCCCCCTCCCTCTCCCTCAATCCAAACGGACCATAAGGGAATATGAATGACTTTGATCTTGAATGAGCAAGAGTGCTCTTTAGGAACTTAGAGATCTCTTCTTTTTGGTAGAGACTTAGTATGGTGTTTCCCTAAGTATATTCTTTTCTCTCATGAAGAGCCTTTATTTATGGGCAATTTTAGGATATTTTATTTGGAATGAAAAAAAAAATTCAATGGGATTCAATATTGAATTAAATCTTGGATTTAATTAGATGTTCCATGTAGATTGTAAAACTTTTGTCTCGTATTGCCACATGGCTCCAACCAACTGATAACATGTGTATCTTTTTTTTTTTTTTTGTGACCATAAGGGTTGGACATGTATGTGGCTAAATCTCAATGACGCGCGGTTCTATGCTTTTTGATTGGGACCAACTAAGGGTGTGCAACCAACCCACCAAAACCAACTCGACCCGACCCGACCTGCTAGGTTAGGTCGATTTTTAATGATTGGTGGGTTGGGTTGGGTTATGAATTTTTTTTTATTAATAGGTCGGGTTGGGTGTGGGTCATAATAATCACAAACCTACCTAACCCAATCCGACCCACCTATATATTTAAAATTTAAATTATATAATAGAAATATATTATATAATTAATAATGTTTTCTCATATTCGTCTATTCCTATCTAAAACCCAATTACCTTACAAACCCAAACAATCTTATTTCTCTCTCTGCCACCTCCCACTCCCACTCTCCCATTCCACCCTTGTTTGTTTATAACTGAGTTGAGATACTAGTTCATGTATATTTTGTTTATCAACTCAGTTGGATATGTTTTATTTATAACTGAGTTAGAATACTAGTTTATGAATATTTTATTTATCAACTCAGGTGACAAGTGGGATATATATTTTTCCTGCTCAAGTTAATAATAATAGTAATAAAAAAACTGTCCAAGCCATGGGTTCAACCCGACCCAACCCGATCCATGTGGGTTGGGTTGGGTTGGGTTGTACCCCTGTGATAGGTTGGGTTTTTTTTTAACCCACCATTGTGGGTTGGGTCAAAAAATCCCCTCAACCTGACCCATGCACACCCCTAGGACCAACTACCATAATGATATTAACTTGAAAAAAAAAAATATCATTCAGAATCAATCAGATGAGTAGCGAAACATCATAACAATATTTATATAAAATTTTATTAGATCATGAATATCAAATATATACAATGATGAAGCCAAGATTTTAATTAAGGGGGGCCAGATTTAAAGTAAATATTAAAAAAAAACTTTAAAAAATCAATATAAAACATTGTAAGCAACCATAATTATCATAAAAAATTATACTATCAAATAACAACCAAAACAAGAGATTAATTTGAATACATGAAAGACATTAACATCAATTTGTCCAACATTATTAAAAGTAAATATTGAAGCCTGTGGATTTCAATTAGCTCAACTGGTAATGTCTCTAATGGTTAAATAAGAGATCTGTGATTCAATTTCCGCTTATACCAAAAACTGATTGGTGTCTTGGTTTGATGATAAAAAGCTATCATCAGGAGCAGACGCCATAAGATGATTGGTGTCTTGTACTTTTATTATCATCTAGACCTCTTTAAGAAGTCAAATCTTGCCATTAGGGAAGCTTTTCTGTTGTGGCCTTATTTATGGTGTATTAAGTATGTTTTACGCAACTACTGTTTAACTTTTGTAATGCAATGTTCTCTCTTTTTGATGCTTCCATTTCCATTTCTTCCTAGTTAGGATAGTTGCTTTTCAACTACCTTCGTATTTGCAACTTTCATAATACAGTGACAGTGTGACACATCAAATTATTCATATTCAGGGACTCAAGCCATGCAATCTGGTTTTTCATTTTCCCAACTTTGATCATTAATATAGTTAATTGTTGTCTGATTAGTGCAGCAATTAATCAAAATATATATGGGCCAGATAATTATATATCAAACCTTTTTTTTTTTCTCACTACAAATGCTTTGTTGTAGATGTAGAGCCACAAACAATTGAAATTCCTTAAAATAAAAAAGAAAAAAAAAATTGGGATAAATATCCAAAGTGCTGTAAATAGTGACATGCTAGCATTCACATTAGTTCGTGTATAATAGAAAAAAGTATAGAATTTACACAATTTTGCCTAAAATTGATCCATATCAATCTGCGTATACAGTAACCATGTAAATTTACACTGATACAATTCATTTTGTATTTAGTTATTTATTCTTTCTTTATGTATCTCAAGAATGGAGGTAGAGAGTGGATGGTGGTTATTGTGTGTGAAGAAAGAGAAACAATTTAAAAAATCAACAAAAATTGATATTTTAATGAAATATAGTGTAAATTAGATAATCTAATGTGGGATGTTTTGAAAAGTGAGTATGTAAAATTGAAAAAGTAGATTCTTATGCTAAAATAGACAAAAAAATTTGCACGAGCTATTGTGAATGCTATAAATCTTAGGAGAAAATAAAAAAATTTTTAAAACAAAAGTGATGTTAGTTTTGGTTAAAAAGTGAAATAAAGTGCTGTGAATGCCTCCATGCTGTGTAAATTTTCCACTTTTTTTAGTGTTAGAATTTTTTTCTTTTTTAAGTAGGAACTGCTTTTCGTTTTTTTCTTTAGGTCAAAGGGGGCAAAGCATTTAAGGGGTTCTATATACAACTAATACTCATGAGGTTTTTTAGGAGTCAGGGGGCAGTTGTCCCTCCTTAACCTCTTGGCTCTGCCTTTGAATATGTATCAAAATAATTCTGAAATTAAGAACTTACTTAAGTAAGGTTTAAATTTATGGGTTTTTTTATATATACTTTTTAAAAATCTAACAAAAATCTACTAGCTAATATGATTTTTGGATTGAATGGTAGATTTACATAATAAGTATTTAAGGATATATAATCGAACGATAGATTTTTCAAAATACTAATTATTTTTATAAATAGAATTCAATATATGAAATTTGTTCTATGATAATTGCTTTTTATCACTAGGCAAAGACTCCAATTAGTTTTTGGTGTAAGTGGGATTTGAATCCAAATCTCTTACTACGCGACACATTTTTTTTACCAATTGAGCAATTTAATTAAAAGTTATATATAGAACAATTTTTTTTGGGAGATAATTAGTAAGCAGGGGAGAGAGAAAGTGGATTTGACCCCCCCCCCCCCTCTACACACACACATATATATAGGACACCATAAAGGATGACATTATGAGAAGAGTATTACTTGAATCCCAATATAAAAATGTAATTTTAACAAAGGACTTAAACCTAACCCATATTTGATATAAAATGGACTAATTGAGAATACGAGTATTGGCCCATGTGTATCACCCACTAACACCAATTGATTATATCAAGAAGAAAACGGTTGAATCAAATTAAAATTTAAAAAAGTAGAAAAAACTTAATATATTTCTTTTTTTCGCTGAATAAGAAATCTGGAGTTCAATATTCGTCTACACCATAAACCGATCAGTGTCTTGGTTCGATAATAAAAAGTTATCATTAGGAGCGGATGCTATAGGTTGAAACTCTCTCTCAAAAAAAAAAAAAAAAAACTTGAGTTTCTCAGATTCTCAAAAAAAAAAAAAAAAAAAAAAAGAAGCTTGAGTTACACATTAATTCTTGAATACATGTGGATGAATTTATATAGCAAAGTCAACAATGACGAAGTTTTTCATATATTATTACGCGTAGCAGCATGTGCATGGATTAGCAAAGAAATTGGGCATCTGCAGATCCATAGTCTATAGTCTATGGAATTAATAGAGATGGTCTTAATTTTCTACTATTTGATAACGACACCCTAACCACAAATCTCTGACAATAAGGGCTTATTAATTAGTTAAAGAAATTGAGTTTAATTAGCTCGTGAGCTGTGACTAGTTGTTGAGGGCATGCACAACAATAACACTGCATGAACACCTAATAATAAATGTATGTAGACCTTTTACTTTGTTTACAAAAAAAAAAAAAAAAATGTATATTAAAAACTCATGGTTGATTTTTATATGTGAGATATTAGTGCTTAATTATTGCCTGCACTTTGTATAGTACTATATACGTGTTTTTTTTATTGCTAGTACTATGTATATGTAATCTTTTTTTGAGAAGAAAAGATATGCTACTTTATTAATCATGAATCGGGAAAGTCCCTACTTAAAATAGAAAATACATAAGAAGGAACAAACTCCATCCAAACTTGAAGATGAAAAGAAAGTTTTGCTCTCTAGACTAAGGCATAAGCTATTACATTACCTTGTTTAACAACATGAGAAAAAGATAAACTCTGAAAAGAGTTTTCATAAGATCAAATGACTTCTATAAAGTGACCACCTTGCGAAAATTCCATACCACCATTGTGCAGAGACTTAATGACACACTCAACGTCCCCCTCAAGGACTGCTTGGTGAAAACTTGTCTCGACAGTAAAAACCACAGCACGCCTTGCTGTCAACAGCTCTAAAATCTCAACTGATGGAGGCTTCAAGATCTTCTCTGACATAGCAGCCATTACTTCGCCTTCTGACATATATATATATATGTAATCTAAATCCACCGATTAACTAATTCCAACATAAGATCCTAAGAAAGATTAATGAATAAAAGGTCGCTAACACTTCTTAATATTTTTAATACAGACATTTCCTTCTCTATTTAGTATAATTATTGAATTATTTTTAAAAAATGGTGTTAAGTGCTAACACAAATTTTACGTATGTATACTTCTTTTCCTCTTTGAAAATTGAAAGAAGAACATGCATGCTTCGTTTCCTCTTCTAATATTCTAGCGGCTCTTTTCCTTTGCCAATTAAACCAAAGCAAATGAAATTGTTAGGTATGTATGTGCATTTAAAATAACATCTGTTTTATTCTATCTTCTAATTTTGTCCACTCAACGGCTTTCAAATTTGATCCAATAGGAGGATGACAAATTGACAATTGATAATGACTTGACAAGTTGACATCCTCATATACGTGTAGTCATCCACTAATAAATATCATAACATTTTTTTCATTAAAAAAAGTAATTGAAGTGGTAATCTTATTAATTACTTTCCTGCTAAATTTTTACAATTCATTATATATACAATGGAATTATTATACACTAAGTTGTCATGCCAATATGAATATATTACAATGAAAATCGTTTTGTTATACCACCGCATATTAATAAATACATCTAACCATCAATATCATGAAATATATTAACATTTGTAAAAAATTTCTTATTCAAAATTACTTGGTTAAAATACGTATTGGATCCTTAAAGTTTGGTTTAAATTCTATTTCCTTTACTCAAACTTATAAATTTGCAATTTAGTCATTAAAAGTATTAAATAATCAATTTCGTTGTGAAGTGATGATATGATATGTTAAAAAATTGGTATGACCTTAAATGAATTTAATAAAAAATAGATGAAAGGATAAACTTGATAACTTTCCAAATATTTGCTAGAGATGTCCAAACTTATTGTAGGTTCATGTACTTATAGAGTAAGCAAACTAATCTTAAGATACTTTAGGATTCTCTAATATATAAACTATGTATTAGGTTTGTTGTAGTAGATAAAAGCCGTTTGGTCAAACCATGTTAATTTCTTAATTATGCTCTTTATCATTTTTTTTTCTCTTCCAATCACTTAATTACTCAACAATTTTAGCAATTTCAATAATCTTTTTAGTAATTTATTTTATAACTTATCGAGAGTCAAGTTGAAAGTAGCACAACATCTTTACATACCAAAAGCCTTATAGCTCTATTTACATTTCTTTATGTTTCTAATAAAAACGAACATGGTTCAAATCCTTCTTCTCGTTCCGTTGTAATAATAAAATAAAAAATCACCAACTTAAAATTTTTGTATCTAAAGTTTTTTATTTATAGTTTTTAAAATTCCCTCAAAAACAAACAAAGCCCAAAAAGGTAACAAAAAACAAGGCACTAAATCAAAGGCCCATCACAGAATCCGAGCCTCAACCCAATCAATCAAATCCCGCCACTATGGTCCCAAAATATAAAATCGTACGGTCACCACCAACCACGCGTCCAAACCCCATTGGCCAACCTCTAAAATTTGGATTTGCCGCGCTGAGACTCAAAACGAATCAAAATCCAAAATAGCCTCGGAACTTGTCAGACTCACAAACCCAAGACTCGGACACTCCGAACCTAAAACCTCGCTGTCTCCGAGCAAAGACATGTCGCTTAAACACAGGGAACTCGCACACTAAAGACAAAACTAGATACACTTAAATAATAATTAAACAAAAAAAAATAAAAACCCAGTTTTTAATTTTTATAATTAATAATAAAGGTCTGTTTCGTATCGGTTTATTTTATTAAAATTGAAATTTTTTTTATTAAAAATACTGTAAATAAAAATAAAAGTGAGTTGAAGTAGTACAGTGAAATTTATAAATAGTATCAATACGTACAAGACTATAAATAATAGCAAGAATAAGCATAATAGTAGTAAAAATAAAAACTCAATTTTTAATTTTTATAACTAATAATAAATATTTAATAAATAAAACACCAAAATTAACGGTGTGTGAGTAATATTAGTTGGTAAATAGGTAGTATTAGAAATACAAATGGGAGACAACTACTAGTCTACTGGTGATTGGTCTTTCCATTTCTGGATCGTGTGATGAGAAGCATGAGAGCCTGAATCTGCGCCTTTGGATTATAGGACTATCAGACTATCGTTATTTTAGCGTTTTTGTCAACCTCAACAAACAGCTAGAAGAAAAAGAAAGAAGTTGAAAATTTGAAGACAGAGAGAATCTAGATAAGCTCAAGTCATTTTCTGGCTCTGAATGATGTTTCTAGAAATGGGTTCTGCTCAAAATCTGGTATTTCTCTCTCTCTCCCTCACACACACAGTCTCTCTCTGTGTGTTTATTTTGATTAATTGATTGATTGATTTTTTTTTAAAATTAATTAAGGTGGTTGGTTTTGTTAAGCAACATGTTGCTTGTGAAATCATGGTGTCCTTCATGTGTAGGACTGGTAACGTAAGAGAGACAAAGACGACGTTTTCTTATGTTTTGGTCTTAGATCAGCTTTTTAAATCTTTTTCTTGGAGTCAAAAATTTCCAGAGAAAATTTGCAGAGGAGGATTAGTTTTTATATCAGCTTCAAAGTTTGAATTTTTTTTTTTTCTTTTTGGTTAATTTCAAATCTGAGATTACCCATTTAGTTTAGTGTCTTTTCTTTCTCTAAAAGCTTGTGCCTTTGTTGTTGTTGTCTTTCTAACTATAAGTTATTAAGGTGAGGTTGACAGGCCCTTTGGGGTTTGGAGTGAGTCTCTCTACACTTTCTATTTGTTTCTCTTTCTCTCTCACAATAAAAGTTGAGGTGGAGCTCTGCATGTATGTGTTTATTATATGTGCCAGAAAAAATTGGTGACCTTTATTTATTTATTTATTTTTTTGGATTAGATTTTCTCAAAAAATAGGTGACTGAAATTTTATTAGGCTAGTTTTCCAAGAGAAAATGATACAATAGTTTTGAAAATGAAGATCACTTTGAATTGACTTCAAATTTGAATTTTGTACATAAACTTTGTCAAACCCTTTTCAGTACTTTCCAAGTTACCGTTTCTTTAAGCTTTCATTTATTTCTCTGTGAATTTTTTAAATACCTATTTCTTGGAGACCTCTCAAAATTTAATGCACAACTAATATTTTCACATGCAGAGGTGTGAAGGGCCATAGACTTGATTCAGTGCATGCTCACAATACCAGATCTTTCACAACAAAAAGTCAGAGCCACAGTCACAGCTTGTTGAAAAGGAGCTTATAATTCTCATGTCAATTGTGGAGAAACCATCTTCGTCTGTGGCGGCGGCGGAGGCGGCGGTGGTGTCATCATCGTTGCCGGTTTCATCGTCAGCTGCATCAGCTAGAGATATTGATCCTTTGTTAAAGGACTTGAATGAGAAGAAGCAGAGTTTCCGGCGGAACGTGGTATCATTGGCGGTGGAGTTGAAGGAGGTTCGGAGCCGGTTGGCATCTCAGGAGCAATCATATGTTAAAGAATCTCTAACAAGACAGGCATGTGATTTTGTAACTCTTTGTTCTTTTTGTTAGCTTTGAATATGATAATGGTTTGGAACTTTGAGAGTCAATAATCATTACTCTTTTTGGGAGTTTTTGTTAAGTGGGGTCATATGGGGTTTGAAGTTGTTTTGTTGGGATTGAGTGATTTTCTTTTTTGGTGGGTTTGTTTCAATAGGAAGCTGAGATAAAAGCTAGGAACATGGAGGAAGAGATTGGTGCATTGCAGAAGAGATTGGAAGAGAGGAATGCACAGCTACAAGCTTCAGCAACTACTGCTGAGAAGGTCCCACTCATATACCATTCTTTTTAATTTTGATTCTTCTTGTATTAACTTTTTAATTTTGTGATTAGTTGATTTAAAATGATTTAGCTTTTTGGTGGATGCCTTGAACTTAGGTCATCATTCACTAATTATGGTCATTTTTGCTTTTCTTTGCTTGAGTTGATCTTGTGCATTATTTATTTGGGTTTTACTATTTTTCTGCTTTGAAGTAATCACATAAACCCCACTTCTTATGCGCATCTATTTGGGATGCTTTTTGATTTTTTTTTTCCTGTTTGTTTTTGTGGCGGAGCCCATTGGAGGAAAGGTGACCAAGTCACCAAGTGTTTTGATTTTATATTACTGTTTTCCTTTATCTGTAGCTACTAGCTGGGATGATTTAAGACGTTTTTGTCGGTATGGATCAGATATAGATGTGAACATAAGGAAAATGAGGAAATTTCATAAATCAAACTTCAAACTCATCATAATTATTTTTTTAAATTCAAATTTGAATTATGAATGTGACACTTTGGTGATACATGTGCTGGAGACCCATTTCTTAATGAAAACTTGTATAGATAAGCAGACTCAAATTTAATGAAACTAGTTTAACCCGCCCTTATAAAGTTGATGGTCAATCATTTGCTTGTCTATTTGCTTTCATGGCTATATTTGATTTTCTACGAATACGTGTATTGAATTCTAGATTTAACCTTTTCACAGCCACCTACTTTCTATAAAAGTTGAAGCAACAAAGTAGTGGTGATGGTTTCATACTAAATATATTTGCCATTTCCCCCTGCATGTCACATTGTTTCTGCCGAGCAAATTGTGGACGATGAATTTATCTGACATTGGTTATTAAGTTTGGAATTTATCAAAGCAAAAATTACTATCATTTGTCTGCAACTCACTTGATAAATTAGCAAACATTGTTTCTTAAGTAAAAAAAGATCAAATTATGCCCTTAATTTGGAATATTGCTATAACTGAGCAAGCCCTTAGAGAAAAAGTTCATATGAACTTTAGCCTTTTGAAATGTGGTATGCCTTTCTATTACAAAAGAAAAATTGAAAAACTTACGGGTTATGCAGCAGTTTTAACAACTGAAATTATTACGTTATGGATGTGTGTTAAACATTCTCTGTTATTTATTACATAATTATTAAAGTGTGCTATATAAATGTGTAATGTTATGCTATGGTATGGCCTAAATAGAAAAGCTAAAAGTATTATTATTTAATGAGCACCAGAGAAGGTTCTGCATTTCAAACCCTAAATTAAGTAATGCTACTGAAAGGCTAGTAAACGGTAAAAGTCATAATTCATAAATGAATGATGTAACGATTTTTATTAGTCTTTGTGTTTGAACAAGTTATGTATCACTTTTTATGTTTTTCGGGAAATGGTTTAATTTGCAACAAAAGAGCCTTATGTTTTGAATCCTTCCAGGCATCCACTCTTATTTAGATATGATTTATGTTAGAGAAATGCTATGTCCATAACATTTTCACAACAAATTTTAAGTGGTGGGTTGTTATTGGTTGTTATAGGTGGGCAAAAAAGTAATTTAAGTTGTAGATTCAAATTAAAACCAATAATTACTTACCACCTATGATTTGTTGTGAAAATGTTGTGGACGTAGCACTCCTCTTTATGTTATGACTTCAAATTGAATGTGGACTGGCTACGTGGTTGTGACAAAAATGGCAGGCTTTTTTTTTTTTTTTTTTTTAAATTTTTTATTGAACAAAAAAAAAAAAAAAGGCTAAGCTTTTTGTAGTGGAAGTGAAAAATATATCTTTATGTGAAAACCTTGTCCTAGTTGCTACCAAAATTATTTAGCATTTTCTGATCATGCACATTTCATCCTGTAACTTGAACAAATTTGGCAAATTTTTAAAACTAGATGTCTTCCAGTTAATAAGTTCTTATAAAGGTTTTGGGACCTTATCTGCCAGTTGGTTTGTTGTATTGCCGAGCATATTTAAGGGCATTTATTTTCTAATGATCCAATTATGTTAGTATTTATTTATTCAATTATTATGCAATTTCATTAATTATATTTAAATATCTTCAGCAACAGTTATTGCTTTGCAATATAATCATATTCAATTCATTATGTATTCTAGTTTGATTTTGGTTGTCTCCCATTATTTGTGATTCAATAATCCTAATTGTAAGTTTTTAATGGGACAGTACCTTAAGGACTTGGATGATCTTAGATCACAGCTTTCAGCCACTCGAGCAACTGCAGATGCAAGTGCTGAATCAGCTCAATCAGCCCAGCTCCAGTGTTTAGCACTTATAAAGGAATTAGATGAGAAGAATAGTTCACTAAAAGCACATGAGGATCGCATAAGTAGGTTAGGAGATCAATTAGATAATCTGCAGAGGGATCTTCAAGCAAGGGAATCTTCCCAAAAGCAACTTAAAGATGATGTTTTGAGAGTTGAACATGATATTATGCAAGCTATTTCGAAAGCTGGAGCAAGCAAGGATTGTGAACTGAGGAAATTATTAGATGAAGTATCTCCCAAGAATTTTGATAAAATTAATAAGCTTTTGGTTGTTAAGGATGAGGAAATAGCAAAACTGAAGGATGAAATCAAGATAATGTCTGCTCACTGGAAACACAAGACCAAGGAATTGGAGTCACAGGTACATTCACCTTCAGTTGCCTCTATAATACTTGTTCATTTGTTCACAATCTTAGTGATACACTTCTTTAAGGTTAACATTTCTTGTTTGTTTATGCAATTAAACCTGTTTTGAAAAACAGTTAGAGAAGCAACGTCGAGCTGACCAGGAACTGAAAAAGAGGGTGTTGAAATTAGAATTCTGCCTCCAGGAATCTCGTTCCCAGACCCGAAAGCTCCAAAGGGTAATGTTTAACTCTTCATCATTCTATGGTTTGTCAATCACAAACCTTATGCATGCAAGTTAATTTTGTGCCTGTTTACAGAAAACGTAGGTTTCCCATCAACAAGATGAACCACACCCTTTTTAGGGTGGCTCCCCTTTTCTAACAATGAGCTACTCAGGTCAGGTCCTAGTCAACTAAATGGTCCACCCCATTATGGTTTAAGTGGCCTCTGATATGCTATTCCTTGTAGAAAGGCCCATGGTGGAATGCAACAGCCTTATTTTACCCTGATGATAGAGACCACTTTCAATAGGCCAGCTCATCAATATCTAGTTTTGAGTAATTTAAAAACATTCAACCTACTTGAACTTCATAAATAATGGTCACTTCCATAAATTTGAGTAACTTAAAAACGTTCAACCTGCTCAAACTTCATAAATAATGGTCACTTCCATAAATTTGAGATTCTCGTATTTCTTTCCTAGTCCTCTTGGCTTACTCACATATCCAATTCAATCACCAATGTCTACTTCTTTCATCAACAGATGGGAGAGCGAAGGGACAAAGCCCTAAAAGAACTCAGAGATCTGTTGGCAGCAAAACAACAA
This sequence comes from Notholithocarpus densiflorus, assembly GCA_030021035.2. NCBI lineage: Eukaryota > Viridiplantae > Streptophyta > Magnoliopsida > Fagales > Fagaceae > Notholithocarpus > Notholithocarpus densiflorus. Next base: position 47,550 of record JARYZH020000340.1, read on the forward strand.
AGTGCAGCTATGGGTGCTGAAAAACAAAATTTCTGGGAATCTTCTGGCTTCAAGATCGTTGTTTCCATGTCAATGGTGATCTTGGTGGTCTTTTCAAAGAGATGAAAGCAATGTGTTATCTAGTTCATGTGTATAAAGAATCCGATATCTTTTGTAGCTGTGAAGTTTAGGGAAAGTTGCAGAGGACATTTTCCTTGTAGAAATGCGCATTGTAGAGTTTCTCTTTCTTATGTAGTTTTAGCTGAGAATATGCCTTTTTTGCTGTGTTTCTTTTATGTTGAATTAGTTGTGCCATGAATTGAATCTATGTATGGCATTGTCATATTTGAGGGATTCATCATGTACTCTGACTAGACATGCTATATTAGTTTTTCTTTTAGTGGTTCATTAGCTGCCAAGCATGATAATGACCGACTGCTTGCAATTCTGGCCAGTTCTTGCAGGGTGGTTGAATTCTTGTTTTTTAAAATGTCAACAATTAAACAATTTGCTTAATTTTGACAATGGTGGATTATGTTGGTAATGGAATCTCAAATCTGTTGGAGCTTCAATTGATGATGAGTTTCATGGATCATTTTATAGCCAAAAGTCAAAATATTTCATTAGTATGATTGGCATCCGATGCATGAGAGACCGGAGAAATTTTCTTAAAAACAGTCAGTGCACATGGCTCACACTGCTTTGGTTTTTTACTTTATATCATTTTGTCTTGGACAACTATGATGTCCTTTTTGACTAATTTGTGTAATGCTCATTAGTTCCTTCTACACTAGTTTTTGATAGATTGTTATGCCTAACAGCACATGGAAATGAAATAACATCTTAAAGGTGGGCTTGCTGTTTAAACGGTTTATTCCAAATATGAAAGGCTGATTTGATGAAAAGCAGTCAATTAAATCCTATAATCGTATATGCTCCTTTTGTAAAAAAGAAAAAGAAAAGAAAAAAGATAAGGATGGGCTCATGGGTTCAAAAGTCATTAGAAGTCTAGACTCTAGATGCTTACTTAATATCATTCATAGTAGTGTAATTAAATTTTATGTTGACTATTAACTTACCACAATTCTTCTACTTTTTTGGGCTTGAGACCGGTTGTGAATAAAATATATAACACTAAACACAGACAAAGGCGGAGGCCTAAGTAACTTATCAATTAAAAAAATAAGTTTATGCCAGCATAAAAACTTGTGGCACATTGCATCCCAAGAATAATTGAAGGGCTCTAATTTGTTCAACAATATCACACAAAGATAAATACAAGTCTAGCTAATAGATGGTCTAAAATAGTTTTAGGTTCCTTTGAAAATTTTTCCTTTCAAAATTTTGCCATCTAAATGATAGCTTTCCATGCTATGCTATTGGCCAAATTTAAAACCGAACATTTATATCCTATTGATGTAAGCCATTTAAATTCTGTAAAATGTTGAAACATGACCTTATCTTAAAAATTTATTAACCAGTGGACACACTTGATCTGTGAAGTAATTTGAATGAACTGCTGTTAGATCTAGTGAAATTAACTGTAAACAATAAAAACTAAATTAGATCCACGCGACTCAAGTAATTTTTAGAGCACTTTGGTTATTCAATTTGTCTGAAAATCACCTACACACAAAAACTACAATCTCCACAAATCCTAACATATATACAGGATCAAGAGTTCCTAGTATACATCCTACTTCATCAACTGAATATATGGAGCATGTGATTATGTTTCAATTAGAAATTTGAGATTCAGCAGCAAACATGTTTGGATCCCAGGTAAGATCATGCAGGCCAGTGAATATTATAGCAGGATGTAGGTGTTCTAGTTCTGCCTTGTTAAACTAACCTCTAATTCCTTTTCTGCAAACATGGATTTGTACACAGCTTGAACAGCCAGAACTCTGAACACTAGAGTCATCATTGCGCAGAAGTAGCAACTCTACATGTCCAGAACTATCTTTCCAGTAACAAAGGATGTTGCCAGAATGATGCAGCCAATAAAGGGCTGTAAACCATATGAAAAGGACGTTGTTGTGTTTGCAGCAGGAGGGTTTTCAAACCCGAAAACTGTGGTACCGGAAGCTGGGTTGCTTGTATTCAACACTGAAGGTGGAGTACCAGAGCTGCAAGTAGAGATAATAAAACAGAAACATCTAAAAGTTTATTCTTCCAGTGTTAGTAGTAATGAAAAGTTTCCATAAACATGAGAACATAACACATTACCCTGAAACACCTGTATCTGGTGGTGATGATGTTGTTGGTGTTGGTGTTGGAGTTGTTGTTACCGTTGGTGTTGGAGTTGCTGTTGCTGTTGGTGATGATGATGTTGATGATGATGGGAAAATGCAAGAACCGGTGCCTATTAACAAATTCAAATTGGTTTCAGATATGATTTCATTTTGTGAAGCATATGTCAAAAATGTTTTACAAGAAACAAAAAGATCAAATGATCAATGGAACTGATGATCTTACTTGGATTTGAATTAACTATCACAGCTGCCCCCCCAAAGTCACAGCTAGTTGGCACTGGATTCTTTTGATAATAGCTGTTGAATGCGTATGAGGCATGGTTTTGAAGTGTATTTGGATTGTAACAACTGCCACTCTGCTGGATTTGTGAGCAGTCTGCACCTCCCATTCCACATGCATAGTCCAGTGCTGATTGAAGTGCTGTCTCCAATGCTCCATTCTTGGCGATACACCAGCTTTGTCCTGGAATTGCTGGAGCATTTGTTGTTACAGGAGGTGCTACCGGGTTTGTCACGGGGGTAGTTACTGGAACAGCTCCTGATGGGGCTGGATAAGTTGTTACAGGATTAGTTATTGGTTGTGACACCGGGACCGTGCTAGGAGTTGTTACTGGATTGGTGATTGGTACAGGTGGATATTCAGGATTTGTTGAGGGTACTGTGACGGGTGTGGTGGAGGGAACTGTTAATGGTGGAACACCAGGATTGTTTGGTGTAATTGTGACAGGGTTAGTAGTTGGAACTGTGACAATGGTTGGAGGATTATCTGGAGGGGGGATGACTGGTGTTGTCGATATTGGAGTTGTGGGAAAGGTTGTAGTTGGTGGGAATGTGTCATGTAAAGTTGTTTTGAGGTTGGTTTTGCTTAGGAGTTCCCTGCGGTGAGACAGAAAGATCTGTTCCTCTTCCCTTTTGAGCTCCTTCTGTGCAAAATCTTCCATGAATGATACTTCTGCATATAAACCAACTACCTTTTCTCTAATCTGAGTGTTGTTTTCTAAAAACTTCGAGACCTTATCAGTGAATTGGGCTACTTCACTTGCACTAGGAACAGCAGGGCTCTTAATTGTTACAACCATTGGAACATCAGGGAGAAAAGAACTGGCAAGGGTGACTCTTTCAATCATAGACTGAACAAACTGATCTCCCATGCTTAATTGTCCATCTATACCAGCTTCAACAATGACATATGACCTCACCTTCTTGATAAAACCAAAAATCCTTTGCAGGTCTCGTTCATGTGCTCTATTCAAATTCTCTAAGATTGACAATGGGAATGCTACTGAGACTCTTACTTCACTTTCTAGATGAAGGGTACTGAGGACTGAATGGATTGATTTTAAGGTTGACAAAACCACTGGTAGTGGAATTTGTCCTGAATAGTCTTTGCCACCCCTAATTATGATGCTATGAATGTTGACATGTGGAAGAAAGTTCACAACATGGGTTTTGAGCCATGAAATAACAGATGACTTGGAATTAACAGAACTTCCAACTAGACATTTACTTAAGTAAAGATCAACAGATACACCAGAGTCAGATAGAGAACTCAAAACCTTATGGTCTGCTGCAAAAACCCGAATCTGAGACAAGGTAACCTTGTTTTGCTTCAGGAATGATATAGTTCTAGTAGGTGATGAAGTTGCAGTTGCTCTTGCTTTACAGGAGAAACCTACTAGAGTTCCTATAAAGAGGGAAATAAGACACTCAAAATATGACCTGATATTCATCTTAATAGTGAATTGAAGCAGGCAATTGACGCTGATAACCAATATAGCAACAAGAAATTAATCAGAAGGAATAATAATATATATGCAGCATCACAAAAGGCTAATTTGAACAAAATTGAGATTACTAACTATGTGATCAAACTTTGGGTTCTTAGTACAGTAAGCTAGTTTCACAAATCCCCAGTAATTGTTAACTTATTTCAGAAACCAAAAGCAAACTCATAAAAAGAAAAAGGTCATAGAAAATGGGCCTATGTTTCTTGGATTTTTTCCACAGCAAACTGCAAGAAAGAAATACTGGTTTTTGAGTAATAGTAGTTACTTACCAGAAGAGCATATAGTAAAGAGTGACAGGAAGAGAATGAAGAGGCATTTTGATGCTCCTTTAGCCATATTAGTGAGATGTGTTTCTGGGTACTAGAAAGAGACCCAATTGGATTTTTATTGAGATGCATATAATGGCAGTGTTTTAAGGACGATGCACATAGAAGTGGAATAAAAGCCGTTAGAGAGAGTGAAGGGAAAAAGTATAGTAGATAAAGGTGAAAAGAAAGAACGGATATAAGTGTTAAAAGAAAGATGGCCAAGTTGTGATGACAAAGAAAAGATGTTACTTTGTCATGAAGGGTGGGTTGGAAATATTCTGTCTAATAATATTACAGTGTAAAGAATCAAGTCCAACTATGCTTTCTGTGCTTCTTTATCTTTCTCAAAGCCATAAGCTCAAAATCTAAAGCAGCCTGACTAGGCAAATGACAAACCATATGCACATGCGTGTACAAACAAATGCACTACAGTAAGGGGTTATATTGCATATTGCCTTGTCTTTTAGCCATGTTTTGGTTTCAGGGATTAATGACAATATAGGCATCTTAAAAAAGGAAGAACATCAAAGTTTTAAACCAAAAAAATCCCACACAGTCACATAGATATTCTCTATGTCTGTCTTATATTTGTCAGTATATTATCAGACAATGAATATTAGAAGTTACTATTTCTGAACAAGAAAAAGAAAAAGAAAAATCACATTTTAATGATGACCCAAAAGCTTGGGGCAGTAACTATTGGATTAACCTTGCACGATTATATTATTGCAAAGAATTTATTGCCTTATCTTTATGGATCTACAGATTGACAAAGGAAATTTCTGATAACACAAAAGTTGGCTTAACTCGTACGCCTGAGCTTATTTTCAACTTATTTAGTTTATTTAGCTTATGCATAACTTTTTAAACTCGTACTATTTTTTAGGTATAACGGAACTTTTGTCCAAGTTATTTTTTTAGGTAATAGTTAATGGATGTTTCAAGGGTATTTAGTAAAGTTTTTATGAGAAAAAGAAAAAATTAGTTAATATTTGACAAATTTTTTTTTTTTTTTTTTTTTTTTTACAAGATAGAATTCTACTCTAGTCTAATCTAAGTGTATATGTGTATGAAGTTCTCTTCTAGAGATTTGAACCCCGGCCTTTACCTCCCACACCTCACAAGCATTTATACTTGTAGAGTGACCATCACACTAAAGGTGTGCGGTAGTGACAATTTTTTCTATTCCTTCTATCAAAACTTTTTTAATAATGAAAATGTTAATGAATGTCCTAAGAGCATTGGTTTAAAAATTATTTTTAGAAACATTTTATGAAAAAATGATAAAACAATTAATTTTTCTAACAATTTTTTATAAAAATAGTATTAAAAATTTTTCTAATATAGTTTATTAATCAGATCTAGTTTTTTTAAGCTCAATCATCAATCATTAAAGAATCACAATGAATTTTCAAACACACATAACGAGATTAGTCTAGAAGGATGACAGTAGTGGGACACCCTTTGGTCTATCCTAAGAGGACAAAGATTAGAAGTTGGTTGGATAATGTTAGAGGGGATAACAAAGTCAATTGGGCTTAGCTAAGCAAAAACCATTACAAGAACTAATTAATGCCAACTTTGCAGGTGGAAAAAGGTGTTCCGGTTTACTTTCCGCATTCCTTCTTTGATAAGTTTGTTTTTTGTTTTAGATGGAGTTCGGGAAGCCTTACATAAGTTGTAGTTTGTACAACACAAACAATATTCCATAACAAGGCACATCATCGCTGTTAATTCACAGATCTACTCGTGCTTATGGACATTATCATGACCTTAAGTCCATGACAGACCGTGTAAATTATTATTATTATTATTTTTTTTGGTGGGGTTGTGGGGATTATTATCTTGTATAAATTTCCGAGCAAAAACTTGTCCTGCTTACTTCTTTTTTGTCCACCATAATTCCATTTCTTTTAGTGAAAAAGAGTGTCAAATCACAGAAGAAGAGTTAAATCAGGGTTTAAGGTGATACTTACTTGGGAAAAATAGGTATTTACAAAATCAAGTTTTGTAAAAAAAATCGAGTTTTAAAAACAAGAACATTTTACTAAATAGTTTCAAAATAAGAGTATTTTACTGTATAGTTTGTAAAATTTACCCGACGATACTTTGCACAAACTTTTCCAAATAGTAACTTGCTAGCCAACATATATTCTTGCACTTTACCGTGTTTTTATTCCTAATCTCAAGGCAAAAAAAAAAAAAAAAATTCATGCACGATACATGTTGGAGACTGAGTAGAGTTGACACAGTCTCCTAGACATTAAGGAACACACATATTGGATGCATGAGCGGTGAGCCTGGACCATGCGTGTGCATTGGCACATATTCAAATGAGATCTCTGTACAAGTGCATTATAAATTTTATACTGCAAAGCAGTCCCAACCAATTAGGCCTATTTGTGGACTGATCTTGCTTCTGCTGACTAGCCTTTTTTAACCAATACTATTAGCGGCTCCTTCTTTCTGCGGATATGAGTTAGAATATACAACATGAGTGGGGACTGGGGACAACCCATGTGGAATTATCTATGGTGCTTCTCTTCTTTCAAATTAATGAATCAAAAGCTCCTTGTCTGACTAGGTATGGGCGGAAAGCAAACATGCAAGAAAGAGAGAGATGGTCATACATTCATACTTGTGATATGGTTTTTATAAATTTTAAATAGAAAGTTTTAAAAGATTCCTTGTAATAAGGATCTGAAAAAATGGAAAGAGAAAAAAGAAAACCAATTCTGGTGATTTTGGCACATGAATATTATGCTTTTTTGCTTTTGGTATTGTTTGATTGCATCATAAATGAAAGTGGGAATGGTTTATATAAGATCATTCTCTTCTTCCTGAGTCAGATTTGATTGTAACAACTAACAAGGCTACGTAGATTATAGCAAAAAGAAAAGAAAAAAAAGTAGTGATCTTTCTCATACCAACTCTTGACCAGTCATTTTCTTTTCTACAAATAAGAGATTTCGATGAAAGGTGCATATGAGATCAGATATGAGGTGTAAATGTCCGTAACTTTTGGAAGCACATCATGCAAGATCATTGTAGAAGATAGAAAGTAGTTTGAGCTGATCATATGGAGCCCCTTTAACTTTTGAGCTTGTCAGCATGTTCATAATATGCTTCTACTTTGCTGGCTTTACAAACAGCCGAGCCTCCGCTGCAGTCATGAGTAAACTGTAAACAACATCCTGGATCCCAAAATATGCAAATAGACATTGTGGGGGTATTGGGCCCAGGAGCTCGTCATCTATATTTGCATTGGGCCTGAAGCCCAAGCTGAGGACTAGGGATTGTCCGAGAAAGAGTAAACATTGTCAAGAGAGTCCATGTTAATAGATGATGTTGACGAGGTCAGTTTTGGTTGTACTGGCACAGAAATTTAGGCCGAGGATAAGTGTCACCTCGGCTGGCCAAAGTCGAGGTCCGAGTAGGTGGCTTGCCGTCCAGGGATGTTTTAGGAAGTTCTGCTGGCACGGATAAGCATTGCAAAAACAAAGTACAGGGGGGAGAGTCCTAAATATCTAAAGAGAAAGTTGCTATCACCGCATTAATTGCTCTGCAACTAACTCTCTGGCCGCATTAATGTGGAGGTGATACCTAAACAGTGGCTTTCAAGCTTACAACTAATACCTAAGGACTTTAGGAAGGGGCTGATGGGACAAGTATCAAGACCAACCACCTGGCTTGCACGTGGAGAGTGGAGATGAAAACAGAAAAGAGTATAAAAGAGGGAGGAAGCAATGAGAGAGGGAGGAAGCAAAAAAACACTGTAGTAATCTAGAACTAGACTTGTAATCATACTTAAGAACATTATATAAGAATCAGTCTCCTCGGACTTTGCCGAGGACATTCTTTCTTCAATTTAAACTTGTATATTTTCATTCCCTTGTCATCAAGCCTACCTAACTTGTTGTTTGGTTAACTAAAGCTCAGTTTTTCTAACTCATTCTCTACAAATTCATTGTTTTGGGCTTTTGGGACCTAAGTCCATTCATACTTTGGGCTTGGAATTCAAATCTGGTCCTTACAGACATTATTAATATTGATGAGCACTGCACAAAGGGTACTAAATAACAGTATAATATATCTCTAAGGTATGAGATAAGCAGAAGTTGTATCAAGTTCAAGAATTTTCCTAAAATTATTTTTCAGGTAAAGAAATTGTATGTACTATTAAATTAAGGATTGAAAATAAAACTATTCTCAATCTTTGCATAATAAGTTTCCAGTAGCACCTCACATTTCTATTACAATTGCCATTTTCCAATGTCCATTTCAGTCATGACTGGTAGGATTTGCCATTTTGTAAATGAAAGGTACAAATTCCCAGTGTGCAAATAAGAGAGCATCAAGTCATCCTTACATTGATACAAATACAAAAAATCAGGTCTTGTCAAACTCATTGGACTTGGACCAATAAAAAAGGCAAATTCAGTCGTCAAGCAATATGTGGAAGCTACTGTGTCCAATACAATTTACGTGCAAAATCATCCACAAGATAATTAGCATCACTGTTGAGTTATCTATATTATATATATATTTATATATTACTAAAAGCTGAAGCGTAGCGTTTAATGCTGCTGCTCTCACGTTGCGCCATATCAGCTGCCACGTCATTCTTTTTTTCTTTTATTTTTTAAAATATAATTTGTCCTACAATTTTAAAATGGTTTTTACAATTTTCAGCCCTATAAATGCAGCCCACTACTTATTTATTTACTTCCACTATCACCCTATAATAAATCTGTATAATTAATTCAGCCCACCTCTTATTTATTTAGTTCCACTATCAAGCCCAACCCAAAGCCTTTTCAGTTCAGTTTTAGAGTTTTGTGTGAGTCTTTTCAGCTTAAAGGAAGAAAAAAACAAAAAAACAAAAAAACAAAACGTTGAAGCCTTTCAAGCTTTAGGTTTTTTTTTTTTTTTTTTTTTTTTTTTTACAATTTTCTTATAATTGTTTTTAACATTTATTTTTTTAATATTTACACTTCTCCAACCTTTCTCTCTCCCTTACCATTTCATCTCCCCACTACTTCAATCTTTCTCCCTCCCTTACCTTTTCATCTCCCCACTACCCTCTACATTAATATCATTCTTCCTCTTTCCCTTCATCTTCCTTTATTTTTGTCTCTTCTTATTCATATCATCTTACTATAAATTTGTCACTATCTCTTCTATTCTATGCATAGTTTTCCCTCACAAAAAAAAAGGTTCACTCTCTCTCTCCCTCTCCCTTTCTCTCTCTAATTTTTTTGGTGAATTTTTTTATTTTTCTTGCATCTCTACTTTAGGTTGATAATTTTTTATATTCTTTAAAACTCTATTTTGGGTTAATGCGATTTAGTTTTGTTTTTTAAATTGTTGTTGTTGTTTTTTATTTATTTTTTATTCTCTTTGATTGTTAAATGTTATCCTATAATATAGCATATAAAAATATAATATTATTTTATTACATAGCATGATTTGGATAATTTGGTATTTATTCTGTTACATAGCATGATTTTTTTATAGTGCTCAATTTAGATGTTAAACTATGAGACTTTACTAATTTTTGTTTATTTTCTAATCCTTTGTGGTGGACAAAGTACTCTTAATAGTTGTATTAGAAGTACTCTATAATGCCATTTATTTAAAGAAAAGCAAAGGTTAGCCAAACGAAAATAATCAAATAGGTGACAAATTTTAACTTTTGCAATTTTATTTTTATTATTATTATTTTATAACAATGCATGTATAGAAATTTAATTCTTAGATTTTGCTAATAATTGTTTATTTGATAATATGTTTTGGGCGGCCAAAATTATAATTTCTACAAATAAAATAACCTTAATAGATTATCAAAAACAAAATTTTATCCTAATATTGTTCAATTAATCATTGTTAAGTTTTATTAATTTTTTTTAGTTTACGTTTTTTTTGGTGTTTTGGATTGTTCCTATAATAAATAAAAATATAATTACGAAATACATTACTCATTATTAGATTAGTTTAAATTGTAAATTTTTTTTTAATAAAACCACCATAAAAATAATTATCATGCGCAACGCACGGGTTCGCAGCTAGTTTATATTTAAAAGCTGGAGCGTAACATTTATTATTACTACGCTTTTATTAAGCCATATCAGCAGTCACGTCATCTACCTATTTCTCATTTCTCTTCACTACTTTCAATCATGATTTCCTTTTCACATTTTCACCTCTCCACTACTCTCAACATTTATGTCACTCTTCATCTATCCCTTCCTCTTCGTTTTATTTGGGCTTTTCTTATTCTCATTCTATTATTATAAATATGCCATTCTCTCTTCCATTCTATACATATTTTCTCACATGAAAAATGTTATTACTCTCTTTCTCTCTCATGTTTTATTTTTGTGTGAATTTTTTATTTTTTGTTTCTCTACTTTAAATTGATGAATTTATGTGTTCTTTAGAATTTTATTTTGGGTTGATGAAATTTGGTTTTGTGTTTTTAAGTTATTATCATTTTTTTTCTATAATTGTTAAATGTTATTCTATTGCTTTTAAAGATAGTTTACAAGAATGTTATGTTATTCTATTGTATAGCATGGCTTGGATTATTTGGTGTTTGACTTATAACTATATTTTTTTATTCTCTCTCTCTCTCTCTCTCTCTCTCTCTCTCTCTTTCTCTCTCTATATATATATATATTATTTATTAATTTTTGCAACTTTGCTTGAGGTTGATGAATCATTGTTTTTTTTTTTATAATACTATTTTGGGTTAATACGATTTGGTAGTGTGTTTGATTTATTAAGTTTTCCATCACAAGTCTTCTCTTCCCCTCTTATAACTTTTGTTTGATTTTTTTTTTAGACATAATACTTAGTTATTTTGGAAGTGAGATTTTGAATTTATATCAAAATACAATCTTAGCTGTGTATTTAAATGTGTTTATCAACTATTAAAACCACCCAAGATAAATATGTATAGACAATTTTTTTTTTTTATAAATTTTTCATTGATTTATTATTTAGTTATAACATTAATATTAAAGTAAATGAATATGTAAAGATAAAACTACCTAAGATAAATTTGTAAAGCCAATATAGTTATATATTTAATATTGTCAAAGAATTAAAAGTTAAAAAATAAATAATAAAAAGAATAATAATAAGGCCAATGATGTGGCGGATGTGAAGGCTCAATAGGAGTGTAGCAACAAAAATGTGATAGGAAGATCCAATTAAAGGAAATTAAATCTTAATAAATGAAAGTGTATGTAGTAAAAAAAAAAATTGTTAGATCACATTCTCTTTATGTTGTTATACAAATTATTTTCTTTTATTTTGATAGGTAAAGTGTTCAATTTTAGACATAAAGTCTACTTTTTTTCCTACATATTATTTTAAATATTAAAATTATAATATGGTATAATCTCTTCGGAATGTCTAAAAAATATGCAATTCCAATCTCATGTATCTATATTAATAAACAAAACTCAATCAATAGTTTGAAACTACTTCTACTATAAGAAAAATTATAAATTTAATAATTTTTTTTAAGAGAATGAAAATTTTGAATAATATATTTGAAACTCAAACAGTTTAGTTGTACAGGAAAAACAAATTAGGAAAATATAACGCACAATAAATATCAAAATATGGACCGCCTAAAAAATGAATATTATCAACAAAAAAAAAAAATCCAAATAATAAAATGATGATATATTTTTTGAGATAGATAAATGAAAAATATTTTTAGAAATTCTTTAATTTTTTGGGAGAACAAATTATTTTCTACAAAATTTAGAGAACAAATTAATTATATATTATACCATAACTAAAATATAATTATCTATTCCCATGTATCGTGTGAGTTTGCAGCTAATTTTTATAATAACACAGTTAGCATATTTTTCACCAAGCATTAAGATGTTCAATTTTAGGAAAGATCATCTGCTGCTCCTTCTCCTGTTAAATATTTACAAGACAAAGACCATCTTTTCTAGCGTATCACCACCTCTATTGCTTTTGCTTCCCCACTTATCAGTCACATTCTATGATCAACAATTCACTAAAAAAAGGATCAAAAATGGCTTCTTTGGCGGAATGATACTTGTCCAGCCGCTTCTTCAATGATCGCAAATCTCTCTCATGTCTTGAATTGCGTTCCTGGCACAGCATTGATTAATTAACAACTTGAGTCATTACTGATCTCATCAAGGTTCATATTGGGAAATACAGAAGCAATAGTTTGCTTTATTCTCTCTAAACTACAGGCTCAATCATGTTCCCAGATTTTTTTTTTGGGTGTTAAATGACCATAAAATCAAGAGACTAATTTGCTAAATTATGGAGGAAAACTTACAAATGATTTCTTCAGGAGTAATATATCAACCAAATACAGCAACCACAGCACATTGGTTCTAGGGAAACTGTAAAATATGAAAATTAACATTAATTCAGCTTCATAAAATAATAATAATAATAAACAATTAGGTCATTCTCTTAATTTATTGGGGAATCAGAATGTTTGAAATACTCATCTATATCAATATCTTAGATGTGAAGTATAAAAATTACAAGTGGTCTCTATTTTCCATGAAATAAAAAAATAGCCTGAAAATATTTCCCATATGAATTTCATAACTGAAAGTAATTATTTTAGCAATAGCTATACCTTCCCTCCCAGCAATCATCTGTTACATCCTTCATCTTTCGATATGTTTCTGACTGCATATTAAATTAACGAATTAAGTGAAATCAGAAAAAGAATTACTAAAAGGAATCTATAGATTCCAGTTTAAACCCTTACTTGTCTATCTCCTTTTGGACCTTTAAAGAGATAAGGGTCTGAGGATAAGTCTAGAAAAAGTATATCTTCACCTGTGCATAACAGGATGCTTGTTAATTACGCGATCATAAAACCATTTACTGGACCAAACACATAGCAAAAAGGCAGAAAACTTTCACCAGTATTGATTCTTGAAAGAGTAAAGTCGATTATTGATATCAACAATCCAAAGGTTTTGACAACCATATGCTTCCCCTCAAGGGTGAATTGCAATGTTTCAGAACCATTCCGGCTTAAAAGTATATTCCCCCTGTAATGAATGTGTATTCATGTGTTAGCCAATAAAAAATAAGAATTCCTGCAATAATAGATTGCAAAGTTACCATACCAGTGCAGATCTCGGTGTTCAAATTCATATGCAGCTTCAGCCACAGCCAAGGCAGCTGTTACCTGCAATCCACAAAGGGCAGTCTGTTAAATAAAAGATTAACAAAGCTTCATGACTTCACTTAAAAGCCCAATTCTAATCTGCCATTTACCTGAACCAATAAACTCTGTGCCTCGTCAAAGTTCAAAAGTACAAAGCTTTCAAGATCTTTGCCACCATGTTCTAAAACAAAAATGACATAGCACTGAATGCAAATTCATTAGTAATATTGAAAAAGAAAAAGAAATTAAAACTACATTTAGATTGACCGTATAAATACATATGCATATACAATGTGTTTATGTTTGTTTGTAGTAGAGGGTAGTTTACAAGACTATTACAAGAAACAACCATAGAGACAATATGCAACCTGTTTTTCTGGAAACTCCTTGGGATGATCATTTTCTGAACCATTCTTCTCATCCCAATCTTCCCAAGCTTTGATCAATGTGCCATCATAGGAACCTTGGCATACCTTTAAGCTATAGGAAAAAACAGATAACAAAAAGATTAAAACCACTGCATGCAGTACAAGTCATAATATACACTGCGTATAAATTTAGAACTGAAGTTCATGTGTCGCAATATGTTGGGCGTGGTCAAGGTTTGACCTTGCCAAATTTTTGGCTATGTCCAGTCTTTAATTTCATGACCAGGACCAAGCTCAACCCACCACATTAAAACAGAGGCAAGAGTAGTGGTGCTGGTCAGGAAACCATTATCATAGCCAAATCCAAGTTGCAGAACTACTTGCACATCATAGGGCACATAGCCACATACCCATGCATTAGGCTTGATTCATTTCTAGAATGTGACCCTAGTAACCTACCTAAAAGCTATAAAAGGAGATCTAATGTTGCAGTTTTATTTTATATAGAAAGCTAAGTAGTTGCAGAATGGAAAAGCTGCTGAACATTAGATGGAATACGTACTCTATTGTTTGGATGAATGTAGTGCATGAGTTACATCCATCGCTGCCATCTCCTCTTAAACAATTAAGAGTTCGAGAAAGAATGACCTCCTCGATCAATTCTTCTGACCTCTGGAGAACAGAAACAATAAGTTTAGTGATAAAACAAGACTCACAGATTTCAGCCAACAAAAACTTTGAAAAGAATATTAAAATAAAATATGAAGGCTCTTCACAGTAATAAAAGTCCTTTTTATCTTAAATATTTTCTAAAATGAATTCTCTTTTTCTAAAACAAATAGCATCTCATAATTCATTTCATAGCATGACAAGACCAGTATCTTTCAAATTTTTTTCCCTCATGAACATTGGAACAGCATTTAAACACTCAAGATAAAAACATCAAGTCATTAAAACCAAGCAATTTTCAAAAGCGTTGGCATCAAGATCTCCAAAATATAGTCAAGTATCCTGCCATTGCCCTGAATTTAACCAGAAAGAAGCCAAGTATCCATAATGCTCAAATATAGCTCCCATCCCAAGCAACAATAGTATCAATTATCACTTGCCAAAACAACTCATAGAAACAAGAAATGTAATTGCAATAAATACCTTTTGTACTTCGCCATTCACTCTTAAGTCTCCATCTATAGGTACTATTTTGCATACATAGCGACCAGCTTTAAAAGCCTCCCCAAAAGTACCTTCACCAATTTTAATGATATTTTCTGGTTCACTGGAGCAAGGAAGATTTATCTTTAATCAGCTTGCAGATGCAGTAGCAGTATCACATTCAAGTCAAACCTATGCAGAAAGGAGGACAAAAAGAAAAGTGCCACTAACTAAAGCAATTAGATGACCATTGGAAAGTCAAATCAGGCAGATTTCTAGTGTTCTGTTTTGTTCATCAAAAAGTCAAATCAGGTAGATGCCTCTCTAATTTTCTCTACAAGCTCATATTTCCTTCTTTAAAAAACTAAAGCTAATGAGTATCTAAAAGATTTCAAGGCCTTGAAAATCTATCGGCTTAATATAAGTTTAGTTTTACTATGTGAAGCATTGCAAACTTCTGTTTTGCACAACCCAGGTACTTATTATTTTTCTTTAAAATGAAATACAATAGACTCATTCTCTTCAAATTTGTCTCTTTTCCTTAATTGCATAGCGAAGCAGTCAAAAGTTCTGAAAGCATATAAGCAAAATAAAGAACAATCCAAGTTCAGTAACAAATTTTTATTTGATAAAAGCAAGGTAAACTTAATTAAGACAACCAAGCCCAGAGATTACAAAATAACATATACCTTACGAGTGAAATCACAAAGTAGCATAATAGTTGACTTCGGAAGAAACAACAGAAACAGATATGGCCTTTTTTGAATAAGAATATTGGTAAAGTTTTCCATAAAAATGGCAACAAACATATAATACAACATCAGGGAAATAAACCAAGGTGTACTATGTACATGCAATATTTACTCATATACGACAATAGCAAGTTGGCAATAAGAGACGAACCAATAGTTGGAGAATACATCTTTTAGCTTTGACGGAGATGACTGTCCACAAACTGCTAATAATGCAGCAAATGGATCCAACTGATCATGATCCAGTGAAGCTGATGTTGATGCCAGAGAGAGTTTCTTAATAGCAACTTCTATATCTTCACAACCTTCATGACCCTCACTCACAGACGCTGTGTTGCACTTTTGTAAATTGATATCCCCCTCAATCACAATTTTATCGACTAAAATTGAATTAGATTTGCTTTGGACCGAAGGCAACTGTGAATTAGTCTTCATAGAAGATTTTTCAGGAGTTCTCAAATTCAAACCTGAATCATCACCACATATTGGTCCCAAGGGCATGGCTGGAGTTTCTAATATCTTAGACAGTGTACTGGAAGGTCCAATACTGTGATTTAATTTCTTGGATAACAACCATTTCTCTAATCTTGAGGACAAATGTGGTATGATAATATTGTTACTTTGACCGTCCATGGCCCATGTACCAAAGTTCTTGGGTGAGGGACTCTCCTCTAACAACTCAAAGGCATCAACCTCTTGAAAGTATGTCTTTTCCTTCTCGAAATTTGGAGGTTGTACAAATTTTCCCTTGAAAAAGCAAAGACATAAGACAGTATGAAATTATCATGAAAAAATTCAAAGAACCACATAATATTTCAATGACAAGGCATCAATATCTCCTAAATTATTGCAAAATTTTAGGAACTACAATTGGAAAAACCATGAACCAACAGCATAAGTCAATTTATAAAACTGGAGAGAGTAATTGCAACTGAGGTGATACTGTATACTACCAACGCCATGGAACAGAAAAACCAAGGAGTTAAAAGAGTCATACTTTGGGCAAAGCAGGTTTTCCTTTTCTTTTTGCATGCTTTGCTTGAGGCTGGTAATCCACACAAGCACCAACAGCAATACTTGTCCTTCCTCTGCCAACCAGAAAATTGAATTACAATACTAAATGCAACAGCAACTAATCTTCAAGCAAAACACAAATGTATATGTCAACTGCAAGAGCTGGCATATTGGGCAAAAAAGGAGAGCCAATGTTTGCCAGAGCTGGTTCCATTACAATATATAAATCCAATACGAATACCCATGATCATAACAATATATAAAACAAATGGCAAAACTGAAATCGGACTGCCCAGGTCAAGTATATTCATGTGGAATGGAGAGATGAATCCAAGCATGATCAGGAGCATATTATCACACTTTGTTTAAACTTTTCCAAATTCCACCACCAAAGGATGTTGTCTCCCTCACCACAAACATAAATAGATATGTTTTCCCCCATTGAAAAAATCACCTCCCAAAACACCTTATCCTACTTCTATACTCTTGATGTTAATATACATTGCATTTTCTTTCCTTCAGTCACACAGATATGCCACAAAATTTCAACTCAGGCATTTCATTTCATAGTTTCTTATCATGTAAGTGATAAGTACGGTTCACTTTAACAAACAGAAAGGCAATAAAACAAAAACTCAAAAAGTGAGGGTGGGAACTATTTTCTTCTGCCTCAAACTGAAGCCTGTTTGGGTATCATCCAAAAAGTGCAACGGACTCACACACCAAAAGGGTGTCACCAAAACAACCAAGCTCAAAACAAGATTACACAAGCAAATTCCCAATGCCTAACAAGATGGCAAAATCAGTGATAATCCAAAATCCAAACCAATTAATTTTTTTTCCTTTAAAAAAGTAATTCTTCAATTGAATCAACCAATCTACCAACTGCAATGAACTCCCACACCAGAAAAAGGGTCTGACCCAAACAACACCCTTACACTTACTACACTAATTACCCATCAATCAAACTCAAAAGACAAGCCAATCAAAAGTATCCCAATACATACAATACCAAAAGAAAGAAACAAAGAAAAAACTCAAACACCCACATAACAAAAATGAGCAAAATCATTGCTAATTCAACTTAAAACCAATCACAACCTGGTGGAAAGTGACCTCTTCCAACTCACTCTCTTGATAGGGGCTGCCAAACTCACCCGCTTCCTGAAAAAACGCAAAACAAAAACACCCAAAAAGCAAAATGCTTTCAGAAAACAGAAAACACAAACAAACAGCCAATGTTTTCACAAAGCAAAAACAAATAAAGACAACAACTTGAATGAAGATTGAAGGGTTTACAAGTTTGCATCTTGAGAGATTTTCTGGGGTCTTATCCTTCTGTAAACTACATCAATCTTGGGTTGATTTTGCTTTTCTGGGTTTTCGTTGTCTACAATTTCTGACCAGAGATCAATGGAATTCCCACCTGAAACAAATGAACACATTCGTATAGTGTGAGTGTGTGTGTGTATGTTAAAGTTGGAAATGAAAAGCTAGAAACTTTCTCTCTCTACCTGCTTTGGAACCCATGACTGATACTGATAGGACTATCAGAGAGAGAGAGAGAGAAGGAGAGTTTGAAAATGGCAATCTAAGCGGGAGTGAGTTGTGTCAGAGACAACTTGGGGAAGGTCAAAACGGTGCGTTTTGGTGTGGAAAACAATCTGGGCCGAAATGAATTTATTTTGGGCCGACTTGGGCTCAGCCCCCGCCCATGGTCAAGTCTACTGCTGCCGCTTCTCTTCTTCTTTGTTTTCTTGATGGTCGGATTGGACGAGTTGAAGGAAAAATATTTCAACTATTCTGCCATTGGCGAATTTAAAAAAAAAACCAAACCACCACCAACTTATCAATCTCCAAAAATGACATTTAGATTAGACTAGAGTAGAATTTCTATCATGTATCAAAAAAAAAAAAAAAATGACGAGTCAATTGAAATTTTGGGTGACTCCAATTTGGTGAATTGGGTTGATTAAGTAGGCCAATTATTTTACCATTCATAGATAAATTTTTCCATGTCATATTATGAATTTAAGAAGAAAAAAAATTGAGCATAATTTGGGCCAAGTCTTGGGCTCAGCTTTAGCCCATGGTCAAGTATGAGAGATAGTCTTGAAAAATATGAGTTAGTTTAGGCTTGGTTCATGAATTAATAAGCAATATTGAACCAATGTATTATTAAAATCAAGTTGGTTTGAGTAGATAAGAATAATTTGTTCATGATAAAAAAAATGTGTTGTTCAAAGTCAAATTATGAATCTTTTTAGATTGTGCATAACTAGGGCTATAATTGAATTCATTTTGGGTCAAGCCTTGGGCTCAAAGTTGGCCCATAGTAAAGTCTCAGAGGCCCACAGAAAAATATGGATTGTTTTTTTGGGTTCATACGACATGCTGGAAGTGGAAAACAAACATTATACGATCTGCCTAGAAAAAAAAGTGTTTATAGATCCCATGCATGCAGCGCAAATGTTTAAGTTTTAGGGCAAAATTTAAGTACAGTACTTATGTGCTATTTCTTAGGTTTCCCCTTTAAGATTCTGCTATGTGGATTTTTTCTCATGGGATGGAAGTCTATTTTTTAATTAAGTGGCCATGTGACCGAATTTTAAGAAGGGAACTTAAAGAACGGCACTTAAGGTACTGTATTTAAATTTTGTTTTAAGTTTTATATGAATCTAGGAAAAAAAATTTACAGGTCCCATGTTATATTTTTATTTTTGGCTATATAATCCTGCAACAATCGGGATCTTTTAGCCATTTTGCTTGGTGCTTAATACACATTTACACACACACACCATTGATGTGCCTATTGGAGAATTTTTTAAAAGTTATATTGCAATTGGTCTTGTTCCCTCATCAACCTCAGTTTCTGTTGCAGCATATATATCTCAACCTTCGTATGGTAATGGCATAAAGATCATTCAAAATTTTATAAAATAAACAAAGAAAATCAATGAGAAACTTAATGAAGCTTTGCTTTGAACAAATTCCTATCAACCTCAATATTGACCCCTCAAAGAAAAAATGGTTTTCCAATTATTTTCTTGGCATATAAGCAGAGATATAGACACATTACTCAAGCTTAAATTCAGTCCTGGCTCATAGTTAATTACAAGGTCCCAACTGTCTCCTACTCATTAAGTGACTTGATGACACAGTTCAAAGTCTCATACATCTTCATCACCATAATCATCTCTTGTCGCATTCCTCTAGCTTTTCCTTTCCTACATATATAGTGAATGCTTAAAATTTAATTTTGTCAAGAAATTGTTAAGTTGGAAGCTTCTGCTGAGCCAATTGTTGGAATTAATGTTTTAAACAATAGACCAAATTAAGGCTCCCAAAACATATGGCCCAAGGTGTTTTGGTTGTTTCATTTGTATGTATTTCATTATTTATTATCACTTTTTCTTTTCTTTTTTTCCTATTTCTATTCTTTCCTTTTCATGTATGGTGGACAGTCTTTTGCACCAAACATAAATATTTCTAGAATTTTGTACTGTTGTATGATATGTTCGGACTTTGAAATGGGAAAAGGTGTAGGCATATTAATTTTAATTATGATTTATAATTTATATGATTATCAAATGAAAAGTCATTCTATAAAAAAACATATTAAATTAATATTTGTTCGTTTTGTTGTAGGAAGGAGAGGTAACTGAAAATGTTTTTAGCATTTTGAGAGTTTAGCAAATGACTACAAATCTCTATTCCATTTTCTCAAATTCTTCCCTTACTTAAATATATTCTATTTAATATCATTCATTTCCATTTCTTTATGATCATTCTATTTCATTCCCTAATGAATTCCCCAACAAAATTATAGTTGTAGAAAATTTGTGATATAGTAATTTAATTGAAAATGTTTTTAACGTTTGGCAAATTAACAATGAAGTATTTTAAAATTCTAAATTTATAAAACATAAACAGTGAATCGTAAAGTTTTCTTTCCCCTTCTTCAAAAGATCCTAATTTCAGCTTTAGGTTAAAAGTGAAGACCTTTTTAAAATTCTTTAGCAAAATTACCAAATGTTTGGAAAAATTCACCTAGCTTTAGAAAAATTCATCTAGCTTTAACCACTTAAAGCACTTTTTATCTCTCCAAAGCAAAACCAACCAGGCATTTGGACTGATTTCCTCAATCCCTTTCTGGATATTCCTTAATATACTGATTGTATGAAAAAGTTAATAGTTTATAATAAAACAAAAACAAATAAAATTGGAAAAAAAAAAATCTATTAGTTCAGCTTAAATAACACCCACCATCAATCTCGAAAAGAAATTTGCAATTAATATTGTAAAACCCAATATCTTTGCACAAATTGTTCTGTCCCACTACCATATATTGGCATCAATCAATCTATCATACATGCTTTTGACACTGTTATTGAGATATATATAAATGATTAATATAAATCATTTCAATGAGACAATTAGATAGAACCACCAACCCAATAGATCCCAAGATATTTTAGATAATGCTATGTTAACCACTATTTTCTTAAGCTATGTGCATATAAGCATCCACATCGATGTTGACACAATATGTAGTTGTTGTAGTAGAGGAAGAAGCCGAGAAACACATGCTCTATCAATAGGAAATTAGTGAGAAACTCAAAGCTTAGTCGGTGCATCTTTTTTTTTTTTTTTTTTTGAGAAACTAAAATTGGGTGTTTATGGTTATATTAGACTCCTGGGCAGGGCGCCAGGAGGCAGTCAAGGGGTAGGGGCCTTTTGTACCCGAACCCGATTTTACCAACCTGTGTGGGGGGCCAACCCCACTAAGGATGCCCACCAACGGACTCCTGCTGGTAGCGGGAATCGAACCTGAGCGTGTTAGGCAGAGCGAACGAACCATACCTAGTTGAGCCAAGCCCCCGTTGGCCGGTGCATCTAATTTCTAGCAATCAAATTCTCACATTTCAACATATGATTCTTCTAAATTTCTGGGATTGCTACCATCTAACAAACACACACCATGCCATGCCCCTCAAAAATCAAAATCTATATATATAAAACTTTAAGCCTCATTTGGAACTTTTTCTTATTATATTGAGGCAAAGGGTCCCTTCCACTTTTTCAATATTTGCCTATTTTGGGGTTGTGTTTAATTTCTTGATACTGGACAATACCTTTCAAATCATATTTGTTAGGGTTTCCTTTTCAATTTCATGCACTACGTAGACTAGCCAACCTACCTTTCTTCTAGCTAGTTAATGAGAAATTATGAATACCATTTCTTTAATTATATTTATATGCACCTTATGGCCCATATTATATATCTGAATTTATTTGATGATTCACAAGTAACTTTCTTTGTTTCTTTCCTCATTTTTATATAATTTTTAAGTTGGGACTTATTGGTCAAATTAAGGACAATTATGAACTATACAGAATATTACTATTAGAGGAGGGGGTAGACCACTAATAATATATGAAAATTATCACCCAGATAATTAAACATAACAAAATACATGCTTAATTAGCAAGGAATAGAAAAAAGACATGCTAGAAGAGTCAAAAGAGTACGTAGGGTCCGTTTGGATAGAACTTATTTTGCTGAAACTGAAAATTGAAACACGGTAGCAAAATAATTTTTAAATGTGTGAATAGTGCCATGGGACCCATTTTTAATGAAAAAGTGGCTGAAAAATGAAGTTTGTGGTCCGTGAACAGTGCACGAGTGTACTATTCACAAAAGATTTGGTCAAATACTACGGCTGGGAAAAAAAAAAAAAAAAAAAAGAGAAAATTCGCGCTTGAAAAACGCAGATGCCAATTAAGTTGGATCCAAACGGATACCTAGTATAAGGTGACAGCTTCAAATTATTATATAGAAGAAACATAAATTGTACAATTTTATGCTTTGGAGTTTGGACTCATATGTGATATAGTGTTTTTTTTTTTTGGGAAGCATGAATAATTCCATGTAAAACATTCTTGATTCTTGTACAAGTAGGAATTATATATAAAGGAGATGATGTAATTAAGTGCATTTGTTATATAACCCATGTTTGAATCATGAACTCTCTTAAGAATCTAGACCATATGTGAGGGCAAAGAAGGCATAAGATTGAAATTTTGTATAATCTTTTGAAGCATCACAGACACAAATGATGCCTGCAATCTTTGTCCCATAGTCACTCTTCTTGGGCCCGTGAAGTGGGTCCAAATGCTCCAAATTCATAATGGGAATAGCAGTTTCATGTTTAATAAGTCCATGATTTTTATCATGGCTGAGTACATATCATTATTATATATTATAAAAAGTATAAACTACTCATTATCATTAACACAGATATAATTCACAATCACCGGGATCTCAGGAATCAAATGCAATGTAATTTTTCAACATGAATGGGTCACGGGATATGTTATATATCCATATGAAATATACATAATTAAGGAATGACTTTCAAGGTAAAAAAAAAAAAAAAAAAAAAAAAAAATCATAATCTCTGGTTTGTTCTTTCTGTTTTTCAACGCAGTTACTTATTGAAGAATCAAAAAAATCATTGTTATTAATACCGTTTCAGACCCCGTTTCAGTTAGCCCAGTGGAATGGAATATTTCGGTACCGGCCGATTTCGGCGTACCGTTTCAGGGTGTTTCGGGGTTCCTAAAAAATAATTTATATATATTCTTGTAGAACATAAAATTGTCAATTCTAATAAATAAATAACTAAATATCAAATAATACAAATCATTTAGTCTTAACTCTTAAGTCTTAAACATCAATATAACATCAATTTAACATCACACAATAAGAAGATTTACAAGTCAATAACTAAATATCAAATAATAACTCCTAAGTTCTTAACCACAAAACAAATCATAAGAAAAAAAAAATTATGAGAGAGGGAGAAGGAATGAACAAACAAAAGACATTATTTATGACAATGTATACCACAATCACATATCTTAAGTTCTTAACACTTAATCTTAACTCCTAACTCCTAAGTTCTTAACCACAAAAAAAAAGATTTAAAAAAAAAAAAAAAAAAAAAAAAAAACAAGCCAAATCCGGTACCGGCCAAAATTCACATCTCGGCCGAAATTGGCCGGAATTGTCCGGAATGACCTGAAACGGCCCGAAATCTGACCCGAGGTGGAACGTGAGGTATTCTCGTACCGGATTGCATACCGGTACGAAAAATTCCGGCCGTTCCGGCCGGAACGGAACGGAATCAATAACAATGAAAAAAATAGAGTACATAATAATTATTTATGTCACACTGAATGAACTAACAATATGACTTAGCAAAACATGGAAAAAGCAAACCCTTATCTTATGAGATAGATGTATCATATCATAGGCTTTAATTACGGAATGATATGACAATCTTGTTGATTTTGTAATGGTGTGTGGGTGCATTGGATACCTAGAGATTTTTGTTTTATTTTTTTTTTGTTTAAAATGATTGTACTTGCAGAACATATTATCTATATGTGCTTATCTTGAAAGCAAATGTTGAGTTTGGATTAGTTTTTCTTTTTTGGGAAAAAAATTTGGATTGGTTTTTTAGCGTGTTTATGTACAGTTTTTTTAAATTTTATATATATTCTAAAAAATTAATTCAAACGTATACCAATTTTGGTGGGATTCACACATAAAATATGAATAAAAAACCTAGGTTTATACAATTATTTAGCTTCAAATATATATATATATATATATATATATATATATATTGTAAAAAGATGGAATGAATTTGTAATTTTGTATTGTACCGTACAATATAGAAATTACCTAACTATTTGATGGTGGGGGGATTTATACCAATAACTCTTGAGCTAACAACAATTTTCACAAAAATGAAAATATTACATAATGCTTTTTCTTTTTTCTTTTTTTGAGAAAGAAAATATTACACTAATGCTGACCTGAGGTCACGAGTTATTGATAATAGATAATAAGTTTGGTTATTTTATTTATTTGCCTTTGGCTGTTTTTAATTTCACGGATTTGGAATCACCGAATCACATAAAGAAGTTGCCTCACGAGAATTGATTTTACATCAATGCAGCAAAATCAACTAACAACGACTTTGTTCTAAGAAAAATATAATAACAAGAATGACTTTGAGTTTGAGCTAAACTCTTTATAAAGCCCTGAAAAAAGTGAACTTTTCATAAACTCTGTATAAAATGTTATATGCAGGTTATCCAAAATTTGTTAAGATTTATAAAATGTTACTAGTATGTTGTTTGATTTAACTTAATGTCATGATTAAGCTTGCATATTAATAACAACTATATATATTTACACGGTTATTGTAGCAATAATGTCAATTTATATATTTTTAGATTGACAAATATAGGTTATTTTTGAAATTAAACGTGCAAAATTAACACATTATGCTATTTTACACACAGATGTGAGAGCTATGAGGTTAAGCCGTGACTAAAAACAAATTGAGGGTCCACGTAGGATCACATCAACTAACTGGTCAACACTTTACTACTTTTGTGATGGAAAAAAATAATGTTATGAATTTTTATGCATAAAATTTTTTTAGAAAAAGTTTACTTTTTGGCCTTTTCATGTTTTTTTTTTTTTTTTTCGCTGAGAAGCCTTTTCATGTTCTAACACTTTACTATTTGTGTGAGAAAATTAATGTTAAGAATTTTTATGGATAAAAAATAATAATAATAATAAAAAAGAATAAGAAGTTTTACTTGTTGGTTTATCATGCATCCATTCTCAAGTACTAGTTGATGCCTTGATTGGGGATTGGTACAGTTGAATGATACATTTTTTTTTTTTTTGGATGGGAGTTGAATGATATTAAGGCCTATGTTTTCGAAGTGACTCATAAAAAGGGTTAGTGCCTAACTTTTCAGGCATCTAACACTTTAGAATTTGAGTAATTTAAGTAAAATCAGCTTGTTCATTTTTTTTAAATGTCTTTCAATTTTCTTTTTCTTAGTAAATATTTTACTAATTGCATCCAAGATTTTGCGAATCTTCAACTCAGGGACGGAGTTAGGACTTAGAATTAGGGGGGTGGCTTTGCTGCTATCTGTGTGCGGCAGTTTCGACCTTTGACTCTACTAATTTATTACTAAGGATTTTTACTTAAAATTTTTTAAATGGACAAATTGTTTGTTTTGGGTAAAATAGATTGATTGGGTTTTTTTTTTTTGCTTTATTATTGGTAATTTTTGTTGTTGGGCTAATTTTTTTGGACTTGTATATTTTATTTTAGATTTAATCTATTAATTTTTATGGCCTTTAAAAGGTGGAAAATGCTAAAACTACAAAATTTTTACAAATTGCTAATATGGTGAGTGGTTATTGATAAGTAAAAAGTGATGCAAGTGTGCGAACTAATAAGAATTTGCTACCTCAATAGTTTGTAAAATTATTGTAAAAAAGTGTGTAATTATAACATTACTCTTAAAAGAATCAATGACATTATTAAAGGGATGTAAAATGTAATTTTATTGAACAAAATAATTAAAATTAGTCACTATTAATATACTAATATTTAAAAAAAAAAAAATAGGGGCCGTTGCCGCCAGTCAATATATAGATCCGTCCCTGCTTCTGCTTCATCTACTTTCTTGTACCTTGTACCTGTTATGATGATAAAAGTTCCATTTATTCCAAAGACTATTATTGGCTTTTCAATGTTTTGTGAGTAGACTTTTCAAACCACAAACAATATGTGAAAGCACATACATGCAATTTTTAAAAAAATAAAAAGAAAAACCTCTACAAAGCCTGCTTACTTTTGCTCTAATTTAGATTTTCTTAGCCATATGGTGCGTATTTAGTGGCTAACTAAGCAAGGGACATTGTGGGTTTAGCTGTAACACACAGGCTTGGCACATAAATGTACTTAAAAGTTAAAACCATTAAAGGAAGGGATGGCAAGTTAGCTCCTAGGTCCACAAAAGGTTAAAGATCCAGTACTTTTTTTTAACTAAAAATACACTCTTACTAAAAGACAAAGAGGTCCAGTACTCTTCAACCAAACATTCATCATTACAGAATTAGGCCACAACTAAAAGAAATCAATGGCATATAGATGTTTGTGCAACCATATGCTGCCAAGCAAATTACCTAATTTGTCTTGTTCACTGTAGGGATGTAAATGAACTGAGCATAACTCAGTTCGAAAATAAAAAATCTGTTCATGTCTGTTTATTTAGAAAACAAGTTGAATTTAGGCTTGACTATTATTCAAGTTAAATTCAAACATAATACTGTTTTTGTTTTTGTTTTTGTTTTTGTAAACAAGCTTATGATTGAGAGACTCAATTTGAGTATGTACACATATATAAAAATATATTTGTATGAGTTGTAAATGAATTGTAGCGGTATTTACTATGTGGTGGAACAAGTAAAATACTCAAGTAGCTCCTAAATAAATTGAGACTTGTTCGACAAAAAAAAAGAAGGTACCAAATTTGAAACATATGATCTAACTTGATGATGATTTCATAAGCGAAATAAAATAGAATAAATTAAGTTTGAACTTTAATTTTAATAAAGAATTAAGTTGAATTGATTCATAAACCTACTTGCATAGGCATAGGGCTTCTTTCCTAGTCAATTTTTGTCCTCATGCAATGATGCAAAGGGACACCTTATCCAAAATATACGGATAGATAAATAGATAACAGTACTCTTCAACCAAAACATTTACTGATACAGAACTGGGCCACAACTGATGAAAAATTCAATGGCATAGATGCTCATACAACCATATATGCAGCTGCCATTCTGCCAAGCCAATTAGGACTTATTTCTAATCATTTATATGTTCGTTTGCAAGGGAAAATCTTCTTCTAAAACTAGACTATATTAAAGATACAGAGATCCAGTACCCTTAAACCAAACATACACTGTTGCAAAATTAGGCACAACTAAAAAAAAAATCAATAGCATTCATTAGATGTTCATACAAACTTGTAGCTCCCAATTAGGCAAATTAAAAATTGTCTTGCATGTGCTTCTTTCTAATAATTCCTTTGTCCTTCTGCAAGGAGCCATAACTTGTCCAGAAATACACTGTTGAAAATAAAGAGATCCATACCCCACAGCCAATCTTTACTGTCACAAAATTAGGCCACAACTAAAAAAAATTCATAGCATTGATGTTCACGCGCCTATATTTTACAACGACTGAGTGAATTTTTGCAACGGAAAATCTCTTATTTATAGAACCGTCTTATAAGAGCATCTTCTTATAGCATGTGAGACCTAGATATCTATGAGTCCCACATGATTGTGACATAATGGAGCCACTCTATGAGATACCTCCTCCAATGAAACATGTAATCGATTTCTGGTTATTAATAAAAAAAAAATTAGTTATTTATATTAGTTAGCAATATTGCCCTATTTTACCTGTCTTATTGACTTGTTTCCTATAATAGATTAGAGACTTTTATTCCATGATTGGACTTTATAATTTTTCATTATACAATATGAGAAAATTAATCACATCAAATCAAATTTGATTTTGAATTGCATTAATTTTCTTCTTAGGCCTTTGATGCACATACATTTACAAGCTAACACGCAATCCCAATTAGCATACAAAGTCCATAATCATAATTTAATTGAATGTTTAGGGCCCCATATGCATGTCTGCCCAATAACATAGGGCATAAGACCATAACAAAGAAGGTAGACAATAGAGGATTCCATTAATATATATATATATATATTTTTTTTGTTGGGTCCTATGAAAGAGAACAATAATTTTCTTGAAATACAAGGCATTCTTTTTTTCTAATTATTTGGGTTCATTGTGATTAGACAAATAATTGAGCAATAACTCAAAAGCAACATAAACTAAACAATGAGGTAACCGAAAACTAGACTAATAATTAATTTTTATAATTACCGTTATGGTGCTCATGATAGTGTAATCTTTGAAAATATTATCTAGGACACAATGCCAAAAACAGTGGTCCTATAATTTTATTTTATTTTTATTTTTTAAAATGAGATTAGGCTGTAACAAATGTACCAAAGAAGTTGACATATTTGACAGCTTATATATGGACACCAAAATGCCAGCAAGGACATGTAATTCTATATATAAAAAAAAAAAATCATTGAATAGTTCAATCTCCCAATTTCTGAAATTCTCCCTACGCTACGTTTCTGACAGGTAGAAGTGCATGGCAGAACAAGCGTGAAGTTTAATCCTATTATAATATATTTGGGGTAAACAACTGAATATTGAGTAAAAGAAAAAGTTTTTATTATAAATATTCTATGATTCACAACTAGAAATATATATATGTTATGTTACATAGACAGGAAAGTGAGAGAGGTGAGATTTCAACTATAAATATGAGACATTATAAAAGATGTTATTATCATTAAAAAATACACTACCAGCATAATGAAAAATATTTTACACATATATATGTTATTAGAAAGACGCTACAATATATATATATATATATATATTTATGTGCATTTGGGTTAACTTTTTGTTGAAAGCTAAAAGTTTGTAAAAATACGATTACACTTATATAAAATAGGTCATGTTAAGGAATTACTTTATGTTAGATTTTTTGCTTTTTGTCAAAATTTTGACCAGCTTTATAGGGTGTACAGCTAATAAAGTCAACTTTTTGAGTTTTATTTATCAATTTAACAATATTTTCAAGTTTTTTCATTAATTCATGTCAATTTTTTATTAGTTGGACTCTATAATAATTCATCTTTAAAGAGCACCTTATTGTGCTTGTTAGTATCTCTCATTTAAAAAAAGGTTTTAAAAGTTTGTGCATACACAAATAAGTAAAAAAAGTAAAAAAGACAAAAAGAAAAGAAAAGAAAAGATGCTAATCCAAAAAGAAGAAGTTCATTTAGTGTGATAGAGGAAGAGGTTATGATATCATATTACTTGTTTTGCTTTGGCTTTTGTAAATTTATTTACATTCTACTTTGGAGGGAATTAAGGATAGTTTGATGGTAAATACATATTCTCACTAGAGGCTGAAATTTTTTGCCATTTTGGTTGTAGAAGATAAAAAAATTTGTCAATTTTTGAAAGGTAGCTAAGTTAAAGACACATTATATTGAAGCATCTATTCTGCATGTTAGCACATAAGAAGAAATTTGATTAACATCTTTCTCCTTATATATAATGCCAGCAATGTTAATGTAGCACCACATGCCTTGCACCCCGTGACCCACTTCTGCATTAATTTGCAGCTAGACTTAAAGGTATGACCCTTTTCTCTTTGTGACTTGCATCATTGTATGTAACCCTATGATTATTTCTTCCTAATTTGAACAATCTTTTAGATAGTTTATTTATGAATCAAAGAAAATGTTCCTGTCATCTATTCATAAGTCATGACCCTATTCTATATATATTTTTTTAATTATATAGAAGTTTTATTTATTCAACATAATATATAGTTAAATACTGTACTATAATGAGGGGTCGTATGAGACATGGCATCCCACAAAAATTTATGATCATATATAAAAAAAGATAAGACACTCAATATAAACTTTATTGAGCATGTGAAAATCCACAGAGGCTAGCTAGTTGATAGACACATTGATTACTTTTAGCTTACCTAAAAGACCTCAGTCCGTGGTTTTTCATGAATTTGCCTCACATAATAAGATGAGGCCAAAAATGAAGTGTGTGATGCTGGTGTGCAATGAGCATCTTTGCTATGCCATTTCTTAAAATTGAGACCAAATGATAACCATTTCCTGAAATTTTTTATAAAACAAAAATGCCCAAGAAATCATCAAAAAAGGGAGTTATTATTTAATTAAGTAATTAATTTAATTCTTATCCAATTTTCATACATATATGGTACTCCAATCTAGAAAGTTTTTGTCAAAATCCTTTACATGACAATGATAGGAAATGGGCATTAAAGTTGTTACCATTATAATTGACAAGTGAGCATAATAGGTGCAGCCACTCTATGGACTTAGGCTATATATATATGGGGCCTATAGGGCCTCGGCCACTCCAAACCAGCTGTGGCCAATATTAATATCCTCTTTTGTAAAATAAAAAAAAAAAGAAAAAAAAAGAAAAAGAAAAAAGAAAAAGAAAAGAATATAATGGTCATGACTAAAGTATATTGGTATTATTAAGTAGGTTCCAGTTAACTCAATTAGTAAAGTCTCTGATGGTTGAATAAGAAATTTAACGTTCAATAATTTTCTATACCAAAATTGATTGGTGTTTTAGTCTGATGATAATGAGCACAATCATCAGAAGCAGACAATATAAGTTAAAATTTTATATAAAAAAAATTTGATATTGTGAAGGAGCTCCTAATACTAATCTGTCTGAACTTTGAACTTTCTATGTGACATTAAGTTTGAGAAATTCTTGTACTGTGTCATGCTACTCAAACATTGAACGCGAAAAAGCATTCAACAACATAATTTTGAGTGGATAAGACTTCATCTAGACATCTTCAGTATAACACTTGTTGCTAGTAGTTTGCTTCATCAACTTTTAAGGCATTGATAGTTTCCATTGAATTCTATCCCCATGTTACCACAAGAGTATAAAGCAAATGGTAACTATGTTATTGGCTAGTCGAGTATATATACAGTTGGCAAAAGCATAGGAGTACTTGATTATACTTGCTAGTTACGTTAGCCAATAACATTCAATTTAATTTAATGTGCTCTATATACACACATAGACATATAAAAAATGTTATTGGCTGTTTGACTGTATAAAGTGCAAACTTACTGCTTAACAAAATAACCCTTGGTTGCTAGTCAGTAATCAAATCCATTTATAGAGTGAGATAGGCTTTATTCAATTTAATTTAAAGGTACTTTACCCAATTTGGTGTTGAAGGGACACCAAAAATTTGATAGAAGGATGTAATGAATTTTGGATGACTGGTTATAAGACCATAAATTATTTCATAATTTTACGCTATAATTATAATGTAACATACTGTGATTAGTTGCTTATTATTTATATAAGAATTTACCATTTTTATTTTTGTTCTCCTATCACACTTTATCGCGTTATAATTATGACAAAGAAATGTGTAATTATTGTGGCACTAGTTTTTTTTTTTTTTTTTTTTTTTTCATTTTGGACAGGGGTTTGTATGTATTTACCCTGCAGTCCAGTGACTTGTACGCACTTACTGGTTAACTGTCACCAACAAAAAGGGTCTTATGTACCATGATACAGTTGTAAAAGTGGACCAGTTGTACTAGATGTTGGCTTAGTTGGATGCCATTTAATTGCCCAATTTGCATGGATTTTTTCTTTTCCTTTTCCTTTTAAAAAAAATAAAATAAAATTCTAGTGAGTGGTAATGCATTTGTCACCACCAATATGGTTTTACCCAATTCCCAATATGTTATTGTTCTCATGTAACTAGATGTGAACAGATACATTTATTATTTCTTCATCCAATTTGCCTTTTTATTTTCCCTTTTCTCAAATAAAGTTCACTGAATTTAAATTCGAATAACAGTAAGTCATTACCTAATGCTAACCTTTATTAAAAGGGGTCCATTTTTTCTTTGCCAAGTTGATTTGAGTTAGGAGGACTATTTCAGACAATTGAATTTGGTGCACTTAATTAAAATTAGTGATGTGAACTTTTGCTGATTTTAAGTGGTAATTTTTTCTACAAGTAAAACCAAACTACTAAAAGAGTTTTCAAACTTGTGCCTCATGCTCTAGAATCATTTAAACTCTCTCTGATTCTCAAAAAAAAAAAAAAAAAAAAAAAAACTCTCATAATCACATGTGAGTGAAGAACACTTAAACTTCACCAAAGGGTTTTTTTGTTTTTCTTAGACAAAAATTCTTGATGAGCTAATCACTACTATGTGTGAAAGGATTTAAAAAGTCTTAAAAAGTTCAAAACACCACAGTTTCATCTCCCAATGACATTAAAAATTTGTATTGTAATTCTCCACATTGTAATCTGTAATCATCTTTGTTCATTTGACCATCCAAATAGTACTAACCTCTTCTAAAATTCCACTAATCCCACATTACTAACCTCTTCTACATCGTAATCATCACTTTGTTTGTCTTAATTAGGATGTTTGACCAACTAATACATTAAAAATTCCACTCCACACAAACCTTTATTCCCACAAAATAAAAAAAGAACAAAAGCAAAAGAAAAAGAAAAAGAAAAAAAAAACCCCCCCAACTAAAAACAAAACCAATAGAAGTGTTTACAATTGTTAATATTTCTTTCACTAGATTACACTTTACCCAAACTAAAACCAAAAAACAAAAAGTTAAAAAAAAAAAAAAAAAAAAAAAACAGAAAAAGAGAGTAGTCAATTTAATTACTGATAATCAGTCATGTTCATAACAAATCAAGATGACCTTACACTTACAGAATTCCATGCTTCTCTTTTACTGTATGTATATGTGTTGGAAGGGCATCTAAACCCATCACCTACCACTGATAACTCCACCCCTTCTTCTTCTTCTTATTATTATCCCCCCCACTTTTTTCTGAATTCTCTCATGTCCTTTCACTCTACTCTCTGCAACAACAAGCAGCAGAGCAGAGGACATTTTCTTTGTCACTCTTCTATTTGTGTTTATATTAAAAAAGAAAGCTTCTCTGTGCTGCTGGTGTCAGAAAGCTCCATTTCAGCTTAAATTCACACTTTCACATTTTTGCTTCCACAGAAAAAAAAACCCAGATAGGAAATAAACTCAATTGGGCTATATAACTGGTTTTTTTTGGTAATTGGGTTGATCTGGGATTTTACTATATGGGTTCTACTTGATTGGGGTTTGTTGGGTCAGAGATCTGAGATTTGTTGGCTTACAAAAATATGGTGAAGGGGTTTCAAAGATCTGAACTTTTTTGAAGCTGGCATTTGGTGATTACTTCCCTTCCATCATAGGAAGGTAAGAACTTGAAATGCTCTGCTTCTCATTCTATTTTGTGGCTGTTGTTATTTTTTAATGCTTCATTTTTATTTTTGGGACTGTTTGTGGCTGTAAAAGTAGAAAAAAGTTTCTGTTTATATGCTTGAAGTTGTCTAATTGTGTGATGTAAGAAGTGGTCTAATCATTGTTATATCTTCTGTTTGCATTGTAGTCTATGATCTAAGAATTTGTTAATTGAAATGCATCAATTCAGGTAGTTATTTTGATGTTTGTTCTTCATGATCCTTCAGATTCTTATTTGTTTCTGTGGCTGTAACATGTTCTCTTCTGTTTATTACTAGTTTTGTGTGGATTAGTAAAAATATCTTGAAATACTAACAAAGACATAGTAGGATTAGTAGACTTTATCACCTTGTGGATGATTGCCTAAGATTAGAAAAGGAGTTCAAGATTTTAATATGATTATGTAAATGGTGGAAGAGAGTCAATCTGAAAATGAGATTCTGCATTGATGAATTTCGCATTTGTCATATCTCTTTTTGTTAAATTCTGTAGGCATTGGAACATCTGTAAAGATGGCCACGGATCTTAATGCTGAATTATCAAAGAAAACTGCCATTTTTGATCTTAAGGTCTGGGAAGTAATTGGGATTGCAGTCGGGTTATTTATTGTAATTATCCTCTCTGTGCTGTCAATGTGTCTTACTTCAAGGAAGAAATCGAGGAGAGCTAGGGACAACATTCCTCTTACCCAAATCCCAACTGTTTCAAAGGAAATTAAGGAAGTACGAGTGGAGCAAGTATCAGCAGAAGAATTTGTTCCTCGTGATGGTATTCTTCTCACCATTCATGATAAATCCAGTGAGAAAGAATCAGATAAGGTTTTAGTCCATCTGGGTATGGGGAAAGTGAAGAATGGGGACAATAGCAGCCAGTCAGGTTCATTTCATCATTTAGAGAAAGATGGCGGCGGGTCTCAATCTGGTGACGATTCTGGTAAGGTTACTGTGTATAAGCCTTCCTCATCATATCCTATAACCGCTCCTTCCCCTCTATCTGGCTTGCCTGAATTCTCTCACTTAGGTTGGGGCCACTGGTTTACGTTGAGGGATCTTGATCTTGCTACAAACCGATTTGCTAAGGATAACGTTCTTGGTGAGGGGGGTTACGGAGTTGTTTACCGAGGGCAGTTGATTAATGGGACTCCAGTAGCAGTTAAAAAGATCCTTAACAATCTGTGAGTTTAAATATGATTATCGATTTCCTGGATTTATTTATGAATTTCTTTTTCTTGTTAATGTGACTTTGGCTAAAGTTGAACTCTTTAAACTTCTTTACTCCAGGGGCCAAGCAGAGAAAGAATTTAGAGTGGAAGTTGAAGCTATAGGTCATGTGCGTCATAAGAATTTGGTTCGTCTATTGGGGTACTGCATTGAAGGGACTCACAGGTACTGTTTTCTTTTACATTGTGTTTCAGTTTTTACTAAATATTTTTATCAGTAATCCAAATCAGTTACCACAAAAGTAAGATATTCAAGTACTAGTTACTAGATATTAGGCGAAGAAAAAAAATCTTCTGTAGGTTTGATATGTGAGAGATAGCTTCAACAAAGGATTTAATAAATCCATACTGGTAAAATTTCAGGATGTTGGTTTATGAGTATGTCAACAATGGAAACTTAGAGCAGTGGCTTCATGGAGCAATGCGTCAACATGGATATCTTACTTGGGAGGCCCGAGTGAAGGTTCTTCTTGGCACAGCTAAAGCGTAAGCCAATTCATTCACATCCTTTTTAGGCATTCTAGTTCCCATTTAATGTGGTGTGCTTGTTGCAGTCTTGCCTACTTGCATGAGGCCATTGAGCCAAAAGTGGTGCATCGAGATATCAAGTCAAGCAACATATTGATTGATGATGAATTCAATGCCAAGGTATCTGATTTTGGTCTGGCCAAGTTGCTGGGTGCTGGAAAAAGTCATGTCACAACTCGAGTTATGGGAACTTTTGGGTAAATAATTCTTCCAAGTCCATAAAATCTTATTTCCATTTTATTAAGAATGTTTCAATTTAATTCTAGACTGTTCGTGTTGGAGTAATCATTTTTGTATTCGTTTCCTCACCTTCTGTGCTTCTCTAAAAACTGTGCAGATATGTTGCTCCTGAATATGCAAATACTGGCCTTTTGAATGAAAAGAGTGATGTTTACAGCTTCGGGGTTCTGCTCTTAGAAGCGATTACTGGAAGAGATCCAGTGGACTATGGTCGTCCTGCCCATGAGGTATGGAATGAAATATTTTTCACTAGTATATATGTCTTTTAAGTTTTAACTGCTCAAAAGACTGAATTTTTTATTATACAGGAATCATACAGGAGCTTGATTCATGATTCTTTTTAGTACTAGTCACTGATTTGTGGATAGTGATAAATTATAAGTTGAGATTTCATGATTTGGATCTCTCTTTATATATCAGGAATGCAACTTGTTTCAGGGCAACCTAAGGCCTTCTTTTACCTGTCTCCTTATAGTTGGTTTTGACTCCATGTTGCCTTTTGGTTTTGTTTTTTTGTTTTTAGTTTTGTTTTTGTTTTGTTTTTTGGTTTTTTGTTGCTGTTCTTGTTGTTTCTGGGCTGGTAGACATGGAAAACTAAGGTTAATTCTGATATTTTGTTGACCTATAGAGTAAAGTCACAGCCTGTAGAATGACTCCTTGTAGTTCTTATTTTTTCAAATGTTAAATGTTAAAAAGCAAGACATTTTCTTCTACCTGTGTACAAGAGTTTCTATCAAAGAGGATAATCTCTATCCCTGATAACCTTTTAGAGTCGCATTGGCATTCAATTATAAATCCTGCACAATTGGAGTCAATTGTTGTTATACTGGAAATGGTTTCTATCATATGCAGCCTTGGCAAAACCCCCCACCTGTCTTGTAACTACTGCAGGAACTACCATGGCCTCCAACTGCTGGTGTGAATGTGTTGCTCCCCTTCTATTATTTTGAATTGCCTGTTAATAGGCTGTTATAGCCATGGGAAGCACCTCAATGCCTACCCTGTTACTGTCTTTCTATACAAAAGTGTCCATTATTTTAAATGGAAAGGGGATGCCATTAAAAGAGTCTGCATGTAATACAACTTTATGCTTTTAAGACTCTCTTTAGTACCTTTCCTATTTGTGACACTTAAAATTCTATGCAGGCTCGTAGGCTAATGACACTGTTTCAAGCCTGTGACATGCTTTGTCGTAAACCTTAAAATTCCTCCCATTTTTTCCGACAAACCATAACAGCCTATCTTTTGATGTTTTTTCATTTGTCTTCATCCTTGATCCTATCTTCAAGGCAATTAGAAAGCTTCTTTGTATGATAATATGGAACAGAGTTTTGCTATGTATCTCTTTGGCCTTTTAAAGGAAAGATTTATTAGATTTCTGCTTTTCTTTTATAAAAGCGATGTATACTTTAAAGTTCTTGATGTCTAACATTAGTCCTTCTAAAAAAAAGTTGTTTGCATGTAAAATCTTCTGCTCAAATGTTGATATTCAATCCTCTGAGTCAACATTTTCTACATCTTCATGTTATTTTGTTTTGAAAATGAAATGGGTTGGTAACGTAAGGCCTGAACTGTTTCAGCAAATGTTCAAAACTTTCAAAGGGTCAGTAGGTCAATTGAATTAGGACAGGTTAACAGTCTACTTTGGGCTTTAAAACATTTGTCTTACTTGTAATTTTTATTTGGTCCAATGAGATTTTGACGCTTTATATGATGTGAGTTGCAATACTTGCAGGTAAATCTGGTCGATTGGCTGAAAATGATGGTTGGAAGCAGGCGATCAGAAGAAGTGGTAGACCCAAATATTGAAGCCAGGCCATCAACAAGAGCCCTTAAACGTGCTCTTTTGACTGCTTTGAGGTGTGTTGATCCAGATTCTGAGAAAAGACCTAAGATGAGCCAGGTTGTCCGCATGCTTGAATCTGAAGAGTATCCCATACCAAGAGAGGTTAGTTTCTGAATTTTTCTCAATAGCATGAACGCTATATTTATATCTTTTTGTAACTTTAGTAATATCAGATTTGATTGCTGGTGCAGTCCTATGTTGAAATCTGCACACATTTTCCAGTGTTTGAGTCTTTTCTATTTGCATGATCAAACAGACTAGTTCTGTCTTTCTAGTAAGCTGCTTCTTTTTTTTATTTTTATTTTTATTACCCCTCCCCCATCCCTGGCCCCTCCCATTCATTAAAAATTTTCCCCTTTTTTATGTTGAATCGAAGTCATCAAATTCTTTTCAATTATTGTTATAAATTATATGTCTTAATTTAATGCCATGGAAATGTAATTTCACTCTATAAATCTATGGTTGACAGCCACTCTTCTTTTTGACATTTCAAGTCGCCAAGCTACCTACACCAACCACTTTTCTATTCATCTCACGTTTTGTTCCCTGCTGCTTTAAATAATTTTACTTTCCTCTGCTCATATGATCAATGCTGATTTTCCTTGATGGTTTATCATGAACCCCTTTCAATGCATATCAAATGCTGGACATCTGATTCTGACCCCTTTGTTAAGGGGAAACTTTATATCAGACAGATGGTCCCTGACCAAGTTTTAAATTAGAAGTTTTGTCCCTCCACTTTTCAGGATCGAAGGCACCGAAGAAATCAGGCGGGTAGCATGGAGATCGAGTCCCAGAAGGAATTTTCTGATACTGAACGGAGTGATAACCCAGATTCAAGATCGAACAGCAGAGGGTACCAGCGCACATAATCAAACAAGTGATCATTTTAAGGATCTAAAGGGATTATATGAAGTGAGGGTAATTCTTACAATTTTTCCAACTCATTGAATTCTTGGGTTTGCCTACCTGGGCATTGGAGAGAGAGAGAGAGGGGGGGTTGGTGGGGGTAGTAAAAAGGTGGTTCTTCAATTTTTATTTTTTCATTTTTACTCTGGTTTCTTGTAGATGGAGAGATTATTGTTTGTGTATGAAAGTGGTGTGAAGAACCCACAACAATGGGGTTGTGTACAGAGTTGGGTAGATCTTAAAGTTGTTTGAGGAATATGCTGTTCCTTCTGTTTAAAAAGAAAATACACACTGCTTTACCACCAAAAACAAAAAAGCACTGCCTTTATGATTGGTTTAAGGATTTTTTTTTTTTTGGATAAAAGTTCAAGGGTGTTGTTGCTGCCAGGAGAAGCTCCCAAAAATATAAAATTACCTCATCCTTGTGGCCCAAACTCTGGCATGAATTTGATGCCTGGACCATTCCCCATTCATGAGTACTATGACACATGCTACATACATTTAACTTATTAATGATTTTGTCCAACTCATAACATGGTTGAGGACTGGTATGCATAGTGGGTAACAGGGTAAGGTAGGCCCTGTTTAGTTTTGTTGTAATCCTGTAGATGACACACAAGAACAAGAAAAATTAAAAAAAAGA
This sequence comes from Notholithocarpus densiflorus, assembly GCA_030021035.2. Lineage (NCBI taxonomy): Eukaryota > Viridiplantae > Streptophyta > Magnoliopsida > Fagales > Fagaceae > Notholithocarpus > Notholithocarpus densiflorus. The sequence continues at coordinate 86,665 of JARYZH020000340.1, forward strand.
AAAGAAAGGAACCCTTGCATGCCTGCCAACCCATGGTTTCTACTAAGATATATGATCACTAAAAAGTTTCCATGTGCAGAGCACATACTCTAATAATAGTTTATTTTATAATATATATACACTAAGTTATATTACAGATCAATCAGTATCAAATATATATTAATATTACATATGAAAGTATTAACTCCCTAAGATAGACCTAAATTGAATTATTTAAAAATTTCCTTAATGAGTCCAAAGAAGTCAGACTTTTAGAAAAATAAGGTACTGTTGTAACCTGAAAAGTGGATTGGGTCTAACTTGACCCTCTCTATAATTCACCTATCAAAATAAAAACCCTTAAATGTTTTCATTGTATGTATACCAAAACAAATCATCAATTGACTGAATTTTTTAGTTATGGAAATGATTTATAAGTAGTGTTATTGAGAAGGTTACACCATATGAAGTTTGTGCTTTTTTTTCTTAAGAAAATAATAAAGAAAAATAATTCTGATAGGTTTTAGAGATGACAAATTCCATGACTTTGCATGAGTATCAAAAATCAAAATCCAAGTTTATGATGCAACTCAAAAGAAGATATTATTCAGGGTTTTAACTGCCCTTCGATCGATGTTTGACTGATCGATCATGTTTTCGCAACAACTATTTGACAACAACTCGCTCGATCGATAGAAGACTTTTTAACAAGCTCTTTGACTAATGTTTGATTGGGAATTCAAAATTTGGTGTGTGCCATTAAAACTCAAGTTGTTTAAGTTTTCGTGCACTACATGCAAACATATAAAAGACATTATAAGTATGACTCAAAAGGCTTTTAGGAGGCTATTACCATGCACCAAACCGGTACAAATCAAAGCCTAAGTTTTCTTCAACCCGTGCACCAAATTGTCTTTTTTTGGATGTCAGGTATAAGACTTTAGGTTTTCTAGGACCTTAAAGTTTCTTACCATTTGACATTCCTTTAATTCATGTGAAAAATACCTACACCAGTCGAGCCTAGTAGGTATATAGGAGGATTGAAAAAAATAAAGAAAACAATAAATCTTGAAAATAATTTAATATTTTAGAAAAGCTTTTGTAAACTACTCAATATTTTGAATTTGTTGAGAAAAAAAAAACCATCTTGAAATTTCCCTAATTACAACCTAGGAGGTGAGATTTGAACCCCTAAATTGATATTAGAGATACATATATAAATTACATATTAGGGTAAATTTAAAATATTAACCCAATAAATTGACATGCATTTGCTAGTCTTATATTAACGCAATATATGACTAGCAAACAACTTTCTTCAAAGAATAGTGAAAAAAAACAAAAGAGAGAAAGAAAGTCCCACCATTGCAAAAAGGAATTTGTGACAAGGTTTTCAGTTATTATGTGTTCTTAATTTATTGAATCAGAGTAATTTTTTAATAATTTCACTAAAAAGGTTTTTAGTAATTCTTGGTTTCTTCCACACGTAGATGCATGGCTCGAGACAGTTTTGCTTCATAGTTTGATGTGGGGGAAGATTTAGCTGGGTAGGAAATTTATGTCACGAAACACAACATATTTTTCTTGACTTTACTTACTAAGGTGTGCACCATATTTTTTGAAAGATATTATAAAATTGTACTCACCCAGAGAGCCCGAATTGAAGGTTAAGTGATGATTATATTAGATATGCCTTAGTTAAGGGTGTTCTGATAAGAATTTGGGGAGATAATTTAATTTCCCTTCAAATTGAGTAGTTGCTCTTGGAAGTTGAGTGATGATTATATAACATATGCCTTAATTAAGGGTGTTATGATCTGAATTTAGGAAGTTAATACCTTAAAGAGTCTCCAATTGAATAGTTAATATAACATGTAAGTATACCACTTAATCCAAAAAATTTAGACCTATGAGTTTGGGCCCAAACATCCAATTATGTTATATTATCAGCTCTCTTTTGTCATTTTTATTTAATATAAGATTTCACTCGCAATAAAACCTTTTCACGAACTTTATTATTATGGTTCTTCTTTTTAACCAAAAGGGATCCGTAAAGCCCAAGGAGTGATGATTTGCTAGTGATGCAAATGTCATATTAATGATGATGGATGCAAAAATAAATAATTGGCAGCCATTATGTTAGCATGTCATATATACTTAACTTTTTTTTTTTTTTGAGAAAAAAACCTCAGAAGCTAAGCATTAATGTATTAAGGCTAAATTAGCCTGGAAAACAGAAAAAGAGGGTAGATGAACAGAATCCATCCACACAACTAAGTCCACAATATGTTTTGCATGCCTGGCAAGGCTGTATACAACGTTATTACTTTCTCTCTTCACATAAGAGTAGTGTAATTCATTAAAATTATTAGATAAAAACTTTGCATCAGTTATCAAATAACCAAGAGGAGCTAGAGAGTTTGTATGAGCTACCAAGGCTTGAGTAACGAGCAAAGAGTCCCCTTCCATCATTGCATCCGTTATTCCAATCTCCAAAGCAAATTCGAGTGCTCTTGTTGCTGCAATGGTCTCTAGGATCTGCGTGAGAACTGCTGAGAAATTGCAACTATAGGATAGCCCAGGGAGTCACAGATTACAACCCCAATGCCTGATACCCCAATGCCTCTATTTTACATGTTTTTTTATAAAAAAAATTTTATAAAAGAAAGCAAAAATCTCATGTGGGAGATTATTCAGTTCTACTATGTGGTGATTTGTTAGAGTAATTTTTTGTTTAACTTTCCACTTCACTTCTTTACATATTTTGGACAGTAATAAAATTATATTATTAGGACATTACTATTTTCACTTAGTGTTTAACATACCACTATCATACCCTTTTTTTTTTTTTTTTTTTTTTTGAGAATCCACACCCGGAGGCCATGTTTTATTGATAAGAACCTAGAAAAGATTATAATCTCGTGTAACAAGGGGAGCTATATCTTCAGGGATGGATTCAATCTAAACCTGTAACTCGTTGCCAGACACCACTATCATACTTCAATAACATAAACATGACATATCATAAATTTTCTAAGATATTTCCATAAGCCAACTAAACATTAACATGATATTACAAAAAATTTATAGTAACTCCAATGCATCGCAGAAACAAAAAATATGATTAAACAAAGAATCAACCTATGAGTTACATCATATAATAACTAATATCTAATTTATATGACATTTACTCTATATTCAAAATTCTTCATCTCCTTAATTTTGTATTACATCATTAATTAAACAAAAACATCTTCATATTATCGCAACACTACGTCATGTTATTATTTTAAAAATTTTGAATACTCTATATAATCTTTTCACATAGCAGCTTACAGTATTATTTGCACATCACACGGGCCCATTGCTAGTATAATATAAAAGTTGGATCTCATAATTGGTGGATACACACAACGATGATAAGTGGCATAATCTTCTATCTATTTAGGATGATGTGGAACATGGTGCCATATGGCAAGTAGTAATCAATTCATAACACATCACATCTATTATGCGGTAATATATTTAATCCTAAATTAAAGGTATGTTACAATATTTTTTATTTAATACTTTTAAAAGTGATGGTGCATGTATATGTTATTTACTAATATATATATATATATATATATATTGCTATTTACTTTCACATTTTACCATTTGATAATGAACAATGTAATTATAAAATTGAAAAAATTATTATTATTATTTTAAATCATTTACATTTGAAACACATAAATATTTCAGAAATTATTTTTTTATTTAAAAAAAACCGTTTTATAATTATCTAATTATGTTTTTTTTTTTTGGAAAAACATCTAATTATATATACTAATTAAAAGAAAGAGACCATCTCTCTCTCTCTCTCTCTCTCTCTCTATGTATATATATATATATATATATATATATATATAATTATAAAAGTTAGATCAATAAACTAATAGATGCACAAAATGGTAATATGTGTCCTTTAGAAAAAAAAAGGAAAATATTAAACAAGAACAGGATGATATAAATAGTTTTGGTGAAACTATTATTATCATCGTTGTTGCTGTTGAGATGATAATGAAGTTACTCAAGAAAGGTACTAAAATATCTTCTCTTAATTTTGTTTTGTCATGTGACTCCTTAAGACAAATAATTTACTTTAAGTAAAATTTTATTTATATATTTTAAAATGACTCACAAATTATTAGTATATTTTCAATTCATTTATATATAATTTTAATTAAGTCGTACATTGCACGGGAATAATACTAGTACCTACTCCATTCGTCCCAATTTGTTTGTCCTGTTTGAAAAGTCAAACTTTTTAAGGGAACATCATTTATTGTCTTGTTTGCCTTATAAAATTGTATAAGTTTACAAAACTATCATTAAATAAGTTTACCAGCTTTTTTTTTAAAGAGTTATTTTTAATAAGGCAGCTAAAAAGGTGCCCCAATCAGATTGATTTTTTTAAATATTTGTTAGTTTTCTTTTCAAATAGTTTTGAAAATAAAGTAGGGGTATAATAGGAACATTAGTAAATTAATTAATTTTATTTTTAGAAATAGGACAATATTTTGAGACATCTTAAAATGGAATAGAGGACAAATAAACTGAGACGGAGGAAGTACCTAAAAGATGAAGCGTAACATTTACTGTTGCTACACTCCTATTGAGCCACCTCATCCGCCATGTCATTGGCCATATCATTCATCCTTTTCATATTTATTTTTTTACAATATTAAATATATAAATATATTGGCTTTACAAATTCATTTTAGACGGTTTTAACTTTACATATTCATCTATTTTAATTTTGATGTTATAACTAAAATATCTAAAAGTTGAAGCGTAGTATTTATTGTTGTTACGCTCCCGTTGAACTATCTCATTTGTTATGTCATTAGTCACATCATTCGTCCTTTTCATATATATATTTTTACAATATTAAATATATAAATATATTGGCTTTACAAATTTATTTTAGGTGGTTTTAACTTACATATTCATCTACTTTAATTTTGACATTATAACTGAATAATAAATCAATTGAAAATCAATACAAAAGTGTTGTTTATATATATTCCTTTTGGGCGGTTTTAACTTTATATATTATTTTGCCCATTTATCTTTCTTTATTTTGGTTTTTCTTATTCTCATCATTTTACTATAAATTTTCCACTCTCTCCCATTCTATGCATATTTTTTCCATACAAAAAGGGTTTTCTCTCTCTCTCTCTCTCTCAAATTTTTTTTTGTTTTCATTTTTTGTAGGTTTTTTTTTTCTTGCATCTCTACCTTAGATTAATGAATAAATTTTTTTTTTAATAAAAAAAACTCTACTTTTAGCTATTTATAATTAAAAATGAAATCAATGAGTAATAAAAAATATTGTTTTAAAAATTTTCTATAAAAAGGCATTCACATGTTTTGCTTAATCATTGATGGTAGAAAAGTTACAATCTGATAACTAACCATAGGAGGATCTTCTACTAGAGGTTTGTACTTTGTAACTCTTATTTTCATATTATTGACTAATTCATATGTGTTCCTTGATGCAAATTTTTATCATTTTATTCACAACACTAAATACTGTTAATGAATGATGTTTGTTGTTGATCTGATTTGGGGAAAAATCATTATTAATATGTCATATTTTGTGTTGTTGTCTAGTTTTACTTTATTTGGAAAACAACAAGATAGTTTGGACAAGCTGATGTAGAACAGTTAGTGCAGTTGAAGATAATGGTCTTTGTATAGTTTTCTTTTACTGTTTGTAAATATTTTGTTTAACAAATTAGTAGCGAATTGTCATGTCTTTATTATATTATTTTCTTAGATGCTTGAGTAATTGTTTTAAGCATTTACAAATATTTTATATTGTTCTTCATCTTCCTTATCATACTAGTGCATTCTTTGAGATTTTAAAGAAAACAAATTTAATTTGTGTTTAAAATTATTTATTTATCTATTGAGTTTTCACATGTTGGATTGGATATTACATTAGATTATGACAGCATTAACACAATACTTTTTTTTTTTTTTGAAAAAAATTCTCTACTTTGCCCCCCTTTGTAATTGTACTTGATGATGCCAAAATCGTCAGTTGGGTCACTTGTCCAATCCAGAGCTCTTGACGATCTTGTAGGACCTGCAAGATAAAGAGAGTTGATCGAAAAGACCACCAGGTTGTGCCCAGTGGGGAGGCCTTCGATGCTTAAGTTAGTATCAACCCATATCTTTTGTATATAGATGGTGTTTTGTAGTGGTTTTTGACATACCTTAGAAAATGGACAGATTGTCCCTTTTATAGGTGACTTAGGTAGTTGTTAGACATAAATGAGGGTGGTTATTACCCTAATTGTAACGTTCTTTGTCTTGATAAGAGAGTTTAAGACATTTGATGGTCGTTATTGAATGTGTTGGGCGGTTACTCATCTATCTTTGATGGCCTACTTATGATGCAATGATCGTCCATTAAGATGGACGACCTTAATGGTTTTTATGGACTCATCAGTTGCCCCTCATTCCCAAGTCTGATTTTGCTTTATGCTAGTTAGGCTTAGGGAATGTTCTTGACTTGTTTAGATTTGGACTTCTTTATCTTTAGCTACTTTCTTCTTCAAGAATTGTAGTATTTTTGTGATGACTTCTTAGTATCTGCCTTTTGAAGGTCTTTTTGGACATTCAAGGGATCATAGCTTGATCTTGAAAGTGAGCTAATTTCTTTGGACAATCATTTTTTTTATCACTGCTGAAGAGCAAGCTAATTTCTTTGGATGACCACTTTTTATCACTGCTAAAGAGCAAGCTAATTTCTTTGGACAACCATTTTTGATCACTTCAATGCTTCTTCTTTCATTCATTCTCTGGTTGTCACGTTTGATATTCTTGATTTGTGTGTGAATCCTTGTCTGCTTACACTCGTCTAAGAGTGTTTAGTCACTTAGCCACTTTTAGGTGACTTACATCCAGTTACGGAGCTTTGTCATTTAGACTTCATCAGCGATTTACATCGATCTAGCGGAATCTTGTCCATTTTTTTTTTTGTGTCTTACATCAATTTAAGGAATCTTGTCACTTAGGCTTCGTTAGTGATTTACATCCGTCTTGGCGGAATCTTATAACTTAGCTATTTTTTGGTGACTTACACTCATTTAAGGAATCTTGTCACTTAGGCTTCGTCAGTGATTTACATCCATCTTGGCAGAATCTTATCACTTAGCCATTTTTTGGTGACTTATATCCATTTAAGGAATCTTGTCACTTGTTGCTAGAAAGATTCCTTGACGCTGTGTCGTTTTGGACCTTCTTGAGGCCATGTTGATATTTGCAATAAGTAGCACATGCACTTGCCAAGACTTGGTTAAACAAGAATTTTAGAACAATTCATATATGAATAATAAGTTACCAATAGCCTAGGTGGACCTTTTTCTTATTTCTTTGTAATCCTAGAGTTTTACCTCTTTTGTGACCTGTTTAGTAATGCATATATTTTTGCATGAAACCTTACTAGGTTTAAATTTTTATAGACGAATATAAAAGAGATAGAGATAAATGTGTTACCTTAAATGATGATATTATTTTGTCACATACCTCGATCTTTTTATTGTTGGGATCTTCTTGACAAGCTCTTCCCTTTTTAGGATGACGAGCTCTTCTCTTTTCAAGATTTTTGTTTTGTTTTGTTTTGTTTTGTTTTTTTTAAGCCCGACATGATACTTCATGTCTAAGGCCAAGATCTCTTTTGCTTCATTTTTTTTTGAAGGTGTAAAAACTAGGCCACGTTTTTGCCCTCGTTCAAACGTGAAAAATACAATTCTCGTTTTTTGATGACTAGAGGAATGGTTTATCACGATTGGAACTTTTTTTTTTGGCGTGCTTTGATGACTATGGTCATTGCCGTTTGTAATAGCAATTTCCTCTTCCTTCTTCTTTAATTGTATGCTTAAGTCACTTCAATAGTGCTAACTGCATGACAATGTACAAATGTGCAATTGCATGCTATACAAGATGAAGTGCATTCTATATGAATCATAGAGAAGTATAAAAATTGAAATTATTTGACCATATGCTTCTTTAAACTGGACTTTGTTAGGTGCTTGCACCGTATATGATTTTTAAAGCAATTTAAGAAGATTTTGGTGAGTTGATGGAGATAGCGGAAATATATTGAGACTTAAATTCATGAGCATATTGTGAACACAATCATCTAGCATTTTAAGTTTAGGAAACTTAAAAAAACTTCTCAGATTCATGACGTTAAAACATATGCTACTAATAATATAGTCATATTGATTGTGATAGTTGTAACAATACACATTTGTAATAATCATGCAAGCTTGATATTTATTTGGCTTCAATGAAATAATCTCTCGCATGGATAATTAAAAAGAAAGAAAGAAATGAGTTACCTCAATAGAAGACCTTAAATCTCGATACTATTTTTACATACCTCGATCTTTTCATTGTTGTAGTCTTCTTGATGAACTCTTCTCATTGAACTCTTACTTATAGAGCTCTTCTTTGTTGGATTTGAAGTAGGCACCAAAGTTAAAGCGGGTGCTATCAATGTTTTCATGTCAAATGCATATGCATTTTAAAAAGAAATAAATGAATGAGTTACCTGAATAAGAGACCTTAGATCATGACATTATTTTGACACGTACATCGATCTTTTTATTATTGGAGTCTCCTTGACGAGTTCTCCTCCTTTGAGATCTTTTTTGTTAAGCTTAACATGATATTTCATGTTGAAGGCCTAGATCTCTCTTGCTTCATTCATTTGAAGGGATGAGAACTAGGCCACATTGTTGTAATTCGTTGAGGTCGCTCCAAGGCTATATTTCATTTCTCAAAGGACGAAGGTCATCCTGAGTTCTTTTATTGTTGTTATCCTTGGTATCTAAAGACGACCAAAGGGTTTGCCCCCGTTCAAACATGAAGGCTATAGTCATTTGTTTGATGATAACCAAATGAATGATCTGTCATGGTTTGAACCCGTATATTTCTTTCTTGGGGCTTAATCTTAGCTTTAATTGTATACTCAAAATGAGTCACCTCAATAATGCTTGCTGCATTTTGTTAGGAATGACAATATCCAAATAGGCAAATTGCATGTTGAACTATAATAGATATCTTTTGACAAAGTGAACTAAATGTGAATCATAGAGAAGTATACTATGATATATGAATACTAAAGCTACTGACTATATACTTCTTTAAAGTATCGAGGGACAAAACTTTGATCTTCCTCTTGGCAGGCTCTCTTAACGAGTTCTCATTCTTAATCCTATGAACTTAAAGAATATATGTACAGTAGCTAGGCTAGTTGTTGTACTATAATGTGCTCTTACTACACAAAGTGTTAGATTTAGAGCTACATTGTCAAGCATAAATAATATTAACCACAAATGTTTGAATTATTTACTTATTTTTAAGGACGGTATATGTTGATGCGTCCATGACATAGTCTTTAGCACAATATTTCAAGTGACTATGTAACACAAATACTATGTAACACAAATATGTATATGTGTATAAAACAGTGGCGGAGCAAGAATTTCAATTCAGGAGGGGCAAGATTTATTATTATACTATGTATTCTCCATAATTTCAATTAACTACAAATATATATTTTATATCAAAACAAAAATAACTAATTTATACAGTAGTTAGTAACAATCAAAGCAAGATATATTAATCTAAATACATAAATTTAGATATCTAATTTAGTTCCTTGTAATAAATTGAAAAAATAATCAATGTAAAAGTGTTAATACCTTTAAAGTTGTATACAATATACGTATATTGTCTTGATTTCTACTATAAACTCTGGGTCTAGATTTCTACTATAAAGCCTAACTAATATATAGAATTCTTTCTTTTTGCTTTATATTAATTCTTCAAAGTATTTAAATTGGGTTTATACTTTATAGTAGAAATCTAGACCCAGAGTTTGACTTTGAATACGGTACAAGGACCTTTCAAAAAAAAAAAATTACGGTACAAGGACATTAATTAGTTAGGCTTTAAAATATATATATATATATATATTTATTGCATAAAATATAAAACCCCCACCACCAATTGAAATTCAATGCTTTCTCAAAAAAAAAATTGAAATTCAATGAAATTAAAAAAAAAAAAAAGGATAAACAATCAAAATTTCGTGAATAGTGACACGCTAAAATCTGGGAAATGATAAAAGTTTTTTATTTTTATATGAAAATGATAAAAGTTTATGTTTTAAACAAAAGTGATGTAGTTGGTTAAATAGTACCGTAAATCTCTCAATGCTGTGAAACTGTTCTCCTTTCTATTCGGCATCAAAGCTATTTTAGAGACTGTTTTCTGCTTTTTTTTTCTTAAACTAGAACGGGCAAACTAGCAAAGCATTTAAGATGGAGTTCTACTGACTTCTACATGCCAGTACTCATAAAACTTTTTAAAGAGGAGTCAGGGGGGTACTTGACCCCCCTTGGCTCCGCCCCTGGTATAAAACGAAGGAAGTGTAATTTAGTTCATAATGAGCACTAAAATAATGGCTCAATTTATGAAATTATGATGCACAAACATATAGATTATAGATACCACTAAAGTTTTCATGAAACCATATGGTGGGATGTATAAGTGGAACAATTTAAATTCTCCATTCTCAAAGTCAAAGTAACATGTAATTATATATGGAAAAGTTTGAATAGTAAACTTTGTTCATTCTATGGTGGAACATTTCAAGATATAAAATTTCATATCTTAGTAACGATGATGGAATTTATTTCAAGAAGAAATGTACTGATACTAAATAATATCTTTACGTATATTGGCATAAATTCTAATGATTTTTGAATTATGAAATTTTACAAACTTGCATTCCTTGAATAACTGGATCCTTTGACCCAAAAATAATGTCATTATCATATTTTAAACCATCTTATATCTAATGATATTGACCACTTTGGAAGTACAAACATATAACGTTTTATACATTTAATTGACAGCTCTAAGGAGCATTTATAAAATTAATTTCCAATAGGAAACCAACTGTAGAAAGTAAAAACATATAGGAGTATTCATTAACTTTCTTTATCCAGAAATTCTTTAACTTCAAAAATCGAAATTGAATAACTTCAGGTTTAATACCTAAAGCAGTTTTTTTTTTTTTTTTTTTTTTTTTTTTTTTTTTTTTTTTTTTTTAAGAAAAAAATATTCATGATGATATGGAAAGAGTCTAGGCTTTTTCATAATTTTTGGCCTTGGTACAAAATTACCTTATAGCAATGTCAGCAATTATATATATAGATAGAGACGGGGTGGTATGATGCTATCATGTCACATACCTCCGATCTCCTTTTTAGCAAGCTCTTCATGATGAGTTCTCATTTTTAATCTTGTGGACTTGACAATTGAGATAGTCTAGTTACTCTAGTCAAGTTGTTGTACTACATATACTCTGTGCAAAGTGTTAGACTAGGAGTAACGATATCAAATAAGAAATTCACAAATAATATTAACCACATATGTTTAAAATTTTATCTAACTTAGAGTGTTTACATAACACAAATATATTTTGGAATTCCTTCTCAAAATTAAAGCAACCAATATCATTTAGAAAAGTTTGGAATAGTGGGTCATGATTATTATTTGTGAATTCATAATCAATCATATGCTCATGGGACTACTTGCATACATTAGTGTATAACATATGAGATTTTTTTTTACTAACTATAACATATGAGATATTGATCAAAAGAAAACAATGTTTTGCACATGTAATTAATTAGTTGTGCTTGTGAATATGCTAAAATCCAAAATTTAGGCATGTCGTGCTCCATTTTAAATGAGCAATTAAGGACTTCAAGCTCAAAAATATCTGGTTTCATGCTTTTAAGTACCAAAAATTGGGATTTTTAACTTTGGAAAGTCAAAAAGCAGCTTCTCTTATTTTTAAGCCTATAAGGCAAATATAAAATTAATGATTTTTCTTGAAACTTTCCTTTTAAGTTTCTAGGCTTTTGATGGAATAATAAGAGGGACTATCTTAAAATCATTTAATATTGATAGTAAAAAATAGGCCTATTCCCATGCAAATAAATTACACTCGGTAAAAAGCAGCTTCTCTTATTTTTAAGCCTATAAGGCAAATATAAAATTGATGATTTTTCTTGAAACTTTCCTTTTTAGTTTCTAGGCTTTTGATGGAATAATAAGAGGGACTATCTTAAATCATTTAATATTGATAGTAAAAAATAGGCCTATTCCCATGCAAATAAATTACACTCGGTAAAGTGTTTAAAAAGCTTTGAAACCCGATGCGTTAGCCTATTCCTTTACAGATGTGAACCATGCAGAGTTCTTGTGTGAGATAAATAAAATGCATTATTTGAGTTATGGTGTAAGAGCAAAACAGATTTGTGATTTGCTTATGATTGGCCTTGTGAACAATATGCTTAGAATGGTTTAAGTCCAGACTAAAAATCATTTGAACTTCTAGTGAGAGCTTAATTGTGTTTTATGTGGCTGTTCAGATTGGGACAAACAAATTTGGGTAAATGGTCGCGGTTTGCTACCGCCACCTTTGGCATAACAACATTTATGAGACATAAATTTTGATTTGATTCCATATGGGATACACATAATTCTTTTCCGCAACAATAGTTATGGTAAATATTTCAAAAGAATTTGATTTGCTTTTATTTTCTACCATTTCATAGTTGACTTCCTTAATAGGCACTCTCCTTAATTGGTACCATTCCTTGTCAAGCAACTTTCTAGTATACTTTCCAGAAATTACGTTGCCTAATGCAATAATGAGTATACAATTAGAATTATATACAAAGCAGCTGGCTTTCCTCAACCGTTTTCTTCTTTTTTTTTTTTCTTTTTTTTTCTTAAATTTTGTAGACAATAAATGGTCTTTTAATGTGGCAAAACCATAATGATATTTGATTTTTTGCCAAAAACTTGTATTTTCAAATACAATTTGACCTCACCTCTTTAATACCCAAAATTGGGGTCTTTAAGCTTGGTAGGACAACAAACGACCAGGCTTATTTTAAATCTAAAACCGGTGAGGAAAGCATTTTAATTTAGAAAATTTTTAGAGTGAGGCAATCCAATATTTTGAAAATAGTTTAGCAAGAAATAAAAAAGAAGCCACATGCCAAAACAATCATATAAACATTGTTGCAACTTGCAAATATTTGGAGAGCTAGAATGGGAAATGCATAAATCTGACCTTAAGACCCAAGAACTAGGTCATACCCTTGAGGCTTGTTGAGGTTGCTTAAATTTTATGGTCGTCTTTTGTTTAGTCCATGCCTCACAATGAGCCACCCACTTGATTGCCTCCGCCTTTAGACCCAAATGGGTGTTATGTTTCTCTGTTTCAGTGGTGTGGACCCTAAATTTAAAGGCCAAAGGATTTGAGACATTGCGTCTTGGCTCTCACATCATCATCTACTTGTTTGGTTGACAAGTCATGCTTTGAAGACGAAGGTGTCTTGGTGATATCTCTTTATCTCCCCCATCTCAGCCCAATCGTAGATTAAATGAAATGAGCATGGGCAAAATGAAGAGATGATCACAGGGTATTATCCCGTGGGGTACTCTTAGATCGGTACTTTTGTATTCATGATTCTCCATTGAATTGAGTGAACCCTTTGTTGCAGGAAGAGCTAGATGACTAATCGCATCCCCATAGACAGCGCCAAACTGATGATGCCAAAATCGTCAGTTGGGTCACTTGTCCAATCCAGAGCGCTTGACGATCTTGTAGGACCTGCAAGATAAAGAGAGTTGATCGAAAAGACCACCAGGTTGTGCCCGGTAGGGGGGCCTCTGATGCTTAAGTTAGTATCAACCCATATCTTTCGTATATAGATGGTGTTTTGTTGAGGTTTTTGACATACCTTAGAAAATGGACAGATTGTCCCTTTTATAGGTGACTTAGGTAGCTGTTGGACATAAATGAGGGTGATTATTACCCTAATTGTAACGTTCTTTGTCTTGATGAGAGAGTTTAAGACAGTTGATGGTCGTTATTGAATGTGTTGGGCGGTTACTCATCTATCTTTGATGGCCTACTTATGACGCAATGATCGTCCATTAAGATGGACGACCTTAATGGTTTATGGACTCATCAGTACTCTTCGTTTTTTTTTTTAAAGGAAAAAGAGGTACAATCTTTTATTTTTCCCTTCTTTTTATATATTATTATTTTGAATTGTAGTTTTGTTAAGTTTTATTAATTTTTAGATACGTTTCTTAGTGTTTTTAATAGTATGGTAGAAAAATTGGGTTTGAGCAAGTTTGTTAATTTAAAACTAAAAGAATAATTTCTAAATTTTATATACTTTTTAATGATACACAAGTAAAAAATAGGCCTATTCCCATGCAAATAAATTACACTCGGTAAAGTGTTTAAAAAGCTTTGAAACCCGATGCGTTAGCCTATTCCTTTACAGATGTGAACCATGCAGAGTTCTTGTGTGAGATAAATAAAATGCATTATTTGAGTTATGGTGTAAGAGCAAAACAGATTTGTGATTTGCTTATGATTGGCCTTGTGAACAATATGCTTAGAATGGTTTAAGTCCAGACTAAAAATCATTTGAACTTCTAGTGAGAGCTTAATTGTGTTTTATGTGGCTGTTCAGATTGGTACAAACAAATTTGGGTAAATGGTCGCGGTTTGCTACCGCCACCTTTGGCATAACAACATTTATGAGACATAAATTTTGATTTGATTCCATATGGGATACACATAATTCTTTTCCGCAACAATAGTTATGGTAAATATTTCAAAAGAATTTGATTTGCTTTTATTTTCTACCATTTCATAGTTGACTTCCTTAATAGGCACTCTCCTTAATTGGTACCATTCCTTGTCAAGCAACTTTCTAGTATACTTTCCAGAAATTACGTTGCCTAATGCAATAATGAGTATACAATTAGAATTATATACAAAGCAGCTGGCACAACACGAATTGCTATCCCTAAAAAATTGTATTGTTTTTATTTTGGTACGATAGAAATCATATATATTATATTTGTGATTATCTCTATAATAAATGAAAATATCTTTATAATAAAAGAAAATATGATTATGAATTATATTAATATTTATTAAAATAGTCTAAATAGGAAAAAAAAATTAATGAGTTTACCCTAATAATATTATTACGCGCAACGTGCAGGGTCCCTTACTAGTTACATGTAACAACTAAAATTGTATGTGCACTTATTATATGCAACAACTAAAATCGTTATTTGGAGTCACGATTTTGAACTTGAAAAAGTGACTTTAGCATGTTTAATATACTTGCCTTCGTTTATAAAAATAAATCAATTCTTGACCTTATTGCTTCTGCTCAATACTTCATAGGTTTCTTATTTGGCTGAAATGACAATTATTTATTATGGGTAATTCTTGTTGCGCACAGTGTGTACGTGCACACACGCTATGTGCAGCAACTAAAATTATGACTTAAAGTCTAAATTTCAAACTTGAAACTATGACTAAATCAAAATTTTAGTCGTGGCAATCACTTCACTGGTCATATTATATATTTTCCCCGATGAATTAACATTGCAAAATTGATTTGACACTAAAATCTAGATGACTAGAGAGAAGTTATTTTATTTTATTTTTTTGATGGAGACTAGAGAGAAGTTGGACCCGGATTATACTATTTTCCTTACCTACCAAGTAAAAACGACTACTGTTTGTGTTTGAGCGACGGTGCATTTTTTATTTTTTATTTTTCGATATGAGCATTATTCATTCTTAGTGTTGCAAAATGAATAAAAAGGATCTTGTCAAGCAAGTAATATTTGATTACTCATGATATGCATAATTTGTTTTTAGTTTTTTATAGTCAAAATTGAGACTAACAATACTATTTTTTAATTATTTAATTAAATTAATTGCTAACCCGTATTATGAAATTTTAAATTGATTAAGAAACTACACTATTACGGTAACATTCCATAATTTTGATACCAATTAAATTATTATACGTAAATTATAAAGGATGCATACAATTAAATGGATTAAATTGATTTGGGTCTAAGATATAAAAAATAAGATAAATATTATGAGATATGAAGCCCAAGTGAGGTGGCATAAGTAAAAATATGAGCATTAATAACTCTAGCCTTTTATCTTTTAAGTTACACGTGTATGTACGTAAGAAAGTTCGTTTTTGTTTTCAGCCGCAACACACTATTGAGCTGTTTCTTTTCTTCTCTACGGCTATGCACAAGTACTTCAAGTATGGTTTATCTTGCTCTAAATTTAAGAAGTTTGAATAGTCAATAGTTAGCCATTGTCATGAACCTAGAATATCATTATACTAATTGAAAAGGGCTCCTATAATTGTATATTTGTATTATATGAGATAAGGAATGGTCAATATGTCAGGAGGGCCACAGGCTTTGAATTTGTGCTTAATGGAGTAATAGGCTTGGACTTATCAATTCAAGTTGTCACCATGTGAAAGGGAAAAGGTTGCTTTTTGTGGTTTATATTTAATTGTTTATAGTCTCACTTGTTTACCGTCAACTGACATGCATCACACTTTCGTTATTGTCTAAATCCTAGTCCAGCGGCATCAAGTGAGCATACTAAGCAAATAGATTGATAGATTAAAGCTATCACGTGGCTTTCAATGTTAAGTTCAATATATATATATATATATATATATATATATATATAATATTAGAGTCAATAGATATCCAGCGGCATCAAGAGGGAATGCTAAGCAACTAGATTGATAAATTAAGGCTATACGTGGCTTCCAATATTAGATTGGATAGATGTAATGTTAGAGTGAATGGATATGAATAAATAATATGGTTGTTACATTCAGGTTGGTGACGTTGGTCAGATGTTCATTATTCGGCCCTATTGAAGTTTCATGAATATGATGACGTTAATGGAAAAATCTGATTAGGCAGCAATATCTTTAAGTCTAAAAATTTGATCAAAGCTGAAAGTGAATTGGATAGTTAGGTGAATAAATGGAGAATTTTGGATATATCAATATTGTCTAGGGTAAAACCGTTTAAGTGTGAAAATAGATTTTTTTTAAGTAGGAAATTGTGTATTGATGAACCTATTTTTGGTGTTGCTAGGTTCTAATTCTACTGAATTGTTGTGATTCAAGGGAGGTTGATTTCTTTTATTTTTGCAACTAAGAGGTAAGTGGTGTTTACTAATTTTGGGAGTTTTTCCAAAACAGTGTTGATTATTAAACTATTCTATATCAAAGAAATATGTTGATATCCTATATATAAATTGATATTTTATAAATGTTTGATGTGCACATTACCTATTCGTTTTATGAAAAACTTGTGGGACAACCTAAATTTATTTAAACTTGTATGTGTGAATATATCTTTATATTTTGAAAATTATGAATGAATTATTTTTGTGAGCATATTGAAATGTGTTTTGAAAACCTATGGCAAGTTGTGATTAAAAGCTCAGTATTGTATTTAGTTCTTAGCAATGGACAATCATATTGCAGCTAGTCCTTAGCAAGAGACGGTCCTAGAAAAGTGGACAATGCACATTTGATAGCTCCTTAGCAAGAGAGTATACTATTGAGGATCCAAAAAGGAAGCTCCTTAGCAAGGGAGTGCACCTTTAGGTTCCAAATGAGCCATCCTTAAGAAAAGGGATGTAAAGGAGGTTTTAGTCCTAAAAGGGGACAACACAACCCTGTTAATGGGGCGTAAACGTTGACCATGAGAAAAGCCTAAGAAATTATTTATATGATGGTATTGGTATATGTATTATGATCGCTCACAATATAAAGATATATATATATATATTTTAATGTGAAATATTGATGAGTTAAAAGTTATGAACTTGTTGTAAGTATTATTTATTTGAAAGGTTTGTTCCCACACCCCAATGTTAGTGAATTCCACTTATTGAGTTATCTCACCCCCCTTTATTTCCCCTTACAGATACATTAGAGAAATTATTGGAGTAGAGACTCGTGGAAGACAACAGTTATGAATTATTCTGTGGAACTAAGAAGTTTATTATGATTTTTATGGCATTAAACTTTGTACTGGAGAATTATTTTGAGGATGTTTTGTCTTTGATGAATTAGAGCTCTAACATTTGTAATGAGATTTTAAATTGCTGGTTTCTTTTATTTAATATATTTTTATGGATTATTCAGATTAAATAGACTTTTATTGCTTATGATTTTGTGGCGTTACAATTGCATGATTTACTCTTATATGACTTCAATTTATGTTACAATTATTGAAACAAAACAAAATATATATGACTAAACAGTAGAGAAATATAAGAGAAAAATAGGTTATATTCAAAAGAATAATTCATGGCTATAACTATTTAAAGGAATCAAAAGATTCAGAGCCTACAATTTATATATATATATATATATGTGCGTGTCTGTGTGTGACTACACAAATTCAGATATTAAAACTTTCAAAATGCCAAAAAAGATATATAATTAAAGAATAAGTTATTGAAATAATTCAAAAAATATATAACTATTCAAAAGAAAAATATAAGAAAAAGAAATAAGTACACAAACCTATAAAGTAATAAGTTTTAAATTTTAATGGGTCTAAACTTTAAACGAACCTTATCAGCATGTGGCCCATGCTAAAAAATGTTGAGCAGGAGTCCATGTTGAAATAATAAAAGCCATACCTCCTCTTAATATATCATATATAAGCTTTTTGCCCAAGAAATTAACATTCTTTCATTTCGTGAGGTGAAGCAAAGACATGTAGTAACAGCAACCTTAAATTTCAATTATTGCAAACTTTTTTATCTTGTAAAAAATGGCTAAAGAGAGTTTAGGGGTTCATGTACGAAAATTACTTTTTAAAAAATACATGAAAAACCATAAAATAATTTTTTTTTAACAAAATAGAGGAAAAGAAAATAACAGAAGAAGAGTTCATATCTTTACTCGGCTTAAAAAAAAAAAAAATTTTGGGGTTTGCACTGCTTTTATAGTGTTCATGATTAACCTCATAAATTTGGAGATAAATTATCAACATTTGAGTTTGAGTTTGAGTTTAAATTGGACTTGTTAAAGAGATAGAGTTTCACTCATTGTTAAGTTTGGACTAAACAAAAATAATTTTATTTAAAAAAAATGAAAATGATGAGTTTAAGTTTAAATTTAAGTTGGACTTGTTAGAGAGATAAAGTTTCACATTTTGTTAAGTTTGAATTAAATAAAAATAATTTTCTTTAAAAAAATAATAATTATGTAGCAAATTCTGGAGAAGTTAATATAAAGGGAAAGGTTTATATATATATATATATATATTTATATATATGACACACTAAAATGGTGACTTAAAGTCTAGATTTCAAACTTGACATGACTTGAAATCAAAATCTTAATTGCGTGCAACCACTGGTTATATTAATTAACATTGCAAAAGTGTTATTGGCACTAAAATCTAGATGACTAGAGAGAAGTCATTTTATTTTATTTTATTATATGATGGAGAATAGAGAGATGTTGGACCAGGATTATACTATTTTCCTCACCTACCAAGTAAAGACGACTACTTTTGGAGCCACGGTGCATTTCATTCCAAGTGTTGCATAATGAATAAAAAGGATCTTGTCAAGCAAGTAATATTTGTTTCCTCCTCATGACATGCATAATTTGATTTTTGTTTTCTATAGTCAAAATTGAGACTAACAGTATTATTATTTAATTAAATGACACGCTCTGTAGTACGTACGATAATATTATTATTTTTATGTTAACAAATAGATATTTTAGCCTAGGAGAGAAAATTGCCTTGACTGATTCTCTCTCTCTCTCTCTCTCTCTCTCTCTCTATATATATATATATTACATTTGCTTAATTCTCATAGACAGAGTCAAATGATCAACATTGGAAATGTTGCATCCTAAGGCGTATGTGCTTTTATCCATAGTTTTTGAATCAAACCGAGCATTGAACCATCAAAACAATAGTATGATGATTTACTGGTTTTAGGTTATTGGTTCAATATGAGATTAATAATTAATATATTTTTAGAATTTATTCATAAATAAGTTCAAAAATACATTAAAAAAGACAATAAAATATAAAATATGAGATGATGTTCAATTTAAAAAAAATATAAATTTGCAAAAATACTAAATATTGAAACTAATAGAATATTATTATTCAAAAACTTATTTAGAGATAGATTTTAATATTTTATATATTGAAATGATATTTTTCTATAAAATTGTCGATTTTTCACGGTTTAATTGGTTTCCTTGCAAATCCGATATTCTTTTCATACCAACCTTGAATTTTGTATGGTTTATCAATTTGAGAGTTTAATTGTTGGTTTGGTACAATTTGGACAATTATGATTTTATCAACCTATGTGCTCCTAAGTATCTCCAGCAGTTTCTCCAAATTTTTGCATTATTTGAAGAGTGAACAGTTATATTTATATTTTACCTACTAATTCTTTCAAATACACTTTTAACATACTCTCCATTCTTTCTCTATCTTATTTAAATATTATTTTTTTTCACTTATTCTTTATTCTTTCTTTAAATGAAATCAAAGAAGAAAGAGAAAGTATTGATAAAATATTTAGCTACTGGAATTTTTTAATGAAAAAAAAACTCCATTGCTAATCTACAGTAACCCTTCATGCTTAGAGAGATTGTTGGAGCAATGTTTTATGGTTTCACTCTATATTGTAGAGAGTATTTTGGGTTTAGCTAGATTATTGGTGATGCTCCGTTAATTTTAGTCCAACTA
This sequence comes from Notholithocarpus densiflorus, assembly GCA_030021035.2. Classification (NCBI taxonomy): domain Eukaryota; kingdom Viridiplantae; phylum Streptophyta; class Magnoliopsida; order Fagales; family Fagaceae; genus Notholithocarpus; species Notholithocarpus densiflorus. The sequence continues at coordinate 107,416 of JARYZH020000340.1, forward strand.
AGTTATATCAAATTTTCAATTTCTTTACTTTTCCTTTAATGTGACTTCTACTCTCTCTCTCTCTCACGCGCGCGCGCGCACACACACAACAATCTTCCTTTTGAATGTGAGTTATTGCCTCTTTGTGGGTTTCACCACCATTCTCTTTTCGGGCCAAGAACAAGTCTTTACTAACTACCATTTAATTTCATATGGACTTTTTTACTCCGCACATCAATCATACGCCATCTATGAGAGTTTATGTTAGAGAGCACAAACTACGTACTAACACTCTATTTGAGAATGCCACTCATAGTGATATACCCAACACAATTTGGTACAACATAAATATATGAAATTTTAGTAATAGATTGTGTTGGGATCAAACTTGGACGTACAATGGTTCTTTTTCCACACCTTATTGGATAATTAATTGACATTTGTAAAAAACAATAGTGTAACTTCTACTAAGTTATATCAAATTTTAAATTTCTTTACTTTTCCTTTAGTGTGACTTCTACTCTCTCTCTACGTACAATGGTTCTTTTTCCATACCTTATTGGATAATTAATTGACGTTTGTAAAAAATAATAGTGTGAATTCTACTAAGTTATATCAAATTTTCAATTTCGTTACTTTTCCTCTCTCTCTCTCTCTCTCTCCATACAATGGTTCTTTTTCCACACCTTATTGGATAATTAATTGACGTTTGTAAAAAACAATAGTGTGACTTCTACTAAGTTATATCAAATTTTCAATTTTTTTACTTTTCCTTTAGTGTGGCTTCTACTCTCTCTCTCTCTCACGCGTGCATGCGCGTGCGAGCACATACACACACACACAACAATCTTCCTTTTGAATGTGAGTTATTGTCTCTTTGTGAGTTTCACCACTATTCTCTTTTGAGGCCAAGAACAAGTCTTTACCAACTACCATTTAATTTCATATGGACTTTTTTACTCCGCACATCAATCATACGCCATCTATAAGAGCTTATGTCAGAGAGCACAAACTACGTACTAAACTCTATTTGAGAATGCCACTGATAGCGATATACCCAACACAGTTTGGTACAGCATAAATATATGAAATTTTAGTAATAGATCGTGTTGGGATCAAACTTGGACAAACATACGGTTCTTTTTCCACACCTTATTGGATAATTAATTGACTTTTGTAAAAAAGAATAGTAATATAGATGGAAAAGAGAAAGAATCAGCCAAAGGCAACTCCATAGTTTGCGGCATTAAGTTTTAATTTACTTGCTATTATGAATAAGTGTGACTTCATGAATTGAACATAAGCAAAGTTTATACATATATATACACAGCTCTTTCTACCCTTTTTCTTGCAAGTTGAGGCTCTCCAAGTTCAACGAAAATGGCTCAGATGATTGGTACAGATGATATAGAGTCACTGAGAATTGAGTTGGCAGAGATAGGAAGAAGCATTAGATCATCTTTTCAGCGTCGTACCTCAAGTTTCCGAAGCAGTGCTTCAGGATTGAGTTCTACAAAGGGTGGTGATGCCGATGCTGATGCCGATGCTGTATATGCATTGCAGTGGGCTGCAATTGAGAGATTGCCAACATTTGAGCGGCTCAGATCATCCTTATTTGATGAGGATGGTGATGATGTTGGTGCTAATGATACTAAAGAAAAAAGGGTTATTGATGTTACCAAGCTTGGAGCTCAAGAACGGCATGTCTTCATTGAGAAGCTCATCAAGCACATCGAGCACGACAACCTTCGCTTATTGAGAAAAATTAGAAACCGGATAGACAAGTAATTGAGCCTTCTACTTTCTTGTTTACTTTTTTTCTAGTAAAAAATCATACAAGCAAGATATGAATGTAGAATCATTATGAATGGAATTGATGCCATAGTAAGTCATACATACATAGAGAAACAAAAACTTGCATTGCAATATGAACATTCATACTATGCAGTATTTGAACATTAATTAGTATATCATGCTGCTATTTTTCCTAGTAAAAATCATGTGCAAGTATATACAAGAAACATGTATGTAGAATCAAATTTGAATGGAATTGATGCCATAGTAAGTCGTAAATAGAGATTAGAGAAACAAAAACTTGCACTCCAATATATGAACATTCATACTACTATTCATTATTGCATATTAATTGCTCTTAGGATTATTTTTCATTGCTCAACGAGCTAATTAATGTATATTGCACTTGTTTTAATGTCTTCATTTATACTTTTGTTCTTGTATATATGAAGGATTCATTTTGTTGAAACTGAACTGTATTTGCAGAGTTGGTGTAGCATTGCCCACTGTGGAGGTGAGATACAAAAATCTGCGTGTGGAGGCAGAGTGTGAAGTGGTTCATGGCAAGCCATTACCAACACTATGGAATTCTGTTAAAAACATGCTTTCTGTAAGTACTTTCTTTTAAAGAGTATTTACTATTTAGAGCTTGATCAGATACTATTTTGTCAATGGATTCTGGACTACCTGGAGTATGAATATGGCCAATTAGCAAAGAAAAATGGATTAGGGGTTAGGACCGATGAGCAAAAAAAATAGTGCAGATGCACGTGAAAATGCATACAATTATGCAAATTGTCTGTACTCTGATGTGGCTATCTGACATTTGACAATTTTTTATTTTTTATTTTTGGGGTTAGACAGTTGACAATTAATCTAATGGAGAAACCTGGATTTTCAGAATCTTTTTGAATTGAATAAACCATAATTTATTACAGATCTAAAATTTTTATATTATCTACTATATATAAAAATAATTTTTTTTTTAAAATTTTTTAACTTTATTTTTTCCAGTTATTTTATAACAAGTATTTTTTCTTTCCTTCTTTCTTAACAGGTATTCACTAAGCTGCCAGGTTCAAAGTCACGACTAGCTAAGATAAAAATAATTAACGAAGTGAGTGGTATCATAAAGCCTGGAAGGTAGTTTTATGCCTTTTTCTTAGTCAATGCAAGCCCTTTAGTTTGCAAGTAATTGTTGATTCAATGTAGTAAGATCTGTCGCATATTTATCAAGTAATGTATTGCTTCAGTGTAATAAGAACTACTATAAACTTATCAAGTTAAAAAATTATGTGTACAGTATTAACATTTTAGATAACACGAATTGTTAACATTAGAAATTCTAATTACAACATGCATTGTCTATAAACTGTCTTGCTAAGATATTGTGTTGTAAGTAACTCTATACATTTTAACTTCGAAAGGCATATTCACAAACACACTATATATTTGGGATTTGTTGCGTGACAGATCAAGTTTTATAATGGACATGTTGTAAATTGTAGGTGATAGTTGAAGTTCCCTATCTCTTTATCGAAACTGTTATATTTGTGACTGTCATATATCCAATGATTTGATATCATGGGTTAGCTTATTAGATTTGCCGATGCTTCTAAGCTAGACTTTGTTCCTAGCTGTACTACAATTATTTGAGAATGCTACTTGTTTCATTCATACCAAACTTTATGGTAGTTGCAATTTTGTCCTCAGCCTACTAGATGATATTCAACTGTTTTGCTAGTTTTTAGTTTTTGATTCCAAAACTGATAAGATAAGGTTGCAAAATTGTCTCTAGTGAGGCCATAATGTATTTGTGAATGTGAAAACTTATGAATATATAGTTGAACTTGATTATATATTGTACCACTCTTGCAGCAAATTCCAAAATGGTGGATATAATTGTATAGTTTGACTCTTACATATTGGATGCTGAATGGTTTGTTTACATTGCATAATGGAGCCATAAATAAGGACATTGTGGTATTGGAGTATTTTAAACAATAGACTTGTAAATTTAATGAAAAGATATGGAAGTTTTATGCAGTAAACGAGGAGTTAGTGTTGTAGTCAAATTTTGAATCCCCAGTGTGGAGATTTATCGGGTCTAAGTGTAATTTTTCTTTTAATTGTATTCACTAACATTTGGCATTTGGAAAACCTAAAGCTGTTGTTGCAAGATCCGTTGTCGCTGATGCTCTGAGTTTTCAAGTCCATTTTATGTGCTTTGGGTTCTTCATAGAACATTGAGAGCTATAACATGAATATTGATTTTATGTAGCTTATTGGAAATTAAGGGTTAGCTTATAAGGCTTTCTAGTATTTCTATGCAACATTTTCTCTACTTCAATTATCTGGCAATGCTACTTGGTTCATTGATACCAAACTTCATGGTAACCGCAATTTTGTGCATGACCTTTTGCAAGTAATTTGTTGATTGATGTTCTAATCAATGATGATAGGAAAATTTGTTTAGCAAGATGGTTGTAATTGATCAAGTTATCATGCAAGCAATCAATCTCAAAATACACACCAAATTTTACGTAAAAAACCCTCTAATGTAGAGGAAAAAACCACGGGACAAACCCGATCAATCCACCATAAGGAAAATAGAGATTACAGCACTTAAGTTAATGCTTACAACTTTGAGTACACAACAAATTGGGAAAATACAAGAATATTAATTCTCTAGGAAAAATATAATCTCACCACAAAACCTGAGAACTTGGTCAAGTACCTACCTTGCCTTTCATGTTTCACCGTGTGATGTAATACGCAAGCTCTAATGCCACTATGAAATGGTGAAGGAGTTTCTTTCGTAGGTATTTCTCAAAAGTGCATCCATGAGTTAAAATTTGCTCGAGTAGAAAATATGCTTCGCCACATACTAGAATTTGAGTTCTAGTTTAAATCTGAACAAAAGAAAAATTTAACATGAGGGTTTGACATACACAAAAAACAGTATGTAAAAGCATGTTATGATAGAAGGTTAATAAGAATATGATGATTTAGCTTACATTAAAAAGCACAAAAAAATACAAATAAATTGCCAATTATCTCATCAGATAGCATCACTTGATAATGACTTTTTTGAGAAATTTATAACTAAATTTCTATTCACTAAGCATAAGAGTTATCATAACATGAATAAAATGTGCAAGATTGACCAAAGAGATAAGGGGAGATAGTTGAGTTGAACTGGAAGGAAGAATTCGAATTCCAAAGGGTTGAATATGCAACATCAAATGCATGTTGATATCTGTCTTAAGAGTTGGCCATGATAGTTTCAAGTTATTCTGTTGCTCAAGGTCCCACGAGAGTACCTTGAAGCCAATGTTGACAAGGAGGCTATCAATCCCTGGAAGAAATTATACAGACCAAGATCTGAGGGAATAGGCATTTGCTTATTCTTCAGTCATAAAGGATTTTGAAGATAGATATGATATTTATGAAAGTTTGTGTATAAATAATTTGTTCAGAAATGTTTAATATATTGGTGCATGTCAAATTTACAAATCCCTATGTAAATTCCCAATTACAAAAACTACTAAGATGCTAAAGGTGAGATGCAATCAAGTACTAAAGTCTCCAACTCTGCCTAACTGTGAAGCAGAAGCTGAAGTATGACCCCTCTCAAAAACAGAGGATAATCTTTGAGCAAAATCGATAAGATGGAAAATGTCCTAGGGCTGCTATGCATGTCGGAAATGGAAAAAGCTTATAAAAATGCATTCCATATCCAAATGTCCCAGAGCTGCTAGGTATGTCGAAAATGGAAAATCCAAGTATTTTAGTACAATTACCAACAAGTTGTGCAGATTACCCACTAATGAACATTGAAAAGCCTAATTTCCACAAGAATAAGAAGAACAATAACAAAATATACCCTAAATGGGGGATCGGGGGGATTTCTTGGCTTTTCTTGAAATTGATTACTTGTACCGAGTAAACTCACACCAGCAATGATTGTGAAGAGGCCAACACCTTTCAACCAGCAACATTCATGTTGGAACTAGAAAAAAGCAACCTGAATATGCATTGCACAGGATCAGAAAATAATGTTAAACAAATGGTACCACATCGGCAGCTTCCAAACAAGCATTTCACCAGCAGGAAATTAACTAACAACTTAAAAATGATCATGCCACTATGTTGATTATCAATTCTATGCAAATTATAATGAATCTTTTGAACTGTTTTAGAATCTAATCCATGGACAGTGGACCAAAAATAGAACTTGAATTGTAGCAGTGGAAAACATAAATTGGTATGCACTAGGCCACAAGACACTACTGATGCAAACCTTCCACGTAAGCCTGATGATGAGGAAAAAATAAAGTACATGAGGCCACAATGGACAATATTGGCTGTAGCAGACCAACATTCTCCATGCTTAGAACTTTAAACACTAGCTGGCTACTAGCTTAGCGAGCTTCATCTTTGATCTGACCCATGAATTACAACCAAATCCACAAATTAATGTAGAGAATGATATAAGAAAGTAAGAGTTGCAAGCCAGAAAGAGCAATAATTGAAGGACGAAATTGAGAATTGGTCATTGGCAATAGTACTATGTAAAAAGGGGAAACTTACTTCCTTTGGCAGTTCAAAATCCATGCTCGCATCCCCAAGTGCTTGCTGAACATAGTTTCTCCGTCCTCCGAGGTCTCTTGTAAAGTGACTAACTTTTTCCTAGTGGCAGGGATTTAGGGCTTATTCAGGGTAACAAACATCATTAGAAGCAAGAACTTTGCAAAGAAAACATACTTTTTTAAATTATTAGAATTATAATACTTTTAATCACAATGAACAACAATGTTAACGGTCTAAAATAAATATATAGTAGTCCAACCTCTATTGAAAGGAGCTATAACACGTTAAGAGGAATTTCAAAGTATAAGCATTTAACAAGGATGAGCATCAGGAGCAACACATGAGTAAATTAAAAAGTAATCAGAATGACTCTTTATTTTTTGGTTTTTTTTTAATATTACTTTTAAAAATTAGGTTCACTAGAAGGACAGACTATTTCCTGTAGCAGAGTATCAATTATACAGTAAACTTTACTGCTATGCATTGCAACACATTTAATTCCTAAGCAAGATTCAGAGCATAAAAATAACCCGGAAAATATCATTTTAATTCCTATAAAAAACAGAGCTACCAAACACTTTATTTAAATGAGAAGTAGCAATAACTATGGAATTAGAAATCAAACAAACAAAACAGAAGTTAAGGGAAAAATATACCATACATGATATTTTGAGTGGCTTTATCTTCCTCACTTTCCTTTGGGAGTGAACGCATAGAGCTCATGCTCATTTTGTTCCGCAGCTAAATCCTCGACCTTCCTGATGGGGTTTTCTCTTTGGGATTGATCTTCCTCATCAGACGTAAATAATTTGTCAGTACGGTATATGTTAAATCTAAAAGGCTTTGTCTATGATCTGAATCATGAGTGACAAATAGATGAAGATTTTTTTGAGATTTAATCAGAGATTACACTAGAAGATGAGCTAGATATGACATTGTCAGTGATTTTTGGAGGTTCAGCCACAAAAGCTCTTGTGTATACTGCAAATTTCCTATAGAGAAAGAGTACTCTTTTTAACACAAATTTCAAATGTATAAATTATAATTTTGTAGCAACTTCTTGATATTACAGTCCAGTCCTTTCAAAATTAGGGAACTAAAAAAACTCCAATTTTAACTCCATAACACAAAAAGCTAATAAAAATGGTAAATCAAATTGCAATATCTTGTAAACCACAAAAGCCGCTCTTGAGCTATGTGAAAATTATCAATTATCAAACAGATATATTGGAGCAGTTTCCAAGGTAGAGGCAGCTATGTAAAGTTAACTCTTAAAGTTAATAATGGCAGGGGAGGTCTTTTTAGTAGATTACTGGATCCTGAATACTGTAGACAGTATCAAAGGTGCCACTAACATCTCATGCTCTCCCAATTATGGTGCCATAGAATAAAATTTCAGTCATTAATATAACAATTCCCTTTTAAGCAAGCTGTGATTACCTTATGGACCAGAGTTTTGAATTAAACCTGCAATAATAAACAAGTTCAAGGAATAAGAAAATAAACAGATAGCATAAAACAATTGATGTAACTAATAAGAAAATTTTCTGTTTATGCAATATCTTCATTTTAATTGTTAGCCATAGGCCCAAATAAATCAGACTTCTACTCTTGATACTGTTTGTCTTTATTGTCAATTATAATTAGTCTGTGTCTAATACATAAATATTGAAATTGCAAGGACATTTTGAATTTTAAATTCTAAAGATTGGTGGAAAAGTAAAGGAAATCATAGATACAATGTAATGGTATATTGTTACATTCAAAAAGTCGAGAGATAAATTGATAATGGTCCGAACCAAAGTGAGGTAATTTGTCATTTACCCTAAATATATATATAATAAAAAAAATCTAGAGATGAGCCTCCTATTCTCTATAGTATAAGAAACAAGTGAATTATCAATAACACAACAAAGTCTTAATCCCAAAATTTGAGGAGTTTCAGTTTTTAAAAACAATAGAAGGCATCCTTCCCAATATAACACACACACACTCAAACAATAACAGAGTCAATCTTGATAAAGGTAGACTTTAGCTTGTTGAGACTGGTTTTTTCATCTTGCAGGGAATAGAAAGTTAAAAATACTGTCACTTGAAAGGCCAAACATGGTCCTCATGAAGAAAGGTGTCCAATCAATTATAGGATGCCTTAAATCTAGCAAAACTTTTCTGCTTTGGAAAAAAAAAAAAAAAAAAAGGCATTTTAGTGTCACATTTTAAGCTACAAATGTGCAACATTATATCATATCTTCATCAGCTTACCAATTGGTTGAAGTCTAACTGAGTCTATGTGCATCCGTTGGTCAGCCATGGTTGGAATTCAGATAAAGGGCAGGTGGTCATGACCATAGCCAGCCCCTGCAGTATGGAAGCAATGGATCAAGGGGACAGGAGAAATTTTTTGTCACATTCTTTTTAATTCATTATGAAGAAAAGATACTAAGATAGAAAGATAGAAGCTAACTACTCTGCCAAGATGCGTTATAATATTTAACTGTTACCTGAAAAAAATTTGATAAAGAAGTTTCTTCTGTAGCACTCTCTAAATTGTGCATCCATGAGTGACAATTGTCTCCATCACAAAATGTACTTCCCGAAATCTGATGTTTGGTTGAAATGAGGCCAAAAGAGAATTAAATATTCAGCATGAGGTTTTTATGGATGGAGAAAAGGGTAAGTAAAAACATAAAAAAGATAAAGCAGAAATATTGAGATATGCCTTACAGTAGAAGATTAATCCAACTAACAAAGCCAAGGTAATTTGTCGCTTCTTCTTGTCTTATGGTCACCTCATGTACTTCACACACTCCATGTAACGAAATATTTCACTCCAGCAGCCCCAACAGCTTCTTCAAGTCAGCAATCCTAAACTCCAAAGCCACAAGCTTAGCCTAGCCCTTGCACTGAACATCAACCAGGCTACCCCATGTAAGTGGTCAAGAAGAAAATCTAAGTCAAAGCCTGCTAACAAAGCCAAGGTATTTTATCACTTCTTCTTGTCTTATGGTCACCTCGTGTTCTTCACGCACTTCCATGTAACGAAATACTTCAAACTCTAAGACAAGAAACAAGCATACTATATTACTTTATCAATTGACAACTAGTAAGTGCCTAACCCTATAACTTTAAAATTTAATAAATAACAAAAAAAAAATTTAAGCTTTAAAGAAGTATTACTCATAGAATTGTTGTCACCAATGCACAAGGCTCCTGCTTTCACCCCAACTACACATTGTTTAAGCAGAGGACACTTTCCATGGCACCAAGGTCTGACTTATAGTATTACCAGCATCTTTGAAGTCATAACAGAGCTTTTCACAAAAAGCCCTATGGTATGAGGTTGAGATTGAACAAGGGCTAAAGAGTAGGAAATATTCTGCATGATGTCTAGACTGAATGAGAGAAAAATATTCCTAGGACATTAATAGGTTGAAAACAATAATTATTGACTATGGAACAAGATACAAATGCAGCAACTGAAAGGGGAAAAAAAAAGGCAGAAGAAGAAAGGACAAAGTTACCTATAGAAGAATTAACATTTAAGTGCCTACATCATGTAATTTTTGGACTTGTCCTATCTTCTCCTCTCCACTCTTTATGGTGTCCTTTTCACAATGGGCAACTACGGCTTGCAACAAATAGGAAGTACTTATCAAATTGTCGCCATCTTCATTGACAAGAAACACATCACTAAGACAAGAAGTCTACTTGCATCTAGATTCAAACTTTTAAACCTGTAACACCAACGCCTGATAATTAGCAACTATACTTTCAAGCCCTCAAAATTAAGGATAGAAGGTTGCAAAAGTTTTAACGGTCACATTTCTACCTAACCTTTCATGTGTCATACGATAGGCAAGCTTTATTGCCACAATGAAATGAAGGAGTTTCTTATGTAGGCCTTTCTCGAAAGTGTATCCATGTGTGAGAATTTGCTTGAGCATAAAATATACTTCCTTACATACTAGAATTTGATATCTGGTTTAAATGAGGCCAACAAAAATAAAATAAAACAGTAAGAAAACAATATCCTTACGGGAAAAAAAATTCAAAATTTCTGATCACATTTCATCACTTGGAAATGACTTATACATAGCCGAAATAAGTAAATAAAAAATGAGAAAGACCCATGTTAGGCATTCGAGTTGTTTTCAATACTTCAATTTGATTAGTCTAACTAAAATTCCAACTTTTAACCCCCCCCCCCCCCCCACCAAAAAAAAAAAAAAACTCCAACCTTTTATTTTTAATTATTTGTAGATATTTACTGAACCCATCAAGAATTTAAGATACATCACAAGAATTTAAAAAAAAAAAAAAAAAAAAATTGGTCTGATTAACAGGTGCCCTTAGGAAATATAAAAAGTAGTAAGAAAAATCATTTATTTATTTTTCCCACAAAAAGTTTCTAAAAATAATTCTTAAACTGATATCATTAAGGCATATTTTAACTCTTCCCATTAAAAATACACAAGATAACTGAATATAAGCAACTGCATGGTATGCTACTTATGTGTATACATAACAAACAACTGAGAAATTGATAAATCTCTACCTTAGTAATTCTTTCCAGTGGGAACTTCTGGCAGAAAATGAGGATATTTAATTGATATATATATATATATATATATATATATTTGCAAAATAAGGGCAGAGGAAGTTACCTCTGGGTGAACTTTTCAATCTTCTCTTTGCACCATCACCTTATCAATCCCAATGTTAGGGATGTGGGAAATCTTGGGCCAGTCCTCTCCTGTCCCTACTTTGCAACGTTCATTGAGAATTTAACACCTATAGATTAGTAATGTCTTCAATGGAGTTGTACGAAGAAAGTCCGGAAGCGACTTTAAATTTGGGCAATCCCAGAGATTTAAGTATTGAAGTCATTGCATTATATTAATAATACAATCTTCTTTCTTTTCTTCTCCTCCTCTCATTCCTTCTTCAATTCCAGTCCATTCTTCCCATGTGCTCATTAAAGAAAATGAGAGAGATTTCAAATTTGGGAATCTTTTTATTATGTATTCTTTCTTGTTTTTGAATTCTATTTACTCCCAAAAATTCAATGCCCACCTTTTTTAAACGAGGTACACTCCCTATCGTTAATGATTCAAGCAATGGTAAATCTCCTAGAGGAGGCAAATGCTCTAACTTTCCCAAGACACTGAGAGAAAGTTTTTTCAATTTGGTCAAAGATGTTTCCCAATTAGGAAGCATGGTGCCCTCATACCCATTAATAGTTAAATCCTCTAAGTTTGCAAAAATCACATGTGGGAGATTATGCCGTTCTACTATGTGGTGATTTGTTAGAGTAATTTTTCGTTCAACTTTCCACTTCACTTCTTTACATATTTTGGATAGTAATAAAATTAAATTATTAGGACATTACTATTTTCACTTAAGGCGTGTTTGGTAGACTGTAATAGGCGCTGTAATGTAATAGTTATTCCTATGGTTTAGTTATTTTTTAGTTTGGTTATGTTTTTATTATAAGGAATAGTCATTCTTTATAAATAGCTATTCTTCAAAAGAAGGAATAACTATTTATCTTTAAAATGTTGTATTAGCTATTCCTTAGTAAGTGCAATAATTTCAAAACTTAATATATCTCCAAATAAACAAACTTTCCATATACATCTAACAATTATAAAAATAAAAAATCATAAAAAATAACACATATCTCTCTTAAATTTAAAAATAACAATTTTTAAAGAGATATAATTGTATGAGTAAGATATTTCTTAAAATAAATGTTAAGTTTCATTCTAATGTTATAACTCACAACCAAACTAATGAATATGTTTAGTTATTACATTACAACACATTTTATTACTAATAATAAAGATTACAATTCCTGTCGTAATCCCCATTTAGTGTACCAAATGTACCCTTAGTGTTTAACATACCACTATCATACCTTTTTTTTTTTTTTTTTTCCTTCTTTTATTGATAAGAAACTTGAAAAGATTACACATAATCTCGCGTAACAAAGGAAGCTATATCTTCAGGGATGGATTCAATCCAAACCTGTAGCTCATTGCCGGACACCACTATCATACTTCAATAACATAAACATGACATATCATAATTTTTTTAAGATATTTCCATAAGCCAACTAAACATTAACATGAGATTACAAAAAATTTATAGTAACTCTAATGCATCGCAGAAACAAAAAATATGATTAAACAAAGAATCAACCTATTAGTTACATCACATAATAACTAATATCTAATTTATATGACATTTACTCTATATTCTAAATCCTTCATCTCCATAATTTTGTATTACATCATTAATTAAACAAAAACCTGTTCATATTATTGCAACACTACGTCATGTTATTACTTTAAAATATTTTGAATATTCTATATAATCTTTTCACATAGTAGCTTACAGTATTATTTGCGCATCACACAGGCCCATTGCTAGTATAATATAAAAGTTGGATCCCATAATTGGTGGATACACACAACGATGATAAGTGGCATAATCTTCTATCTATTTAGAATGATGTGGAACATGGTGCCATATGGCAAGTAGTAATCAGTTCATAACACATCACATCTAATATGCGGTAATATATTTAATCCTAAATTAAAGGTATGTTACAATATTTTTTATTTAATACTTTTAAAAGTGATGGTGCATGTATATGTTATTTACTAATATATATATATATATATATATATATTCTATTTACTTTCACATTTTACCATTTGATAATGAACAATGTAATTATAAAATTGAAACAATTATTATTATTTTTTAAATCACTTACATTTGAAACACATAAATATTGCAAAAATTATTATATTTTTTTATTTAAAAAAACCGTTTCATAATTATCTAATTATGTATGTTTTTTATTTGGAAAAACATCTAATTATATATACTAATTAAAAGAAAGAGACCATCTCTCTCTCTCTCTCTCTCTCTCTCTCTCTCTATATATATATATATATATATAAAATTATAAAAGTTAGATCCATAAACTAATAGATGCACAAAATGGTAACATGTGTCCTTTAGGAAAAAAAAGGAAAATATTAAACATGAACAGGGTGATATAAATAGTTTTGGTGAAACTATTATTATTGTTGTTGTTGTTGTTGTTGTTGTTGAGATGATAATGAAGTTACTCAAGAAAGGTATTAAAATATCTTCTCTTAATTTTGTTTTGTCATGTACCACCGCGCACCTTTGGTACAGTGGTCACTCCACAAGTATAAATGCTTGTAGGGTGTTGGGGGCAAAGGTCGGGGTTCAAGTCTCCAGGAGGGAGTTTCACATACACTTAGATTAGGCTAGAGTAGAAATTCTATCTTGTATAAAAAAAAAAAAAAATTGTTTTGTCATGTGACTCCTTAAGACAGTTAATTTACTTTAAGTAAAATTTTATTTATATATTTTAAAATGACTCACAAATTATTAGTATATTTGTAATTCATTTATATATAATTTTAATTAAGCCGTGCATTGCATGGGAATAATACTAATATATACCTAAAAGATGAAGCGTAATATTTACTGTTGCTACACTTCTATTGAGCCACCTCATCCGCCATGTCGTTGGCCACATCATTCATCCTTTTCATATTTATTTTTTTACAATATTAAATATATAAATATATTGGCTTTACAAATTCATTTTAGGCGTTTTAACTTTACATATTCATTTACTTTAATTTTAATGTTATAACTAAAATATTTAAAAGTTGAAGCATAACATTTATTGTTGTTACGCTCACGTTGAACTATCTCATTTGTCATGTCATTAGTCACATCATTCGTCCTTTTCATATATATTTTTTTACAATATTAAATATATATATATATATATATTGGCTTTACAAATTTATTTTAGGCGGTTTTAATTTTGCATATTTATCTACTTTAATTTTGACATTATAACTAAATAATAAGTCAACTGAAAATCAATACAAAAGTGTTGTCTATATATATCCCTCTTAGGTGGTTTTAACTTTAAATATTATTTTGCCCATTTATTTTCCTTTATTTTGGCTTTTCTTATTCTTATCTTTTTACTATAAAATCTTCACTTTCTTCCACTCTATGCATTTTTTTCCCATACAAAAAAGGTTCTCTCTCTCTCTCTCTCTCTCTCTCTCTCTCTCTCAATTTTTTTTTTCATTTTTTGTAGGTTTTATTTTATTTTTCTTGCATCTCTACCTTAGATTAATGAATAGTTTTGTTTTTTAAAACTCTATTTTTGGTTGTTTATAATTGAAAAATGATATCAATGAGTAACAAAAAAAATATTGTTTTAAAAATTTTCTATAAAAAGGCATTCACATGTCTTGCTTAATCATTGATGGTAGAAAAGTTATAACCAGATAACTAAACATAGGAGCTAATTCATATGTGTTCCTTGATGCAAATTTTTATTTATTTATCATTTTATTCGCAACACTAAATATTGTTAATGAATGATGTTTGTTGTTGATCTGATTTGGGGAAAAATCATTATAAATATGTCATATTTTGTGTTGTTGTCTAGTTTTACTTTATTTGGAAAACAACAAGATAGTCTGGACAAACTAATGTAGAACAGTTAGTGTAATTGAAGATAATAATCTTTGTACAGTTTCCTTTTACTGTTTGTAAATATTTTGTTTAATAAATTGGTAGCAAATTGTCATGTCTTTAATGTAACACCCCATAATTTTGATACCAGTTAAATTATTATATATAAATTATAAAGGAGGCCTACAATTAAATGGATTAAATTGATTTGGGCCTAACATATTAAAAATAAGATAAATACTATGGGATATGAAGCCCAAATGAAGTGACATAAGTAAATATATGGGCCTTGAAAACCCTAGCCTATTTTTCCTCTTAAGTTACACGTGTATTTACTAAGGGTGCCTCCTTTTGCTTCAGCCGACTATTGAACCTTGCCTTTCTTCACTGTGGCGTTGAGTTGGAGTCTTCAGGTATGATTTTCTCATGCTCTAGAATTAAGAAGTTTGAATAGTCAATAGTTAGCAATTGTTATGAACCTAGACTATCATTATACTATTAGAAAAGGGCTCCTATAATTGTATTATACTAGATAAAGATTGGTCAATATGTCAGGAAGGAGCACAGACTTTTAAATTGAACCAAATAGAGTATTAGGGTTGGACTTTGTCACCATGTTAAAGTGAAAAGAGTGCTTATGGTTATTGCATTCACACATAGCCTCAATGGTTGACCGATCAACCATCACACTTCTATTATTATCTAAATCCTTGTCCAGCGGCATTGAAGGGACAATAGGCAACTAGATTGATATAAGGCTTGTACGTGGCTTTCCATGTTAGATTGAATATATATATATATATATATATATAAATATATATATATTTATATATATTTATATATATATATCTATATAATATTAAGGTCAGTAGATGTCCAGCGGTATCAAGAGTGCATTCTAGCACTATATTGATAGATTAAAGCAATCTCACGCGGCCTTCAATGTTAAGTTGAATATATATATTTATATATATAATGTTAGAGTCAATGGACATCCAGTGCATCAAGAGGGAATGCTAAGCAACAAATTAAGGCAATACGTGGCTTCCAATAGTAAATTGGATAGTGAGGTGAATAAATGGAGAATTTTAGATATATCAATATTGTCTAGGATAAAACCGTTTAAATGTGAAAATAGATCTTTAAGTGGGAAATTGTGTATTGATGAACTTATTTTTGGTGTTGCTAGGTTCTAATTCTACTGAATTGTTGTGATTCAAGGGAGGTTGATTTCCTTTATTTTTGCTACTAAGAGGTAAGTGGTGTTTACTAATTTTGGGGGTTTTCTCAAAATAGTGTTGGTTATTAAACCATTCTATATCAAAGAAATATGTTGATATTCTATATATAAGTTGATATTTTATAAATGTTTGATGTGCACATTGACTATTCGTTTTATGAAAAACTTGTGGGACAACCTAAATTTATTTAAACTTGTATGTGTGAATATGTCTTTATATTTTTGAGAATTATGAATGGATTATTTTGTGAGCATATTGAATATGTTTTGAAAACCTATGGCAAGTTGTGATTAAAAGCTTAGTATGATATTTAGTCCTTAGCAAGGGACAATCATACTGTAGCTAGTCCTTAGCAAGGGACGGTCCCAGAAAATGGGACAGTGCACTTTTGATAGCTCCTTAGCAAGGGAGTATACTATTGAGGATCTAAAAAGGAAGCTCCTTAGCAAGGGAGTGCACCTTTAGGTTCCAAAGGAGCTTTCCTTAAGAAAAGAGATGAAAAGGAGGTTCTAGTCCTAAAAGGGGACAACACAACCCTGTCAACGGGGCGTAAACGTTGACCACGAGAAAAGCCTAGGAAATTGTTTATATGATGGTATATATATTATGATGGCTCACAATATAAAAATATTTTTTATGTGAAATATTGATGAGTTACAAGTTATGAAATTGTTGTAAGTATTATTTATATGAAAGGTTGTTCCCACACCCTAATGTTAGTGAATTCCACTTATTGAGTTATCTCACCCCCCCTTTATTTCCCATTACAGATACATTAGAGGGATTATTGGAGTAGAGATTCTTGGGAGACAGCAGTTACGAACTATTTTGTGCAACTGAGGATTTTATTATTATTTTATGGCATTAAACGTTGTATTGGAGAATTATATTGAGGATGTTTTGTATTTGGTGAATTAGAGCTCTGACTTTTGTGATGAAATTCAAGGTTGCTGGTTTCTTTTATTTAATATTTTAATGGATTACTCAGATTAAATAGACTTTTATTGATTATGATTTTGGGGCGTTACATTTAATATATGATTTTCTTAGATGCTTGAGTAATTGTTTTAAGCATTTACGAATATTTTATATTGTTCTTCATCTTCCTTATCATACTAGTGCATATTCTTTGAGATTTTAAAGAAAACAAATTCAATTTTGTGTTTAAAATTATTTATTTATCTATTGAGCTTTCACATGTTGGATTGGATATTACATTAGATTATAACAGCATTAACACAATACGGTTTTTTTTTTTTTAAAGGAAAAAGAGGTACAATCTTTTATTTTTCCCTTTCTTTTATTATTATTTTGAATTGTAGTTTTGTTAAGTTTTATTAATTTTTAGATACGTTTCTTAGTGTTTTTAATAGTATGGTAGAAAAAATTGGGTTTGAGCAAGTTTGTTAATTTAAAAACTAAAAGAATAATTTCTAAATTTTATATACTTTTTAATGATACACAAAATATTATAAATAACTTTTATTAAAAAATTAATATTTTCACTAACTTACCTTTTGAATTCTTGAGAAAAATTGTAAGGGTGGCAAAATTGGACACAACTCGCGAACTCAACACAACACGACATGACACGACACATAATTAGTAATTTATGGGTTGAGACTTAATAGACTCATATTATATTTGAGTTGACATAATTAATCCTTTTAATAAACAAGTTGGGTCAGTGCTCAACATATGGAATCCGTTTGACCTATTTAATTAAATGACATTTTACCAATATACATTTCAAACTCTAGGTATATAAAATTATTAGTTGTTGTGGTTTATTTTCTTTGCCATATTGTGATTGATTATTTGTGATATTCAGATATACTTTAGTTTTGAATGATTATTTGTGATGCAGTTATTCGTTAATTTTGAATTTTATATTAAAAATATTTATTTGTTATTTTTTTTCATAAATATATATTTTTTTCATTTTGATAAAATTTGATAAATAAGCCAACATGACTGACCCGTTTAATAAATGGGTCGTGCTAGGGTTGAGGAATCTTGATCCATTTAATAAACATGTCAGGTTAGTGTTGACCCATATAGTCAGATACTCATGAATTGACACAACACGAACTTAACACGCGAACACGAATTGCTACCCCTAAAAAATTGTATTGTTTTTATTTTGGTATGATAGAAATCATATATATTACATTTGTGATTATCTCTATAATAAAAGAAAATATGATATTGGCACTAAAATCTAGATGACTATAGAGAAGTTATTTTATTTTATTTTTTTGATGGAGACTAGGGAGAAGTTGGACCAGGATTATACTATTTTCCTTACCTACCAAGTAAAATCGACTACTTTTGGAGCGACGGTGCATTATTCATTTTTTTTTTTCGATAGGAGCATTATTCATTCTTAGTGATGCAAAATGAATAGAGAGAAATGTTAACGAATGCCCTTAGGGTATTGGTTAATAATCTATTTAAAGAAAGTTTTTATGGGAATAGAAAAAAAAAAGCAGTTAATGTTTTGATAGCTTTTTTCATTTTCCATAAAAGTAGTGTCAAAACTTTCTTAAAATTGATTATTAACTAATGCCCTAAGGGCATTTGTTAGCATGACCCATGAATAAAAAGGATCTTGTCAAGCAAGTAATATTTGATTACTCATGATATGCATAATTTGTTTTAAGTTTTTTATAGTCAAAATTGAGACTAACAATATTATTTTTTAATTATTTAATTTAACTAGTCGTTAACCCGTGCTATGCATGAGAACCTACCTATTTGTGAGGTAGACTAAAATAATTTTATAAAATCTTAAATTGATTAAGAAACTACACCATTGCATAATTTGCTCTTGTATGACTTCAATTTATGTTACAATTATTGAAACAAAACAAAATATATATGACTAAATAATAGAGAAATATAAGAGAAAGATGGGTTACATTCAAAAGAATAATCCATGGCTATAACTATTGAAAGGAATCAAAAGATTTAGAGCCTACAAATTATATATATATATATATATATATTTATGTGTTTGTGTGTGTGTGTGTGTGACAACACAAATTTAGATGTTAAAACTTCCAAAATGCCAAAAAAGATATATAATTAAAGAATAAGTTATTGAAATAATTCAAAAAATATATGACTATTCAAAAGAAAAATATAAGAAAAAGAAAAAAGTACACGAACCTATAAAGCAATAAGTTTTAAATTTTAATGGGTCTAAACTTTAAACGAACCTTATCAGCATGTGGCCCACGCTAAAAAATGTTGAGTAGGAGTCCACGTTGAAATAATAAAAGTCATACCTCCTCTTAATATATCGTATATAAGCTTTTTGTCTAAGAAATTAACATTCTTTCATATCGTGAGGTGAAGCAAAGACATATGTAATAACAAAAACCTTAAATTTCAATTATTGCAAGCTTTTTTATCTTGTAAAAAATAGCTAAAGAGAGTTTGGTGGATCATGTACAAAAATTACTTTATAAAAAATACATGAAAAACCATAAAATAATTAAAAAAAATAGAGGAGAAGAAAATAACAAAAGATGAGCTCATATCTCTACTTGATTTAAAAAAAAAAAAAAAAAATTGGGGTTTGCACTGCTTTTATAGTGTTCATGATTAACTTCACAAATTTGGAGATAAATTATCAACGTTTGAGTTTGAGTTTAAGTTGGGCTTGTTAGAGAGATAGAGTTTTACTCATTGTTAAGTTTGGACCAAACAAAAATAATTTTGTTTAAACAAAAGTAATTTTGTTTAAAAAAAATGATAATGATGAGTTTGAGTTTAAGTTGGACTTGTTAGAGAGAGAGAGAGTTTCACTCCTTATTAATTTTGGACTAAACAAAAATAATTTTATTTTAAAAAATAATAATGAAGTAGTAAGCTCTAGAGAGGTTAAGAAAAAGTCAAAGATTTATATATATATATATATATGAAATGCTAAAATTGTGACTTGAAGTCTAAATTTCAAACTTGAAAACATGACTTGAAATCGCAATTTTAATTGCGTGCAATCACTAGTCATATTATATTTTTTTTCCCGATGAATTAACATTCCAAAATTGTTGTTGGCACTAAAATCTAGATGACTAGAGAAAAGTCATTTTATTTTATTTTGTTTTTGATGGAGACCAGAGAGAATTTGGACCAGGATTATACTATTTTCCTTACCTACCAACTAAAAACGACTACTTTTGGAGCCACGGTGCATTTCATTCCAAGTATTGCAAAATGAATAAAAAGGATCTTGTCAAGCAAGTAATATTTGTTTACTCATGACATGCATAATTTGTTTTTAGTTTTTTATAGTCAAAATTGAGACTAACAATATTATTATTTAATTATTTAATTAAATGACACGCTATGTAGTACGTACAATAATGTTATTATTTTTATGTTAACAAATAGATATTTTAGCCTAGGAGAGAAAATTGCCTTGACGTATTCTATATATATATATATATATGTATGTATGTATGTATGTATATTACTTTTGCTTAATTCTCATAGACAGAGTCAAATGATCAACATTGGAAATGTTGCATCCTGAGGCATATGTGCTTTTATCCATAGTTATTGAATCAAACCGATCATTGAACCATCAAAATAATAGTATGATGATTTACTGGTTTTAGGTCATTGGTTCAATCATGAGATTAATAATTAATATATTTTTAAAATTTATTCGTAAATGAGTTCAAAAACACATTAAAAAAGACAATAAAATATAAAATATGAGATGATGTCCAATTTAAAAAATATAAATTTGCAAAAATACTAAATATTGAAACTAATAGAATATTATTATCCAAAAACTTATTTAATGATAGATTTTAATATTTTATATATTGAAATGATATTTTTCTATAAAATTGTCGAATTTTCATGGTTTAATTGGTTTCCTAGCAAATCCGATATTCTTTTCATACCAACCTAGAATTTTGTACGGTTTATCAATTTGAGAGTTTAATTGTTGGTTTGGTACAATTTTGATAATTATGATTTTATCAACCTATGTGCCTTTAAATATCTTTGGCAGTTTTTCCAAATTTTTGTATTATTTGAAGAATGAACAATTACATTTATCTTTTACTTACTTTTTCAAATACACTTTCTAACAGACTCTATCTTTTTTCTATCTCATTTAAATATTATTTTTTTCATTTATTCTTTATTCTTTCTTCAAATGAAACCAAAGAAGAAAGAGAAAGTATTGATAAAATATTCAGCTACGTACTCCATTGTTAATCTACATTAACCCTTCATGCTTTGAGAGGTACTGTTCATGAGAAATTTTTTTTTTTGAGATATAGAGAGATTGTTGGAGCAATGTTTTATGGTTTCACTCTATATTGTAGAGAGTAGTTTGGGTTTAGTTAAATTATTGGAGATGCTCCATTAATTTCTAGTCCAACTAAGTTATATCAAATTTTCAATTTCTTTACTTTTCCTTTAATGTGACTTCTACTCTCTCTCTCTTTCTCTCTCACACACACACACACACACACACACATATATATATATATATATATGTATATATACATATACAACAATCTTCCTTTTGAATGTGAGTTATTGCCTCTTTGTGGGTTTCAACTTTCACCACCATTCTCTTTTTGGGCTAAGAACAAGTCTTACTAACTACCATTTCATATGGACTTTTTTACTCCTCACATCAATCATAAGCCATCTATGAGAGCTTATGTTAGAGAGAACAAACTACGTACTAACACTTTATTTGAGAATGCCACACATAGTGATATACCCAACACAATTTGGTACAGCATAAATATATGAAACTTTATTTAATAATCATGTTGGGATCAAACTTGGACAAACATACATACAATGGTTCTTTTTCCACAACTTATTGGATAATTAATTGACGTTTGTAAAAAACAATAGTAATATAGATGGAAAAGAGAAAGAATTAGCCTAAGTCAACTCCATAGTTTGCGGCATTAAGTTTTAATTTATTTGCTATTATGAATAAGTGTGACTTCATCAATTGAACATAAGCAAAGTTTATACATATATATACACAGCTCTTTCTACCCTTTTTCTTACAAGTTGAGGCTCTCCAATTAAGTTCAACGAAAATGGCTCAGATGATTGGTACAGAGGATATAGAGTCAATGAGAATTGAGTTGGCAGATATAGGAAGAAGCATTAGATCATCTTTTCAGCGTCGTACCTCAAGTTTCCGAAGCAGTGCTTCAGGATTGAGTTCTACAAAGGGTGGTGATGTTGATGCTGATGCTGTATATGCATTGCAGTGGGCTGCAATTGAGAGATTGCCAACATTTGAGCGGCTCAGATCATCCTTAATTGATGAGGATGGTGATGATGTTGGTGCTAATGATACTAAAGAAAAAAGGGTTATTGATGTTACCAAGCTTGGAGCTCAAGAACGGCATGTCTTCATAGAGAAGCTCATCAAGCACATCGAGCACGACAACCTTCGCTTATTGAGAAAAATTAGAAACCGGATAGACAAGTAATTGAGCCTTCTACTTTCTTGTTTACTTTTTCTAGTAAAAAATCATACAAGCAAGATATGAATGTAGAATCATTATGAATGGAATTGATGCCATAGTAAGTCAATACATATATAGAGAAACAAAACTTGCATTGCAATATATATGAACATTCATACTACGCAGTATTTGAACATTAATTAGTATATCATACAGCTATTTTTCCTAGTAAAAATCATGTGCAAGTATATACAAGAAACATGGATGTAGAATCAAATTTGAATGGAATTGATGCCATAGTAAGTCATACAAAGAGATTAGAGAAACAAAAACTTGCAATCCAATATATGAACATTCATACTACTATTCATTATTGCTGCTATTAATTGCTCTTAGGATTATTTTTCATTGCTCAACGAGCTAATGTATATATTGCACTTCTTTTAATGTCTTCATTTATACTTCTGTTCTTGTATATATGAAGGATTCATTTTGTTGAAACTGAACTGTATTTGCAGAGTTGGTGTAGCATTGCCCACTGTGGAGGTGAGATACAAAAATCTGCGTGTGGAGGCAGAGTGTGAAGTGGTTCATGGCAAGCCATTACCAACTCTCTGGAATTCTGTTAAAAATATGCTTTCTGTAAGTACTTTCTTTTAAAGAGTATTTACTATTTAGAGCTTGATCAGATACTATTTTGTCAATGGATTCTGGACTACCTTGAGTATGAATATGGCCAATTAGCAAAGAAAAATGGATTAGGAGTTAGGACCGATGAGCAAAAAAAATAGTGCAGATGCACGTGAAAATGCATACAATTATGCAAATTGTCTGTGTACTCTGATGTGGCTATCTGACATTTGACATTTTTTTTTGGGGTAAGACAGTTGACAATTAATCTAATGGAGAAACCTGGATTTTCAGAATCTTTTTGAATTGAATAAACTATAATTTATTACAGATATAAAATGTTTATATTACCTACTATATATAAAAATAATTTTTTTTTAAAATTTTTTAACTTTATTTTTTCCAGTTATTTTATAACAAGTATTTTTTCTTTCCTTCTTTCTTAACAGGTATTCACTAAGCTGCCAGGTTCGAAGTCACGACTAGCTAAGATAAGCATAATTAACGAAGTTAGTGGTATCATAAAGCCTGGAAGGTAGCTATATGCCTTTTTCTTAGTCAATTTTATGATTTAGGTTTTATAGTCTTTTATTCGATATACTAGTAGTATATACGTGCGACGTATAGATTAATTAAAAATTCTATGTAAAAGATAAATTTATTTTAAAATAGTAACAAAATTGTAGTGAGTCACTTGAAATTTTAAAATAAAGTTTCATCTAGATTAAATTATCGAAATACAAACATATATTAAGCTACTTGATATAAGGATGATATTTAATGTAAATTGTATTATATTAAAATAAAATATTATGATAAATTATCAAAATAATTGAAATAAATTTTAAATTTTATTTTAAAATTCTCAAAATTTTATTGAAATAAAATTTTAAATTTTTCGAAACTTAGCTAATAGAGTTTAGCTGAAATAAACTATAGTTGGATTAGAATTTTAACTTTCTTGAAACTTAACTAGTAAGTTTTTTTTGTTTTTGTTTTTGTTTTTTATCTCAAAAAAAAAAAAAAAAACCTTATACCTAATAAATTAATAGCCATATTGAAAAAGGAATTTATAAAGCATATGATATGGCTATCTTCTGTTACCTTACATACATTTTTGTCTTCCTTGTAAGCTTTAAACTAGGCAGTAGGGCTATAAATGAGCAGAGCCCAAGCAAAAAAAAGAAAAAAGAAAAAAGGTTAATGAATAGGCTCGTGACCAATAGGGCTTGATAAAAAACAAGTCGTGCCGAGGCTCATTTATGGGCTTATTAATAAGTTTTATATGGGCTTGAAAAATAGACTCATATCATAGTAAGTTTTTTCATTCATTGGGAGTTGAGAGAACACTCTTCCAAATCAAATAGGCTTGAGAATATGCTTAAAATGGGTGTGATAATGTATTTGTGTAGGATCTTAAGCTCAGGAGCTTTATATTGAACTCGAGATTGGCTTGAATAATGAATTAAGTTGCACAAGCTGAGCTTAAACTTTTAGACATTTTGACAAGCTCGAGTTCAAACATTGTTTGTAGGCTTGGTTTGAGCTTGAACCAAGTTTGAACATTTTACTTTTGTTGATGAGCTGAGTTTGAACATTTAATACTGGACAATGTTTGATTTATTCAAGCTAAACCCTTTTTTAATCTGCTAAAATATATTTTCGAGGGACTTGCAAGTTGAAACTTTTTTGGGGAAAAAAAAAAATCAAAATTAAACCAACATTTTAAGAACAAAATTATATTTCAGCCTTTTCAGTTGTCATTGTAGTCCCTTGAACTTGGATATATCATTTCTCGTTAGTATTCATTCCCTTTTTTTCCCCTCTGAACCAATTGTTTTTGAGCTTTCATCTTGCTGCTAATTGCTATCTCAAACTTATCATGGATGCAGTCATGTTTTGTACTATCATTTCTTGTACATGTCACCCTGTTCATCTTAGCTGCACTTCAAGCTGATTTTTTTCTTGAATGCTCTTTAACATACATAATAAACATCATCAATTGAAAAGGAAAAAATACTGAAAGATTATTGGTAAAGGAAATTGCAATAGTTAAAGTTCAAAGGATCTCTTTTACTGGATAAAAAAAAGTTAAATATGTATTTACTGTTTCTGTGGTGCATATCAGCACATGGATGAATAGAATTATAGATATACTTAAATTTAGGTTCATCACTTTGTTGGCTTGTCCATACATCTTCGAAATGGTATTTATTTTAATGATAAAATTGGATATTTTCATTGCAGAACTTTCAATTGGGAAGGTTAAAATAATTTATGATGATTTGGACTGGGAATATTATCCCTTCAATTTGCGCTTTCTTGTATAAAACAACAAGAACAATAACAACTACATTAGAGTCCCAAAACTTTGTGGTTGGCTATGAATCTTCCAGACACTAATCTGGGCGGGAAATTTGTAATCTTTTCTTTCATTCTATCTTATCTAAAATCATACTCTATTGCCTCCTCAATTGACATGTTCTCGTTCATAATAAGCCATATGGGAATTTTTTTAATAGAAATAAAGAAGTTGAAAGAAGTGTATTTACATGGTTTTACCTTTCTTGCAGGATAACTCTACTGCTTGGTCCCCCGGGTTGTGGGAAGACCTCCCTTTTGAAGGCTCTGTCAGGAACTCTAAACGAATCTCTCAAGGTTTCACACTTTCACAATACTGAAAATGACTATATAAACCATCAGAATGAAGATATAAAAATCAAGAGAATCTCAAAGCTAAACCTATCTACATCCTGGAAACTTAAATTTTTAAAATTGAAATATGCTTATCCCCTTGCCTTAAAATTAAACATGCGCATAAAAGTGAATAGAGTTTTTGAGTTGTTAACTTTTTCGATGGGATGTACTTTAGTCTGTTCGCAAGTGCTGTATTATTTATCTATTTTCTTTTTTTCCAATAGATTACGGGGGAGATTACTTATAATGGATACAAGCTAGAAGAGTTTGTCCCTCAAAAGACTTCAGCTTATATTAGTCAAAATGACAAGCACATTTCAGATATGACTGTCAGGGAAATACTGGATTTTTCAGCGCGTTGTCAGGGTGTTGGAAGCCGAGCAGGTAAGCATTCCTTAGTGTTCACATTATAGATGATTTAGTTATGATGTCCCTTCACTGCACAACAGTGACAATAATAACAGCACCATTTGTTGTTGGCCTAATGAAGATATTATGGTGGAGGTCAGTAAAAGGGAGAAGGAAGCTGGAATTATTCCTGATCCAGACATAGACACTTACATGAAGGTACCTGTTGCATCTCCAGTCTTCTTTTCCTTCATGTTTGTGTAGTCATATGTACTTCTGTAGCATGGCTGAGTTTTTGTTCTCTATATGTATTATAAGGGGAAGCCAACTGATTTTGCTACATGAAAAATCAACATCAAAGGTTAACATGCTTATCCTAGTTTTTAACAACAAACTTGGAAACAAATCCCATAAAACTACATTAGAAAACGTTTTTGCTAAAATGATGGAAAACTTTAGATAATGCGAAAAATTATTGATCAAATCTTGAACGTTCTCTGCTAGACATGGAAACAATCATTTTATTAGCAAAAGACATTGAAATGTGCAGGATTCTGATGGTGCTAATGTTATATTGCTTGTGGAATGACAAAAATATAACGTCAATTTAGTTTCCTTTTCAATTTAGATTCTTACTTCATAATGTTATGAGTATTTCGCATCTGATCTATGTGATTCTATTATGATTTTCATTTTGGATTTTAAATCAAACTATAAATAAGAATCAACAGGCCTATTTTTTTGTTGTTGCTAATTTAAAATTTTCACTCAATGTATTTGAATGTTTTCATTAGAATATGTTCTATAGCAGCATGGGTTACATGTGGGCATTATCATGTAAGTTGATATAAATTAATGTACAGAAGAGTATATTTAGTATATTTATTGATTGATATCAAATGGAATACTTGAAATACTATAATTCTTATGCAAGTCTATTTAATACTTCACAACACAGTCATGTTGATATAATTTTGTTCCTACCTCTTAATGGTATACATGAGATTAGATATTGTAATATTGATTATGCTACTTGTTCTGACAGGCAATTTCAGCCAAAGGACTAAAAGGAAACCTTCAAACAGACTACATACTAAAGGTCATTCTTTTTTAACAGAGCTGAAAGTAAACATGTACCCTGTAATTGATACTTGCCTTACCAGTTTATATATGTTGCTGCCGTGGCTTCTCAGATCCTTGGACTTGATATCTGTGCCGACACTCTAGTTGGAGATGCCATGAGAAGAGGTATCTCTGGTGGTCAGAAAAAGAGATTGACAACAGGTAATTTGAATAGAAGACTGATAGCTGTTCTGCTATCTAGTAGTTTTAGTTATAGAGAGAACTAAACCCAGTTTCCGATAAGAATTTTGACCACAGGAATCAAATTAAATTTTGGCAGGGGAGATGATTGTAGGACCTACAAAAGCCTTGTTTATGGATGAAATAACAAATGGATTAGACAGTTCCACTGCATTTCAAATTGTTACATGTCTTCAGCAGCTGGTGCATATCACAGATGCTACTGTACTAGTTTCACTTCTTCAGCCAGCACCAGAAACCTTTGATATTTTTGATGACCTTATTTTAATGTCAGAAGGGAAGATTGTGTATCATGGTCCACGTGATCATGTTCTAAATTTTTTTGAGGATTTTGGTTTTAGGTGTCCTGAGAGGAAAGGGGTTGCTGAGTTTGTCCAAGAGGCAAGTGAGTAGAAGCCTATGCTTGTCTTTTTAAAAAAAAAAAATTGTTTGTTTGAAAGAACTACTTCATCCTATCTTTATGCAGGTTATCTCTAGGAAAGATCAAGCACAGTACTGGTATCAAATGGAAGTACCCTACAGTTATGTTTCAGTTGATATGTTCTCTAGGAAGTTCAAGGAATCTCCTTATGGAAAGAAGCTAGATGAAGAGCTTTCAGAGACATGTGATAAATCCCAAAGCCATGAAGATGCTCTTTCCTTTAGTGTGTATTCTCTTTCTAAATGGGAACTATTTAGAATATGTGCTTCAAGGGAGTATCTTCTCATGAAAAGGAATTCTTTCATCTATATATTCAAAACAACTCAGGTGAAGATTCATACTTTTGCGTTTGTTTCTCATTCTTTTTTTTTTCTTCTTTTGGACAGCCACCCGGGGGGAAGGTAAGCCTATTAATCTGAAAATATGTTTTTCTTTTCTTTTCTATCTGCAGCTTGTCATCACTGCATGTATCACGATGACTGTATTTTTACGGACCCGGATGGATATTGATATTCTTCATGCAAATTACTATATGGGTTCCCTGTTTTATGCTCTTGTCATCCTTCTTGCTGATGGAATTCCAGAGTTGTCCATGACTCTTCAAAGGCTTGAAGTCTTCTACAAGCAAAAAACATTTTGTTTTTACCCAGCTTGGGCATATGCAATTCCATCAAGTATTTTAAAGGTTCCTATTTCATTTGTGGAATCTCTAGTTTGGACATGTCTTACGTATTATGTTATTGGATATAGCCCTGAAGCCGAAAGGTGAGGTTGACATGAAAATATGTAGATTTATTATTGCATTTCCCCCTATTTTGGTTCATCAACTTGCAATTGCATATCCAAAGCTTCTCAAGTGCTATAACCTCAAAAAAGCATTTTATACTAGTACTTTCTTTTGCTCAAGAAGTCTCATTTTTTTTAGTTATGAATCTCTGATCGTTTTCTGTGTGCTCAGGTTCTTCCGTCAGTTCATTCTTCTTTTTGCAGTGCATTTATCTTCATTATCCATGTTCCGTTTCCTGGCATCAGTCTTCCAGACCAATAATGCTTCCATGACAGCTGGTAGTTTCGCAATATTAATAGTGTTAGTATTCTCTGGCTTCATTATAACTCAGTGTAAGGTTATCTTACCTCTTCTCCAATCTCATTCTAATATAATCAATTAAAAGGATGAGCTGAGCTGTTCAACTGGTTGCAGCTTCTATGCCTGTTTGGTTGAAGTGGGGTTTCTGGGTTTCTCCTATCACATATGGAGAAATGGGCCTTTTTTTAAATGAATTTCTTGCCCCACGATGGCAAAAGGTGAGTCTCTCATTACATAACAAATAATCCTTTGTCTATTTTTAGCTAATACAACTACTTATGAGCAAGGGGCAGACCTACTAGTTCTATGGCTCCTCCAAAGAGATCGGCATTGAAAGACATTCATCTCTGATCAATATGTTATTTCTTGAATACCAATATTCTTGCTTGATAGTGAATCTTAGCTGAATTTCTAATGTCTTAGCTGGCTTCAAACACTAAGCACTAAGTAATGCACAATCTAATTACAATTAAACATTGTATACTATAAATTGTCTGCTTATACATGCTGCTAAACAACTAATTTGGCTGTAGGACAGGTGCATTAATACTCGTATAAACCTGTCAATAGCTTGCCATTTCTGTAATTAACTTTTTCATTAGCATCAAGAGTATATATATGGTCTTATTGGCTAAGTTTGTTTTCCTTTCTTGTCTGTAGATGTTATCCACAAACACCACCGTAGGGCAAGAAATACTCGAAAGCCGTGGACTAAACTTTGATGGATATCTTTATTGGATATCACTTGGTGCCCTATTTGGATTTATAGTTGTTTTTAACATTGGATATGTCCTGGCCTTAACTTTCTTGAAGTGTAAGTTTGTGTTCTTGATTGTTATTATATTTTAACTTAAACAGCAATGCAACAATAGCTAGATTTTGATTCATCCTTGTTTAATATACATCTAGCTCCTGGATCGTCTCGTGCTGTTATCTCACATGAAAAGCTCTCCCAAATACAGGGAAGTGAAGATTCACGTGATGGTTCCCGACTAGAAAAAAAGTCTGGAAATTCTCCTGCACAGAATAGTATAGAACCAAATAAAGGTTTTATCAATTTTATTGTTCTTTTGCTTATTCTTCAGATCATTACTGTAAACATATATTTCTCCAACATTTGAACGAGTGTCTTGTCTCAATTAACAGGTAGAATGGTATTACCATTTACACCCTTAACAGTAGTGTTTCAAGATGTGCAATACTATGTTGACATCTCCTTGGTAATTACACTTAATTCATATAAGGTTATGGTTGCTGCTTGATTGATAGCTGTTTACATTACATCATATTAATTCCTGTCATTGTTTTTCCTTT
Source organism: Notholithocarpus densiflorus (assembly GCA_030021035.2). Classification (NCBI taxonomy): domain Eukaryota; kingdom Viridiplantae; phylum Streptophyta; class Magnoliopsida; order Fagales; family Fagaceae; genus Notholithocarpus; species Notholithocarpus densiflorus. Next base: position 137,860 of record JARYZH020000340.1, read on the forward strand.
TCGGCTTCTAGGAAACGAGAGAAAAGGGATTCACCAATAAAAAACTCCAAATTCTTTCTGATATTACGGGCGCATTAAAGCCTAGTGTTCTTACAGCATTGATGGGTGTCAGTGGAGCTGGGAAAACAACTCTTTTGGACGTCTTAGCCGGAAGAAAGACCAGTGGCTATATTGAAGGTCACATAAAAATTGGAGGGTATCCCAAGGTTCAAGAGACGTTTGCAAGGGTGTCAGGTTATTGTGAACAAACAGACATACATTCTACTCAAATCACAGTTGAAGAATCGGTGATATTTTCTGCTTGGCTACGACTGTCTCCTCAGATAGACTCAAAAACTAAAGCTGTAAGTTCTCTATGTACTGACATGAATCAAAGGTTTGATTTTATATTCATCATTGAGATAATATTTTGTGAAAGCTACTGTGGCATGTCATGCAGGAATTTGTGAATGAAGTCTTGGAGACCATTGAGCTTGATGGAATAAAGGATGCCTTAGTAGGCGTACCTGGCATTAATGGTCTATCAAGTGAGCAGCGCAAGAGGCTTACAATAGCTGTGGAGCTTGTTTCTAACCCCTCTATTATCTTCATGGATGAACCAACAACGGGTTTGGATGCAAGAGCAGCTGCAATTGTTATGCGAGCTGTGAAGAATGTAGCTGATACAGGAAGAACAATTGTTTGTACCATCCACCAGCCAAGTATTGACATATTTGAAGCATTTGATGAGGTAATTTTTTTTTTTTTTTTTAAGAATTTAAAATTGTAAGGGTAAGTAAAATTGTAAAACCAAGAAGCTGTTACCTTGTCCTTGGAGTTTTATTAATCTCAGAAATACATGCATTTGTACTGAGGAAATAAATAAAGGCCTAGGAGTTTTTTAGATTTGACTGAAATGGAGAAAATATTGTACTCTTGAGGAGAAGCAGCCAGATTATAAATTTGTGAGATGCATTCCAGCCTACTACCCAAAAAGAGTATATGAGACCCTAGTGTTGGATAATAAGCAACAATTTTCTTGTTATTGAATCTAGAATAGTTACTTATCTCATGCCTTTCTTGCTAATGCAGCTAATTCTTCTAAAAAGTGGTGGACATGTAATATACTCGGGATCATTAGGACAACATTCAGCTTGTGTTATAGAATATTTTGAGGTCAGTTTGATGTAGCAACGCATTTTATCTATTGCTTTTTTCCCCCTACTTTCATTTTCTTTTAGTAATACTGTTTACTTTGAGTAATTAATTTTATTGATCTTCTTGTTACTGAACTTTTACTTTGACAGAGTATCCCTGGAGTTCCGAAGATTAGAAATAATTACAATCCGGCAACATGGATGTTAGAGGTCACTTCTATATCCGCAGAAGCAGAACTTGGTGCAGATTTTGCCCAGAAGTACAGGGATTCTGCTTTATACGAGTGAGTTGCTGAGTTCAGCTACAATTGTCATTGGTTTTGTTGCTGTATAATGTGAAATAATGTCTCAATTAAGTAACTTTGATACCATGGAATTTCTGCCATAGCTTCTTCCTGATGTAAAGATAATTAAATCAAGAACCATTTGCTTTTCATCCTTTTTGAAATGCATGGGGGAATGGCCTCGTGTTTTGTTTGTCCTTCCTTATGTGGCCTTAGTGTTATAAGGTATCAAGGTTGTGCTAGTCTCTCTCAGGAACATCCATTTTGTGGAACAAAATATTGTCCTTAAGATGAATGATCTTCATATGACCTGCATTGGCATTTTAAAACTTGATGTGATTTCTAATATTATCCCATTTGCAGGAAAAACATGGAGCTTGTAAGGCAGTTGAGTAGTCCACCTCCTGGGTCAACAGATCTGTATTTTCCTACACGCTTTTCACAAAATGGTTGGGGACAATTAAAATCTTGCCTATGGAAACAGCATTTGGCTTATTGGAGGAGTCCTGCATACAACCTTATGCGTATCATGCATACGCTTGTAACAGCTTTAATTTTTGGGGTGCTTTATTGGGACGAGGGAAAAAAATTGTAAGTTTTAATATGTCTAAGATTTCTACTACCTTTACAGAATGTTCATTACATTTTAAAAGTTTCTAGTCCTACCTACTAGATACCTTGGCAAAATTGAGCTTGTGCATTGTAAGTGATAGTAGAACCAGAATTTCTTTTATGAAGTGTTTGTCTAATAAGCGTGATTCTTACAGTTGTAGATTTTTCTTTGCTTAAGATTGTGCATCTGTAAGATATACAATTTTCTGCATGATGTTGTAGTTATGCAAATATCTAATTTTGATTCTTATTTTATCCATTAGGAATAACCAGCAGAATTTGTTCAATATATTTGGTTCCATGTATGTTGCCGTGGTCTTCTTGGGCATAAATAACTGCTCAACAGTTCTACCATATGTTGCAACAGAGCGAACAATTATGTATCGGGAAATATTTGCAGGGATGTACTCTTCATGGGCTTATTCACTTGCACAGGTATAATTTTCTCTAGAACTAATTAAATTTGATGTACTTTGGATTCTTGCTAGATCTTCGAGAGAGATAGCATGAGAAATTTATCTCATCTTTTCCAACTGCTTTTACATGTTTACCTATGCTAGCTTGATCCAAAAAGGGAAGAGAGTGAAAGAGAGGCGGAGTAAATATCTTGATATGAACCTCTTTCTTTCTTCTTCTTCTCTTATTTATTTTTATTTTAGTTATATTCAATGCTTAGTAGTTGTGGATACTAATTTTGTAGGTGATAGTGGAGATTCCTTATCTCTTCATTGAAACTGCTATTTTTGTGACGATTAGCTATCCAATGATTGGATATTATGGGTCAGCTTATAAGGTTTTTTGGTACTTCTATACAATATTTTGTTCCTTGCTCTCCTTCAACTATTTGGGAATGCTACTTGTGTCATTGACGCCAAACTTCATGGTAGCTGCAATTTTGTCCTCAGCATTCTACACAACATTCAATCTCTTTGCTGGTTTTTTGATTCCTAAACCGGTAAGTTAAGGCTACAAAACTCCTCTCTATTGTGGCCATAGAGTAGGTATGGGCGCTAAGATTTAAAAAGCAGATATAGTAGAACTGATCATATTGTTCTACTCTTGCAGCAAATTCCAAAGTGGTGGATCTGGATGTATTATCTAACCCCTACATCTTGGTCACTTAATGGTATGCTTACATCACAATATGGAGATATAAATAAAAATATTGTGGTATTTGGAGAAACCAAAACAGTTGTTGCATTCTTAGAAGATTACTTTGGGTTTCACCATGACCAGTTAGCTATTGTGGCGGTTGTTCTCATTGCCTTCCCCATTGTTTATGCATCCTTGTTTTCATTCTTTATCGGACAGTTAAAATTCCAGCGTAGGTAGAGGATGGAGATGTTGTCCGTTGCTTGCAAGCCCTTTAGTTTGCAAGTAATTGTTGATTCAATGTAGTAAGAAACTGTCGCATATTTATCAAGTAATGTATTGCTTAGCACTACTATAAACTTATCAAGTTAAACAAATTATGTGTACAGTATTTACATTTTAGATAACAGGAATTGTTAACATAAGAAATTCAAATTACAAAATGCATTGTCTATAAATTGCCTTGCTAAGATATTGTGTTGTATGTAACTCTATACATTCTAACTTCGAAAGGCATATTCACAAACACACTATATATTTGGGATTTGTTGTGTGACAGATCAAGTTTTATAATGGACAAGTTGTAAATTGTAGGTGATAGTTGAAATTCCCTATCTCTTCATCCAAACTGTTATATTTATGACAATCATATATCCAATGATTTGATATCATGGGTCAGCTTATTAGATTTGCTGATACTTCTATGCTAGACTTTGTTCCTAGCTGTACTACAATTATTTGGGAATGCTACTTGTTTCATTCACACCAAACTTTATGGTAGTTGCAATTTTGTCCTCAGCCTACTAGACGATATTCAACCATTTTGCTAGTTTTTAGTTTTTGATTCCAGAACTGATAAACTAAGGTTGCAAAACTGTCTCTAGTGAGGCCATAATGTATTTGTGAATGTCAAAACTTATGAATATATAGTTGAACTTGTGGAGATACATTAGAAGTGGCTGGTTGAATTTCTCTAAACTCCTTGTATATGATGTGGGGGATGGTACTAGAGTGAAATTTTGGAAGCATGTGTGGTGCGGGGATTGTACTTTCCAAGAGGTCTTTCCAGAGCTTTATTGTCTTAGTAGGTGAAAGGATTCCTTGGTGGCTGAAGTTATGAGTTGGTCTGCTGGGAGGTTTCACTGGAATGTGCAATTTCGTCATCCACCACAAGATTGGGAAGAAGAAGCCTTTGATCGGTTTATGGGGTTGGTCTATTCTTCGACAGTGCGGGGGTTTGGCCCAGATAAGGTTTGTTGGAAGCCTGCAAGGAATAGAGGTTTTGAGGTTAGAGGATATTATAGCTCCTTCTACCCTCTTACTCTTGTTTCCTTCCTATGGAGAATGATATGGCAATCGAAGGTTCCTCCAAGGGTGGCTTTCTTTTCTTGGTCTACTTCCTTAGGTAAGATCTTAACAACAAACAACCTTCGTAAAAGACGTGTTAGTGCTTGACTGGTGCTATATGTGTAAGAGATGTGGGGAGTCAGTGGATCATCTTCTACTTCATTGCCCCATAACTTGGGAGTTGTGGTCTTTGGTTTTCTGCTTGTTTGGTATTCAATGGGTTATGCCTCTTAATGTTCTTGGGTTGTTTGAGGCTTGGCAAGGAAAGTTTGCGCGACATCGTCACATTGATATTTGGAGATTAGTGCCTCATTGCTTAATGTGGTGCATTTGGCGTGAAAGGAATGCGAGGAGTTTTGAGGGTTGTGAATGTTCTTTGCTAGAGATTAAGTCTTTTTTCTTGCATACTCTCTTTGAATGGAGTGTGGTCTTTTCTCATTTTTCTTGTTATTCTTTTCCTATTTTTCTTGATCGTTATACTTTTGTCTCCTGATTTGTGCCCCCATAGTACATCCCCAATGTACTCGGCTTGGCACTTTTTCTATTATTAATAATATCCTTATGTTACTTATCAAAAAATATATATATATTTATATATATATATATATATATATATAGTTGAACCAAGTTATATATTGTACCACTCTTGCAGAAAATTCCAAAATGGTGGATATAATTGTATAGTTTGACCCTTGCATATTGGGTGCTGAATGGTTTGTTTACATCGCAATATGGAGCCATAAATAAGGACATTGTGGTATTGGAGTATTTTAAATAATAAACTAGTAAATTTAATGAAAAGACATGGAAGTTTTATGCAGTAAATGGTGAGTTAGTGTTTTAGTCAAATTTTGAATCCCAAGTGTGGAGATTTATCGGGTCTAAGTGTAATTTTTATTTTAATTGTATTCACTAATATTTGGCATTTAAAAAACCTAAAGCTGTTGTTGCATGCAAGATCTGTTGTCGCTGATGTTCTGAGTTTTCAAGTCCATTTTATGTGCTTTGGGTTCTTCATAGATCATTGAGAGCTATAACATGAATATGCTGATTTTATGTAGCTTATTGGAAATTAAGGGTTAGCTTATAAGGTTTTCTAGTATTTCTATGCAACATTTTCTCTACTTCAATTATCTGGCAATGCTACTTGGTTCATTGATACCAAACTTCCTGGTAAATGCAATTTTGTGCATGACCTTTTGCAAGCAATTTGTTGATTGATGTACTAATCAATGATGATAGGAAAATTTGTTGTGTTTAGTAAGATTGGTTGTAATTGAGCAAGTTATCATGCAAGCAATCAATCTTGACATACACACCAAATTTTACGTGGAAAACCCTCTGATGTAGAGGGAAAAACCACGGGACAAACCCGATCAATCCACTATAAGGAAAATAGAGATTACAGCACTTAAGTTTATGCTCACAACTTTGAGTACATAACAAATTGGGGAAATACAAGAATATTAATTCTCTTGGAAAAAAATATAATCTCACCACAAAACCTACCTCGCCTTTCATGTTTCACAATGTGAAGTGATACGCAAGCTCTAATGCCACTATGAAATGGTGAAGGAGTTTCTTTCGTAGGTATTTCTCAAAAGTTCATCCGAGGGGTATTTAAGTACAAAATATGCTTCGCCAAATACTAGAATTTCAATTCTAGTTTAAATCTGAACAAAAGAAAATTTTAACATGAGGGTTTGACATACACAAAAAACAGTATGGAAAAGCATGTTATGATAGAAGGTTAATAAGAATATGATGATTTAGCTTACATTAAAAGAGCACAAATAAAATAAATTGGCCAATTATCTCGTCAGATAGGATTACTTGATAATGATTTTTTGAGAAATTTAAACTAAATTTCTATTCACTAGGCATGAGAGTTATCATAACATGAATAAAATGTGCAAGATTCACCAAAGAGATAAGGGGAGATAGTTGAGTTGAACTGGAACGAAGAATCCGAATTCGGAAGGGTTGAACATGCAGCATCAGATGCTTGTTGATATCTGTCTTAAGAGTTGGCCATGATAGTTTCAAGTTATTATGTTGCTCAAGGTCCCACGATAGTACCTTGAAGCCAACGTTGACAAGGAGACTATCAATCCCTGGATGAGATTATACAGACCAAGATCTGAGGGAATAGGCATTTGCTTATTCTTCAGTCATAAAGGATTTTGAAGATAAATATGATATTTATGAAAGTTTGTGTAGAAAGAATTTGTTCAAAAAGGTTTAATATTGGTGCATGTCAAATTTACAACTCCCTATGTAAATTCCCAATTACAAAAACTACTAAGATGCTAAAGGTGAGATGCAATCAAGTACTAAAGTCTCCAACTCTGCCTAATTGTGAAGCAGAAGCTGAAGAATGACCCCTCTCAAAAACAGAGGATAATCTTCGAGCAAAATTGATAAGATGGAAAATGTACTAGGGCTGCTATGCAAGTCAAAAATGGAAAAAAGCTCATAAAAATGCATTCCATATCCAAATGTCCCAGAGTTGCTAGGTATGTCGGAAATGGAAAATCCAAGTATTTTAGTACAATTACCAACAAGTTGTGCAGATTACCCACTAATGAACATTGAAAAGCCTAATTTCCACAAGAATAAGAAGAACAATAACAAAATATACCATAAAAGGGGGGGGGGGGGGGGATTTCTTGGCTTTTCTTGAAATTGATCACTTGTACCAACTGAGTAAACTCACACCAGCAATGATTGTGAAGAGGCCAACACCTTTCAACCAGTGACATTCATGTTGGAACTAGAAAACAGCAGCCTGAATTTGCACTGCACAGGATCAGAAAATAATGTTAAACAAATGGTACCACATCTGCAGCTTCCAAATGAGCATTTCACCAGCAGGAAATTAACTAACAACATAAAAATGATCATGCCACTATGTTGATTATCAATTCTATGCAAATTATAATGAATCTTTTATATCCTTGGACAGTGGACCAAAAATAGAGCTTGAATTGTACCAGTGGAAAACATAAATTGGTATTCACTAGGTCACAAGACACGCCTACTTAAAAAATTTAAGCGCAAATACTAATCCAAATGTTATTTTTACCCTTGTTCTGGACCTGACCAGTGCCCTAATCTGTCTTCTTAGAAAAGCTACAGAAAAGCACCTTAAATACCCCTCGGGGGGGGGGGGGGAAAGAAGAAGCAAACCTTCCACATAAGCCTGATGATGAGGACAAAATAAAGTACATGAGGCCACAGTGGACAATATTGGAGGTCAATCTTTAAGATCGTCATCGCTATAATGCTCAAAACTGTAGCAGACCACCATTCTCCATTCTTAGAACTTTAAACACTTGCTGGCTACTAGCTTAACGAGTTTCATCTTTGATCTGACCCATGAATGACAACCATACCCACAAATTAATGTAGAGAAAGATATAAGAAACTAATAGTTGCATGCCAGATAGAGCAATAATTGAAGGACGAAATTGAGAATTGGTCATTGGCAATAGTACTATGTAAAAAGGGAAAACTTACTTTCTATGGCAGTTCAAAATCCAAGCTTGCATCCCCAAGTGCTTGCTGAACATATTTTCTCCATCCTCTGAGGTCTCTTGTAAAGTGAGGAACTTTTTTCTAGTGGCAGGGATTTAGGGCTTTTTCAGGGTAATAAACATCATTAGAAGCAATCTTTCTTCTTAAGACTAGCATTACCTAGATTTTTTTTCATGTGTCACCAACTCAAATTGACTACTAAAGAAAGCCAGCATGCCAGAATTTCAGTAACATTAATTCTGCTTTTTTTCTTATCTTTTCAAATAGTGAATCTTCAACACATTCATAGTGGGCATACAGATTGAAGCATTGGTGTCAGTGTCTTTGTGATTTTTTGCCAAAATCTGATAAATTGATCTAACAAAGTTGTAATTAATATCTTTTTGAGGGAATTTTTGAGATTTGAGTAGGATAATAGATTAAAATTTTGGTCAAATAAAGGAAAAAGATGAACAGGAAGTTACCCATGAATGAATCAGAATTGCAAAGCTAAATCAAGCTCAGAATGAATTTCAATGAAGAAGATGTTACATAAACATAAATCATCTTCATCAAACTCTTCTTCGTCAACCTCATCTTCATTAGACTCATCTTTAGAATACTGAATTTACAAAAAGCCCAAAAGAAAAGCTTACAAGTTATTTGAGATTAGTCTTTATATAAAGCCTAAATCAAGAAAATGAATATATATGCAAATGAGTGAGATTCTTAAGGGTATTAATGTGGATATTTATTGAACCTGGTATCAAGCAATTTTTTAGATAAATCACAATATAACCGAACCTGCTACATATGCTAGTTATGTGTATATAACACTGTATAAATTGGCTAATTCAAATTACTAAGAACCGGATAAAGTCATCAACCAGCAGTTTTTATATTCTGTTGAATGTTTAAGTGCTTTAATTTTTTCTTTTTTCTTTTTTCGGCAAAATAAAAGAAGATGCCCAAGGACTAGATTAGACTTGCAACACTGAATCAAAATATCTTTCACCATCACTATCTAAAAATTAAACTGCAAATGAATGAGAAAGAGGTAGACATTGGAGTTGTTTTCTTTATATATACAGAAATGACTGAGATTTTAAGGATGTTAATGTGAATATATATTGAACCTATGAAGCAGTTAAACAAATCTAAGCAACCAGATGCTATGCATGCAAGTTATGTGTATAAGTACGACAATATATAATATAGATTGCCTAATTCAAATGACTGAGAACCAGATTAATTCATTATCCAGCACTTTTTTTTTTCTGTGGGAAATTTTGGCAGGCATTTAAAATGTTTAGTTGATTTTTTTTTTAAATTTTATATAGATATATATTGCAGAATAAAGGAAGAAGCCCAAGAGAAGAAGAATAAGGGGCAGAAGAAGTTACCTCAGCCATCTATTTGGACAATCTCGTTATCAATCTTGCAATGCTGAATCAAGCAAAGAATGAACTTTACCGACACACACAATCGCAAATCATCTTTTACCATCATCATCCAAAAACCTGAACCTGTACCAAAAATTCATGAACCCAGAAACAAAGAGATCATAGGTGCTCTACTTCATCATCCTCTTTTTTGTCCTGGAGTCCTTTGTCCTCCTCTTCTTTGTCAACCTCATCTTCATTAGACTCATCTTTTTGATCCTCATCTTCATCAAGCTGAATTTACATGCCCAAAAGAAAACCATATGAGTTATTTGAGATTAATCATCTATACATAGCTAATTATACAAACCAATACTTTCTGGAATAGGCATTTGCATATGCTCAGGTCATTAAGGATTTTGAAAGATAGATTTGATATTTATGAAAGTTTGTGTAGAAACTTGTTCAAAAGGTTTAAAATATTAATACACGTCAAACTTGCAATTCCCAATTGCAAAACCACTCAGATTCTAAAGGTGCAATGCAATGAAGTGCTAGAGTTTCCAACTCTTCCTAAATGTGCAGCACAAGGTGAAGTGACTCCTCTCAAAAACAGAGGATCTTCTTCAATCAAAATTGGGGGCGGGGGAGGCTGAATAAATAGACAGGTTGGTCCAAAAAAACTACAAAAAGAAATGGTGTCCAAGTACATAGGAAGGCTGAATACATAACCATGTCTATGCAAAAAAGTACCAAAGAAATGGTACTCTAACCTTGCAGCCTACCCTGTACACAAACTCATAAATATACGGACGTGGGGTGACACTCATCTCTACGGGAACAGGAACCTCAATTGAAGCTAAGGTGCTTGACCATTCGACATGTGCCATCTATAAATAACAAAGTAAGTCAATACAGCTAACATGAAAATACACACAACAATATACAAATCGCCTAATTCAAATTATTGAGAATCTAATTAAAGTTGTTATTAAATTTTTTATTATCTACGGGACTGTTTGCCAACACACACACCATCATCATGAACCAAGAAACACAGAGATCACAGGAACCATTTTAGTTCATCGTTTTTCAACATGTACTAAAAAGAAAACCATATGGGTTATTTGAGATTAGTCTTATAACCATAGCCTTAAATCAAGAAAATGAGCAAGACCCATATAAACGAATAAGAAAGAGGTAGGTAGATATTCGAGCAAATGGAGCAATTTTAGATATTTATGAAGCAATTTTAGATAAATCACAAAATAACCTAATCTAAGCAACCACATGCTATAAATCGGCTTAATCAAATGACTGAGAACCAGATAAATTCATCAGCCATAATTAAAATGATTAATTGATTAATTATCTTCTTCTCCTCCCATCCCATCCCATTCTTCCCACTCTCGTAGATAACTAAATGAGAGAGATTTCAAATTTGGGAATGCTGATATTATTATTATTATTTAATCGTCATTCTTCTTCTTTCCAGGTGCTTCTATTCCCAAAAATTCAACACTCACCTTTTTCACACTAGAAGCCACCCATATCTCTACTATTTCGAGGGACGGAAGTTTCCCCAGAGGAGGCAAATGCTCTAAAGATAGATTGTAAATATAAAGTTTTTTCAAATTGTTTAAAGACATCATTCAATTAGGAAACATTGTCGGTCCCCGGTACATTCCAATGCATAAATATTCCAAGTTTGGAGGTGGCTCTAACGCATTCAGAACTAATGCATCATTCTCCCTTATTATTTCCTCACCATCCCATTCATCAAAACTTAGTATCAAAGTACGAAGGTCTATCTTCTTCTTTAGTTGTGCATGCTCGGCATCACATGCATCTATCTCACTCCCCAGCCCATTTATGTCAAGAGTCCCATAAAGGTGGTTCAAATTTCTTAATTCTCCTAGTTTACATCTATTGCTATCATCCTTACCACTTACACTAAAATAATTTAATGTTCTAAGAGAAGTCAATCTTCCAAACCCTCTTGGGAACTCTATATTTAAGTTTAACCAACAATTATTGAAATCCAAAATAAAATGTCTGAGGTTAATTAGTTTACTAATCCCCTGTGGCAATTTATGGAACTCATTACTACCAATTATAATCTTCAAAGTTTGTAAATTGCTTAGATGACAAATGGTTTCAGGCAATCCATTTCCACAATAATTGACTAAATTGAGATACCTCAAATGTATGAAATTTTCCACTGCATCTGGAAGTTCCTTTAACATGTCACCATTCAAAGATAATGTCCGTAAACATCTAAAATGTTGGAATAAAGTAGATAATTTATAACCACTTTGATATACAAAAATGAGGGTGCGTAGTTTTTTTGCACTATAAATAGACTCAGGAAATTGAGTTTTTTTGAGAATTTCTTATTGCAAATGGCGGGCAATTTTATAATCTGATCCCAACTCTTTGTCACTATTGATTGTGAAGCATTCATTTTTTGACATCAATTGTGCAAAGTCATGCACTATGTCATGCATTTTGCATTTTTTTATCTTGCTATTATCCTCATTTTTCTCAAAATCATGGAAGAAAGAGCGTATGGCTAAGATTTCAAAGTAGTCTCTAGCAATGATTTCCATCTCCATATTTGCCTTTGACTTGATATATCCTTGTGCCATCCACATAAATACCAACTCATTGCTAGAAAAGACATAATCTTTTGGAAAAACAGCACAAAATGAGAAGCATTGTCTCAATGGTGAGGATAAATCATAATAACTCAATAACAATGGTGCATAAAGACTTCTTTCCACATCTTCAAATTCCCACAAATTGTTGTCCAAAATACTCTTCCATTCTTCTCTACTTCTCTTGAACCGCATTAGACTCCCTAGAGTCTTTGCGGCAAGTGGCAAGCCTTTGCATTTTTCTACCATTTGCCAACCAAGATCTTCTAGTTGCTCACGTTGCTTAGGATCCCTATCAAAAAATGCTATTTTACTAAACACCGACCAACAATCTTTCTTAGATAATAGCTCCAAATTGGTTACGCTCACACTTCCCATCACCTCTGCAACTCTACTTTTACGTGTGGTAACTATAATTCTACTACCTTGGGCACAACATTTGAGTGCATTTTTGAATGGCTCCCACATTATGGAGTCTTCCATCCACACATCATCTAAAACAAGAAAAAACTTCTTTCCCCAAACTTTAATAGTAATTTTTTCCAATAGACCCTGCAATGCAGTCAAGTTGGGGGATTGATGTTCAATAGATTCAAGGATTTCTTTGGCAACTTTACACTGATCAAAAGGATTGGAAACACAAACCCACACTTTTATCTCAAAATGGGCTTGCACCTTAGGATCATTATAGGCTAGTTGAGCAAGGGTCGTTTTTCCAATACCTCCCATGCCCACTAATGAGATGAGATAGGGGCTGCTTTCTTCTTCACTACCCTTACCCAATAGCATGCCCACGAGATCATCCTTAACGCTATCACGACCACATATTTCAGACACATCAACAAATGAGGTAGTTTGTGGTCGCTCAACTACTTTAGGGGAAAGGTCATTGGTTAACTGAAACTGGTACCTATCTTTCTCTTTGGTAATCTCATCTAATATTCCATCCAGCTCTTTTATCTTGTGAGCAATGTCATGACGCCTAGCAAGCTTATCAACTTGACCGAAACAACATGAAGGGGAGGGGATAAAGGAGCATACCTGCTTCATCTTCAAAACAGGAGCACTATTAGCATTTTTTTCTTCTTCTTTCTGAATTGCTGATTTGATCAATTCAGTGTTCCACTCGTCCACCACATCTTCCATCTCGTAGCATACGTTGTTGAGCTTTTCTAACCAAACCTTCACAGTGTCTTCCGTAACTTGTCTTTTCTCAGCATCATTGAGCACCGCCTGCACAGTTCGTAGATTGTCTTCAAGCTTTTTGGCTTCTTTGTCTACACCAACGACCAACCTTATTTCTTGTTCTGCCTCCCGAGCAACAGTTGAAACCAACAGCTTAATGAGATCAGTAACAAGTCCCTCAGCCATACTTGGAGAGTGAAATTCTGATTGACAATACAAAGAAACAGGGAGTGGAGATAGAAAGAAAGAAAGTGGTTCACAATTTCTGAAATATCTGATTTGCGGTGTGTGTGTTATGTTCAAAATAATTGAAGCCAATTATACGGGGATAACATGTGGCGGGTATTATTTTGCAGCCAACCGTATCTGAACTTTTACTTTGAGTAGATGAAGAAATTAAATTACGAAAGCGGAACCCACCTGACTAAGAGAAAAACACTTATTGAGGGTCTATTTGGGATCCGCTTATTTTGCTGAAATTAAAAAATTTTGTTAAAAATACTGTAGATAAAGGTAAAAATTAGCTGAAATAGTACAGTGAGACTCATGAATAGTACCAAAAAATGCAGTGAGACACATGAATAGTAGCAAAAATAAGCTAAATAGTAAAATAAAATGACTTTTTAATTTGGAGCCAAACACACACTGAGAAAAAAAGAGGTCTTGGCGCGTCTTTCCTAAGAACAGTCTTGCCAATAGAAATTCTCTAATCCATTTTTATCATTGCACTTGTGCTCCACCAATTATAGTGTATCATGTGTCACTCCTCTTTTTCTTTTTTTCATTTATAGAATATTGTAAGGAAATATATATATAAATATATATAAATATATATATATATATATATATATATATATAAAACATAGAGTAAAACACTCAAAATTCTCTTTTAAAAAAAATGTGAAACATAGGAATTTTATGTCATCACTTCGTAACGAGGCATGCTGCATCATGCATGTATTGGAATTGTTATCAATCCAATCCAAATCTTAAATCTTAAAATATAAGATTTAAAAAGTTTAAAACAAATAAATTGAAAAAAAGTTTAAAACAATTCATATATTAAGAAGGCTCGTAGATGTGTAACATCCCGATTTAGGTTTTTGGATCTTGTAAGATAGCCCAGATAAATTATATTTTTAACTATTTTTCTATTTAGGCCCACATACCCACATACAAATATATTATAAGCACAAATGGCGTCTGCCTGATGAAAGAAGAGACCAAAGAGGAGATTAAAGTTGAGAATTGAGATCCCACGTTAAAGATCTTTAATAAATAAATGAAAGTTGAAGTCGGAAAATGATGTAGCCAACTGATCCTTTTAGCTAGCCCTGCTCTTGCTTATCTGATCTTTAAGAAGTGATGATCTTTTTCATTTTGAACCATTTGGTTCTCATTTATGTTATTATCGATATTATTCTACTATCTATATTGACAAACAACTTGTCATTTCAACATTTTGAAATTTTTGTAATTCTAATTGTTTCATATGAATTCACTATTTACTATAAAAAAAAAAATTAAACAAAAATCATGACTTTACTTTTGTTGAGCTTTGTGGAATCTAGTTATGTTTTATCCGGATTATGACCCAACCTGAAATAATATTGTTATGGTTTTGCACTGTACTACCGCATCTTGTATTTTTTCCCTAAGAATAGTGAAATCATTTCAACTCCGTGGACGTAAGTAAATTGCTGAACCATGTAAATATTGTCTTGTGTGTTTGTTGTTTTTGGTGCATATTTTTTCTTCTATTTTTGCATCTCACATATCTGGAAATTTCATGCTCATATTCCCTTCTCACTGTAAGCTTGAATCTTTTATAAGGGCCAATTTACGCAGGAGGAGTTTTGCTTAGAAAGTTCAGACTATGGATTTTTTTGGTTTCCTGCAAAGCTTTTAAGATTTTGCAATTTGAAATTTTTGACCGCAATGACTGGTATGGTTCTTAGAAAGTTCAAAGACTTCTTCTTTTGGGTTCCACACGGCTTCTCTGATATTGCAATGTACATATGCAAATAAATTAATAAGCTGATTAAAAAAAAAAAAAAAAACCCTAATCCTCCACTTTAAGCTGAAAAGGAAAACAATAGTCAATAAAACAAAAACAAAAAATCTAGGTTCACACCGTTTTTTCTAACTCTTGATTTCACCTATTGTAATTAGTAAATAATAAAAGTAATATTAATTATAAGCCTTATAAATATATATTTTTTTTTGAGATGTTTACTTCTATCATGGTTTAAATATGTAATGAAAAATTCAGCAAAAAAAAAAAAAAAAAAAAAAAAAGTTATGAAAAGTGGTCTCTCTAACCAAACTCAAAAGCAAAATCAACACCAATTGGTAGAAAAGGCAAAGGCACCATAATTGTAGCCCAGAACAAAATATCAAAGATGGCCCACCTTCATTTACTGTAATCGGTTATTTTAAACCTAATGGCTAACTTTGGTTTAGTCCACCATCCGTTCACACCACGATTATCAAAATCAAAATCTTACATAGGATCAAAGAGATAATCATGTGGATCGGACTGTAGGATTGAATTGAAGATCAAAAATCGCTAGATGCTATATCTAATTACCAATTGACATATGTTAAAGAAATAAATTTGACAAAAATTAATTATAAAAGGTAATAACTACTATGTTAGAAATTACTAATAGAAACAAATGACAAACTCCAAATTTCAAAGTTACATGTTCCAATACCCAAAACATAACTTTCTAAACTAACAATATAGTGCAAAAACAATGTTTCTAACCATGTACACCATGGTAATAACACAAGCATATAATAATGAATATTCAATTATCCAAACTAAGTTCTTTATTAATTTGTTGAATAGTTTCTACTCATTTTAAATTCAAATTGGTCAAATTTATATTCATTTTGAAGCCTTGAATATATACTTTATAATGGAATAAGTAGCACTCAAATTTTTTTTAAAGATAGTCCTACATACAGATGTTTAAGTGAGCAAAGCATCTACTAGAATTCACTAAAAAAATTTGAGGGCCAACACTGGTCAATGGAAGTCCACACCAAACTAGATCAGATCACAGTTCACACTAATCTCTTCTCTCCAACCCACTGACAAGTAAAATGAAATTTTCCCACTTACTACAAAGTCATAATTTTTTATATTTATTTTTAAATTTTGGACTATAGTTCTTTTTCTTTCTTTGTCCTTCATGACGGGACCCTAAAAAAAGAAAAAAGGAAATAGACATTTGAACTCAATCTGGCTTACTAATGACCGGTATGGTTCTTAGAAAACTCAAAGACTTTTGTTTCACTCAGTAACTTCCCTGATATTGCAAGCATTAATTGAAAAACTTATTTGATTATTTACTTAAAGTTAACAAAAATATAGCAAACCTAGAAAAAGTGAGCCTTTAAAAGGAAGAATATATGCAAATAAATTAATAAGCTGATGAAAAAAAAAAAAAAAAACCTAATCCTCTACTTTAAGCAACAAAAGAAAACAATAGTCAATAAAACAAAAACAAAAAGTGATATTAATGGTGAGTTTTATAAGAATAATGTTGTAACGGTTTGAAAAAAAGAAAAAAGAAAAAAGAAAAAAACATTTGAACCCAATCTGAAGCTTACACATCAAAAAAAAAAAAAAAAAAAAAAAAAAAAAAAATCATTAAACTCTTGTCTGTAATTGAAGGCCCCATATGTTTTGCCTAATTTTCAAAATAGGCTTAGACTGTGGGGGATCATTTCAGGCATTTTGTAGGCCCAATTAATCAAGAAAATGTTATTGTTGGAGATTGAAAAGAATTGCTATCGATTGTTTAAAAAATGGGCGTTAGGCCCGTTTCGCAAATTAGAGCCTAAAGCAATAAGCTTTTAGAGATTATTTTGAATGATAGTGGACTTTTAAATTTGGGTCCTATGGACCAAATTTAAGCTTACTTGCTCCTATTGTAGGTTGGAATGGGCCCAGCACAGTAAGGAACGTTTGGACAGGGACTTAGGAAATGTGGCTTGGAATTGGAAATTGCTCTGTACAATTGCCCGGGTTATACACCTACCTAGAACTATAGGAAATCAAAATCATTTTCTTAATAGTCTTTCTAGGACACAACAAAATTCATAAGCATTTTCAAATTAGTCCATCGCATCACACATGAGCTAGAAAAAAATTTTAAATTACAAATTGTGGTGACCAATATGTGAGGTGGTAGGTTAATTTATGTGAAATTGTAAAATTTTTGTTGTGTCCATAATTTTATTGTTTAAAAGGGCACCATCTCTAGGGACTAGTTCACACCAATCTGGTTCTGATTCCCAAAATCCCTCACCCGGAATCAATGTCACATACCTATTAGCCTATGCAACACACTTTATAAAGTATTTTGATTCGTTTGAAAAATTAACTAAGCATTTGTGTCCTTTCCTGGATGACATTTTTCATCCCAGCCAAGAGTGAGTGAAAATATTATAATTGTACAGGAATTAATTAAGACAATGCTTTGAAAGAAAGGATTTAAATAATGCATACGGTAGGTATTATTCGAAACACTTTACAGATTTATGATTTTCCAACCAACATTGTGAACCTTGTCATGATGAATATGATATCTTATGTGACTCTCCCAGTCTCTATTTGGTTGAATATGCATGTTGGTATATGTCTTAAGAGTTGACAATGATAATTTCAAGTTATTCTGTTCTTCAAGTACCCACGAGAGTACCTTGTAGCCAATGTTGACAGGAAGGCTATCAATCCCTGGAACAGATTATACAAACAAATATTTATGAAAGTTTGTGCAAAAAGAATTTGTTCAGAAATGTTTAATATATTGGTGCATGTCTCATTCGCAACTACCTATGTAAATTCCCAATTACAAAACTACTCGGATGCTAAAGGTGGTGCAATGCAATGAAGATCCCATGTGTGAAGCACAAGGTTGAAGAATGACTCCTCTTCAGTCAAAGAAAAAGAATGACTCCTCTCAAAAACAGAGGATTGCCTTCGAGAAAACAATATGGAAAATATAATTTTAGTTCCTAAAATAAAACAGAGCTACAAAACACTTTATTTAAATGAGAAGCAGCAATAACTATGGATTTAACAATAAAACAAACATTATAGAAAATTTCCGCAGAAGGCCATAAAAGCTTCAACATTGATGCTCATCCCCCCTTCTTTTTTTTTTCCCCCTGAAATACCCTGCAAAAATGAATGAAAACTCAAAATATTCCTTACTATTATTAATACTCCTGCAAAAGTTGTTGCTGGTGCTGTATAATACATGCTCTCCTCACATCAATTTACTGTTCATACTGATTTGGTCCATGGCAAGAATAATGAATTTCTTCACTTACTGCAAGGTTTTGAACTTTTTTATATTTTTTACTTCTTTTTCTTTGTCCTCCATGATATGGGTCCCTGACATTTGAACCCAATTTGACACTTACTAATGGAAAATCATTAAACTCTTGTCTGAAATTAATGGCTACATATGTTTCACCTCATTTTCAAAAGATTTTTTGAATGATTGTGGAACTTAGATTTGGGTTTTTATGGTGGACCAAAATTTAGTTGATCAGATAGTAGGTTGGAATTGGCCCAATACATTAAGGAACGTTTGGATAGGGACCAAGGAAATGTAGTGTTGAAATTATTGTTTCCATATGACTGGGACATACATAGTTACATACGCCTAACTAGAAACCTAATGAAATCAAAATTATTTTCTTTGAACTGGCGCTATCTCTAGGGAAATGCTGTTACACCAATCTGGTTCTCATTCCCCAAATCTCTAAAGTAATAAATGAAAAAAGAGTTTACTACTGCTAATGAAAAAAAAAAGTAACTGGTGTATACAAAACTCTCACTACACTTCACAAGCTCTACAATGCAATTAAATCTCTGTACGAACTCCTAAGATGCAAAAGGATTATATAACAATTACAAATCAACTTCAAGGCATAAATCCTTCATGAACCAAGCTAACAGGACCAACAGCAATTGAATATACATTAGCTGCACTAGACATTTAGGCTTTTTTGATTATTTGATTACTGGTCCACACAAAGTAGATACGCGAACAATTTTAATATACAAACAACCTGCTTCAAAAGCCAAATTGTTGACTTGACCTTTAGCAAACTGGTTGATTCAAGAATATTAAAATTCCGGCGTGTCTTTCAGCTGCAATATTTTATGTTTGGTTGTTAATGATCATAAAGCTGAAATTTGAAAGAAATATTGGTTATACAAATAAAATTTTCCTCTTAACAAAAGCAATCTACGTACTTTTGAAATCACGTCCCTATAATGACAAACTTGATAACCAGTCATTCACATTCAAACAACAAAAGAACATGGAAACAAGAATTTACAGATATGGATAAAGCCAGTTGATTCCTATCCATATGTCACTGCTTGACATTGTTTCTTCTTGGCATCCATGATATGTTAGATTCAGGATGTTGATTGGAGCCTCATCTATAAGCCTTTTTGTGTCCATGACTTTGTAAACAAGGACAATGCTTCGGGGAGGAGAGAAACAGAGCTTTGTTGCTTTGATATATAGAACTTTTCCGTTCTGCATATGGAGCCTTTTCAATTAGCTATCTCGCACCAAAATGTAAGACATCGCTATATGAGGTGCATCGTTGCTTAATGATTTTCACCAGCATAAGCTACACTTCTCCAATAAGTTTAGACTGCATAGGTTGATCAAAGAAGGTCGTAGCTTCAGGACAAAGGGCAGAAAATACAAAAGCAAAGCCTGAGAAATAAAAAATTTCAACAGGTTTATTATGGAAAATCAAACGAAATATTTTACTTTGACATGAAAATAATTCTATCAATTAAAAATATTCAGCAAACTTCCCTTCTATTTCCTTGTTATAGTCTAAAGCTCAAACCCATCACAAGATCAATATGGTGTTTTGATTTCCCACCCACAAATTCTAGCAAATTCTCAATTAGTACACCACCATACTGAATATCGTAGTAAATTTCTGTGTGCGCTGGACATAACCATTATAGCACTGTAGCATTATATTTAATTGATGCCAGAGGTTTAGCAAAATTCCAAACAGTGCGTGACTGAGATAAAATCAGCAATTGAAAAACAACAATATGGAAAATGTAAGTTTTGACTAGACCTCTTAATCCCCAGTAACTTCCAATTTGTTGACTATGATTTAAATCTTAGATAACCACATGGGGGAATGATGTTGAGCTATTTTATTGGAATCATATAGAACTACATAATGAGGATTACACGCACAAATATACCTACTAGATAACTTAAAAAGGCTAAAAGAAAAGCAACTTAATTATGAGAAGTTAAAAATACAAAGGAAAGAAAAATGCAAACCTTCAGTGTAATAACCCTGATGTTGAGGAGAAAATAGATGACATTAAGGCCTCAATATATGAAATCTGAGGTCAAAAGATGTTCATCACTATAAAACTCAACACTGTAGCACACTACACCATTCTCCGCGCCTATAACTTCAAACACTTGCTGGCTACTAGATTAATGAGCTTCGTCTGTGATCTGAATCATTAGTGACAACCATACCCAACATTAATTCTCTAGGAAAAAATATAATCTCACCACAAAACCTGAGAACTCGGTCAAGTACCTACCTCACCTTTCATGTTTCACCATGTGATGTGATACCCAAGCTCTAATGCCACTATGAAATGGTGAAGGAGTTTCTTTCGTAGGTCTTTCTCAAAAGTGCATCCATGAGTTAAAATTTGCTCAAGTACAAAATATGCTTTGCCACATACTAGAATTTGAGTTCTAGTTAAAATCTGACCAAAAGAAAAACTTAACATGAGGGTTTGACATACACAAAAAACAGTATGGAAAAGCATGTTATGATAGAAGGTTAATAAGAATATGAGGATTTAGCTTACATTAAAAGAGCACAATAAAAAAAAATTGGCCAATTATCTCGTCACATGGCATCACTTGATAATGATTTTTTCAGAAATTTATAATTAAATTTCTAATCACTAGGCATGAGAGTTATCATAACATGAATAAAATGTGCAAGACTAGCCAAAGAGATAAGGGGAGATAGTTGAGTTGAACTGGAACGAAGAATCCGAATTCCGAAGGGTTGAATATGCAGCATCAGATGTGGGTTGATATCTGTCTTAAGAGTTGGCCATGATAGTTTCAAGTTATTCTGTTGCTCAAGGTCCCACGAGAGTTCCTTGAAGCCACGAGAGTTGGCCATTATACAGACCAAGGTCTGAGGGAATAGGCATTTGCTTATTCTTCAGTTGTGAAGGATTTTGAAGATAGATATAATATTTATGAAAGTTTGTCTAGAAAGAATTTGTTCAGAAAAGTTTAATATATTAGTGCATGTCAAATTTGCAACTCCCTATGTAAATTCCCAATTACAAAATCTACTAAGATGCTAAAGGTGAGATGCAATCAAGTACTAAAGTCTCCAACTCTGCCTAACTGTGAAGCAGAAGCTGAAGTATGCCCCCTCTCAAAAACAGAGGAAAATGTCCTAGGGCTGCTATGCATGTCAGAAATGGAAAAAAGCTTATAAAAATGCATTCCATATCCAACTGTCCTGGGCTGCTACGTATGTTGGAAGTGGAAAATCCGAGTATTTTAGTACTATTACCAACAAGTTGTGCATATTAGCCACTAATGAACATTGAAAAGCCTAATTTCCACAAGAATAAGAAGAACAATAAGAAAATATACCCTAAAAGGGGGAGCGGGGGGGATTTCTTGGCTTTTCTTGAAATTGATTACTGTACCAACTCAGTAAACTCACAACAGCAATGATTGTGAAGAGGCCAACACCTTTTAACCAGCAACATTCATGTTGGAACTAGAAAACAGCAACCTGAATATGCACTGCACAGGATCAGAAAATAATGTTAAACAAATGGTACCACATCGGCAGTTTCCAAACAAGCATTTCACCAGTAAGAAATTAACTAAAAACATAAAAATGATCATGCCACTATGTTGATAATCAATTCTATGCAAATTATAACGAATCTTTTGAACTGTTTTAACCAAATCCATGGACAGTGGACCAAAAATAGAACTTGAATTGTACCAGTGGATAATCAATACTACACCAACTGTTAGTTTTACCCTTGTTCTTGACCTGACCAGTGCCCTAATCTGTCTTCTTAGAAAAGCTACAGAAAAGCACCTTAAATACGAGAGGGAGGGGGGGGGGGGGGAGGGGAAAGGAAAAATGAAAACCTTCCACGTAAGCCTGATGACGAGGACAAAATAAAGTACATGAGGCCACAGTGGACAATATTGGCTGTAGCAGACCACCATTCTCCATGCTTAGAACTTTAAACACTTGCTGGCTGCTAGCTTAACGAACTTCGTCTTTGATCTGACCCATGAATGACAACCGTACCCACAAATTAATGTAGAGAAAGATATAAGAAACTAAGAATTGCATGCCCGATAGAGCAATAATTGAAGGACAAAACTGAGAATTGGTCATTGGCAATAGTACTATCTATGTAAAAAGGGAAAACTTACTTCCTTTGGC
Organism: Notholithocarpus densiflorus; assembly: GCA_030021035.2. Taxonomy (NCBI): domain Eukaryota; kingdom Viridiplantae; phylum Streptophyta; class Magnoliopsida; order Fagales; family Fagaceae; genus Notholithocarpus; species Notholithocarpus densiflorus. The sequence goes on from JARYZH020000340.1 coordinate 160,614, forward strand.
AGTTCAAAATCCATGCTTGCATCCCCAAGTGCTTGCTGAACATATTTTCTAAACTCAGAAAGTTTAGCAAATTCTCATTAAGGAGTACTCCAAATTAAATATCGTAGTAAGTTTTTAGTATGCTAGATGCAAGACCATTAATGCATTGTAGCATTATTTTGAATTGAGGCAAAAGGAAGTCCAACAATATTTAACAAAATTCCAAACTGTGCGTGAAATAAATCAGCAATTGAAAGAACAACATGGAAAAAATCTCTCCATTCGGTATATGTTAATCTGTTGGTCCAATACTAATTGTTAAAACTAAAAGACTTTGTTGATGATCTGAATCATGAGTGACAAATAGATGAAGATGGTTTTGAGATTTAATACTAGATTACACTAGGAGATGAGCTAGATATGACATTGTCAATGATTTTATGAGGTCCAACCACAAAAGCATTTGAGGGTACTCAAAATTTCCTACAGAGAAGACAAGAGTACTCTTTAACACAAGTTAGATGCAGCTATATAAAGTTAAATCTTAAAGTTACTAAAGGCAGGGAAGCTTTTTAGTAGATTACTGAATCCTGGATGCTGTAAACAGTCTCAAAGGTGCCACCAACACCTCCTGTTCTCCAAATTATGGTGCCATAAAATAAAATTTCAGTCATTTGCATAACCATTCCCTCTTAAGCAAGCTGAGCTTACCCATATGGACCATAGTTTTGAGATGAACCTGCAATAATAAACAAGTTAAAGGAATGAGAGAATAGCATAAAACCATTCAATCAAGATTTGCAGGAACGATTGTCTTGTAGTACTGAAGATACACAAGAGCAACTTCTAGGATCACTAACTCCATAAAAAATAGCTAATAGTGTTTGTTGGCTATGGATTGTTTTGCATTACCCAATTTTCCTTCATAGATTTTGCAAAAGCAAAAATTGAAAGCCAATTGCCATTTTCACTAAATTTTATTCTTTCTTTAGAAAATATACAATGCTCCAAGTTATAATTAATTGACTACAAAAGAATCAATATGAGATTGCAGCCCCACTTTAAGAAACTTTCTTTTCAATAGTTAGAATATATATCAAGGTAAGCTAAAGTGCTTCTGAAGGCTAATTAGTCAAATGCTAAGCAAGTAATATATTCAAGTCAGATAATTTGCATTAATGTAACTAAGCAATTTTTTTTTTTTTAATGCAATATCTTCATTTTAGTTTTTAGCCATAGGCCCAAGCAAATCAAACTTGTAGTCTTTATATGGTTTGGCCTTCTTGTTAATTATAATTATTATGAGACTAATAATTAAAAATTCATATTGCAATATTTTGAATTTTAGTAAAGGAAATCATAGATACAATGTGGTGGTGCATTTTGATTGGAAACTCGACTACTAATTAAGAGATTAAAAAAAAATGGAATTGACTACATATTATCTAGTCTTCTGTAATTTCCTATATTTTAAAGGAAATAAACCAAAGATTGGAGGAAATTCCTTGAGTGAGATGGATGAAATAAGAAAGCACAAAAGTCAAAACAAACCAATAACAAAATTTATTGACTACCAGGAATGTTGTTTCGTGATTATTACTTGATCCAAAGTATTTGTAATATCTTCATATCTACTGGTGGTTGCTTCCCCCACTTAGCACTATTCCAAGCCATGAAACACTACTAGAGCGGACAATTGTAATATAATATGGCTTCATTGTCTCCTTTTTTTTCCCTTGTACATATTGGTGACTAAACAGATATGTCCATGTTTGAATGTCATTCCAAATTGGGTAACTAAAATGAAAAAAAGGATTCAAACATTCAAAATTATAGATTTCAGATGTAACCAAATCAAATGGACTACCAAAGAAAACAAGATTAAAGGTTAAGCTTGTTTGCATAATCTTTAAAGTGATAATGGGGATTTTGCACCATATTTTTTTAAAAAAAAAGTAATGGTACTTGTGTACATGACAACTTTTGCACGATGTTAAGATTGACAGAGACCAAATGTGAACAGAACATTTTGCACAATGTTCTGATTGAATGAGACCAAAACATTCCCAGGCCCTTAAGGGTTGGATACAAAAGTTGTTAACCTTGATTTGAAAAGCAAATGCAATAGCATTTGAAGATGAAAAAGAAGAATAAAAAGTTACCTATTGGTGAATCAGAATTGAACAACCCGGAGCAAATAATAGTAGTATGGCTTCATTGCCTTCTTCTTCTTTTTTCCTTGCACATATTGTGACTAATTCAGTTGTTTCCATTTTTGAATGTCATTCCAAATTGGGAAACTCCCAATGGAAAAAGGAAAAGCAAGCATTTCTCATCTGAATCCCTCCACTCCTAGTGGTAACTGGTAACATCCTCCTCTTCCCCCTCTTCCTTGTCACGAAACTCTTCAATCACTAAGACAAGAAATCTGCACGCCTTTGTATTCTTCACTCTCCTAAATGTATAACACCAAACCATGCAGGACGGAATTACGTTTAGACACAGGAAAATTCAACATTAAATAAATTGAAAAAAAAAAAAAAAAGGCCATATGAAAATAATAAAAATCCACTAGTAAAATTTTAATAACATCCATTCTGCAACGTTTGTCTTTCCAAATTGATAACCTCACACACATTCACATTAATTTGTAATGTTGCAAATAGTGGGCATACCGGATTGTACCATTCATGTTAGTCTTTGTGATTTTGGCCAGAATCCAAAAAATTTCTCTCCTAGTTGTGATTAATTTCTTTTTTAGAGAACTTTTGAGAGATAAGTAGGATAATTAATCGACATTTAGCTCTGATAAAAGATGAAGATGAAGCAGAAGTGGAAGAATTTACCTGTGACTGGATCAGACTTGCTACGTTAAATCAAGCCGAGAATGAACTTTTTCTGCATCCAATTCTTTGTCATACTCTTCTTCGTAATACTGAATTTACATGCCCAAAAGAAATGCATATGAGTTATTTGAGTTTAGTTTTATACACAGCTGAAATCAAGAAAATGAGCAAGACCTATATACATTAAACAGAAAATAAATTAGAAATTGGCAGGCACTGTAGTTGTTTTCTCTATACGCAGATAAGTCAGATTTAGTGATATGTTCATTTGATTATTAAAAAAAAATTGATTTGTGGATATTTTGAGCGCCCCAAATTTAAAACACTAATCAAATATTGATTAACTCTCCCTGAATAAAATAACTGCGACCTGTTTTATGCTAACTACACAATTAAGCCAAATTGTGAATGCAATTAGCCAATTAACACAAGCATTGATTGCATGGTTGGATAGGAAACTAATAAAAACACCAAAGCAGTAAAGTAGATATCACAATATCACACGATAACACCGGATGTGCTAAGGAGAAGTCGATCAACCCTCGGTCCAGCATTAGTCCGGCGACTTCTCTGAAATAACAGAATTTAAACTCGCCGGATAGCTCCATAAAGTCGGTGGACCCATAGTCCAGAAAGTCTAACTTGCACTTTAAGCTCTAGAACCTATTCAATGTACATTGGACCCACTCAAACATGATTACAATGATACAACGAGCAAATTACAAAGAAATTTGACACAAAATAATGCCAACAAAATATAAAACCCAAATATATTTTGAACCCATCAAAAAATTTTAGATGCATCACAAGATAACTGAATCTAAGCAACCACGTGTTATGCTACTTATGCATATACACAGCAATGAATCACTCTAATTCAAAATTACTGAGAATTTGATAACTCTCAACCTTAGTAATTTTTTTTTCCGTGGAAAGTTGTGGCAGAAAAATTAGAATCTCTAATTGAAATTTTTGGTAAAATAAATGAAGAAGTTACCTCTGATCCGTGTCCTTGCACATACTTAGTTAATCTTGATTCCTGGGATATGGGAAATCTTGGGTCAGTCCTCTTTCGCTGAGAATTTGGTTGCCTTGGATCTCCAATTTCTTCAATCCAGTTGAACCAAGGAAGTTCGGTAACGAGTTTAACTTTGGGCACCATAGAATTATTAACTCTTCAAGACATGGCATTATATCAAAACAGTCTTCCTCGTTTTCCCCTGCTTCTCTCATCCCTTCATTTCCAGTCCATTCTTCCCACTCGTACAATTCCATAAAGCATAGATATTTCAAATTTGGGAATATTTTTATTTTGTTGTCTTTCTTGTTTTCAGATTCTATTCCCAAAAATTCTACACCGACCTTTTTCAAGCTATGTGCATTCGTTATCGTTAATAATTCAAGGAATGTCAGTTTCCATAGAGAAGACAATGACTCTAACTTTATGCAGCCTTCGAGATAAAGCGTTTTCAATTTGGTCAAGAGCATCGTCGAATTAAAAGAAATTGTGGTGCCCTCATACCAAAAAATTGATAATTTCTCTAACTCTGGAGGTGTCTCTAAAGCATTCAGAACTAATTCATCATCATTCCCCATTCTCATATCATTCTCTCTCTGAAAATTTAGATCTAGAGTATGGAGGCCTGTTTTCTTATTGAGCTGTGCATTCTTGGCCTCACATGCATCTACCACATTCCCAAGCCCTCTTATTTTAAGACTCCCTGAAAGATCGTTCAAATTTTTTAATTCTCCAAGTTTACATCCTGTACTATTATTCTTACCACTTATGTTGAAATGGCTTAATGTTCTAAGAGAAGTCAATTTACCAATCCCTCTTGGAAAATCTATCGGTTCAAAAATATAACCATTTTCATCCAAAATAAGATGTCTTAAGTTAATTAGTTTACCCATCCCCTGTGGTAAATTCTTGAACCTACGACCAATTGTAACCTTCAAATATTGTAAATTACATAGATTACAAATGGTTTCAGGCAAATTGTCATCATATTTATGTAAATAGAGATACCTCAAATGTATGAAATTTTCCACTGCATCTGGAAGTTCCTTCAACATATCACCATATTCAAAATTCAAAGTTAATGTCCGTAAACATCTAAAATGTTGGAATAGGGTAGATAAGTTATAATCACCTTGAAATACAAGAATGAGGGTGCGTAGATTGTTTGCACTATAAATTGACTCAGGAATTTGGGCTTCTTTGAGAATTTTTAATTGCAAAAGGCGAGCATTTTTATAATCTGATCCCAAATTTATGTCACTATTGATTGTGAAGCATTCATCTTTTGACATTAATTGCGCAACGTCATGCACTATGTCATGCATTTTACACCTTATTATCTTGCCATCATCCTTATCTTTCTCAAAATCTTGGAATAAAGAGCGTATGGCTAAGTTTTCAAAGTAGTCTCTCGCCATGATTTCTATCTCCATATTTGCATTTGACTTGATATATCCTTGTGCTATCCACATAAATATCAACTCATTGATAGAAAAGACATAACCTTTCGGAAAAACAGCACAAAATGAGAAGCATCGTCTCAATGGTGACGATAAATCATAATAACTAAATAACAATGGTGCAAAAATATTTTTTATTTCCGCATCTTCCAATTCCCACAAATTGCTATCCAAAACACTCTTCCATTCTTGTATACTTCTCTTGAAGCGCATGAGACTCCCTAGAGTCTTTGCAGCAAGTGGCAAGCCTTTGCATTTTTCTACTATTTGCCTACCAAGACCTTCTAGTTGCTCACGTTGATTAGAATCCCTATCAAAAAATGCTATTTTACTAAACACCAACCAACAATCTTCTTTTGACAATTCCTTCAAATTAATAATGCTCACACTTTCCATTATCTTTGCAACTCTAGTTTTACGTGTAGTGACTAGAATTCTACTGCCATTAGCAACACATTTGAGTGCAAGTTTGAATGGCTCCCACATTGTGGAGTCTTCATTCCACACATCATCTAAGACAAGAAAAAACTTCTTTCCCTCAACTTTTCTACAAATTGTTTCCAATAGAGTTTGCAATGCAGTCATGTTAGGGGATTGAGATTCAAGAAATTCCAGGATTTCAAATTCCAATAGACTTTGAGGTGCAGTCATTTTGGGGGATTTATATTGAATAGATTCAAGGATTTCCATGGCCATCTTGTACTTATTGAAAGAGTCAGAAACACAAACCCACACTTTCATATCAAAATGGGTCTTCACTTCGTTATAGGCTAGTTGAGCAAGAGTAGTTTTTCCAATACCACCCATGCCCACTAAAGAAATGACATAAGGGCTTCTTTCTTCTTTTTGACTACCCTCGCCCAGTAGGATGCTCACTAGATCCTTCCTAACCTCATCACGACCAAGAATTTTAGCCACATCAACAAAGGAAGTAGTTTTTGGTCTCTCAACTACTTCAATGGCCCTACTCAATTCAAACCCGTACATCTCTCTCTCTTTGTTAATCTCATCTAATTTTTCATTAAGTTCTTTTATCTTATGAGCAATATCACGATGCTGAAAAAGATTAGGAATTGAGATGGGGAGCCATACCTTCCTCTTCTTAGCAGCTCTAGTTTCAGCCTTTTCTTCTTCATCTTTTTGTTGTTTCTCAATCTTTTCTTTGATCATGGCAGTGTTCCACTCATCCAACACGTCATCCACCTTGTAGGATACGTCTTTGAGTTTATCTAACCAAAGCTTCACAGCTTCCTCCTTCACTTGCCGTTTCTCTGCATCATTGAGCATTGCTTGGATGGTGTGGAATTTGCTTTCAAGCTTTTGCACTTCTCCCTTGACATTTGCAATCGATGAGAACTCTGAAGCAATGAAAGAACTAAGCTGGTCCTTGATGGTAGAAACAAGAGCCCAAGCCATAGTTGGAAGTTGGAAATGGAAATTTGTTTGGTTAACACAAGAGTACTGAGAGAGCAAATGGCAACTGCTTGATGAAAGAAGTGACCAAAGAAGAGATTAAAGTCCGAAAATGATGTAGCCAATTGATCTTTTAAGTTTGCCCTGCTCTCGCTTATTATCTGGCCCACTTGATTCCACTATTCTTATTTCTCAAAAAAAAAAAAGATTCCACTATTCTTTATGCTGTCATAATTATTATTATTATTATTATTTTGTTTAGAACTTAGAAGTCATGATCTTTTTTATTATGAACTATAAGTCATGATCTTTTTTATTATGAACTATTCTATACTTCTCTTTTCTTTTTTATTTTGTATCGTTTGATGATGTTTTGATTACAATTTATTACATTATTATTGGTTCTAATTTGTATTATTATTGATATTATTTTATTAATTATATTGATAGCGTGTCATTTCAACATTTTAAAATATTTTGTGATTCTATATTTATTGTTTACTATTTTTTGTTCCCACAACAAGAATTCACTATTTACTTAAAAAATAAAAAATAAAATCACGAATTCACATTAAGCCCGAATCTTTTATAAGGGCCCAGTTTAACAGGTGAAGTTTTGCTTGGAAAGCTCAGCCTTTAGATAATTTTGGTTTCCTACAAATCTTTTAAGATTTTGCAATGTGAAATGTTTGACCGCAATCTCCAATATGGTTCTTAGAAAGTTCAAAGACTTCTTCTTTCGTGTTTCACACACCTTCTCTGATATTGCAATGTATAAGAAGTGGGTCCTTAAGAGGAAATATATATGAAAATAATTTAATAAAGTGATAAAAAACAAAAACAAAAAAACCTTTTTTGAGAATAAATGGCCAAAAAAAAAAAAAAAAAAACCTAATCCTCCACTTTAAGGCAGCAAAAGAAAACAATAGTCAGTATAGCCAAAAACAAAAAATCTAGGTGTACAATAGTGAGCCTTATAAGGTAAGGATGATGTTGTTTCTATCATGGTTTGAATATGTTATTAATGGCGGTATCTCTAACAAAAATGTTATATTAATACTTGTAGACATGTCAAATGCTAGAATCAAATGTTGAAGAATATATTGGGTAGGACCATGCCTCGTCGCGTAGTCCAGAAAAGCACAGCTTACCTAACTTGTAGGCAGTAGATGACTAATTATATCAAGGTCATATATGTGAACAAGATCATTTGGGTTAGACCGTGGTTTGCCACTTGATCCAGAAACTGAGAAAAAGCACAGCATATTACCTAACCTAATTTTTTTGACTACTAATTGTGTTTTGGCATTATATTCCATGTACTATTTGTCTTTGTTAGGCAAGATCATATGTCAACCAGAAGATGCTTCGTTAGTGAAAGTTCAAATAGCGTATAAAACACTATGAACGTTTAGACCCCCAATTAACAAATTACCAATTTAAGCTTATTATCAAACAATTGATGTGCGGAATATGAACATAAGCATATAACAGAATTGATAAATAATCTAGACCAAATAAAATCACATTCACAGCAGAAATTAAATGGCAAAGATTAAGGGAAGAGGGATGCAAACATAAGGACAACACAGTGATGTGTTATCGAAGAGGAAACCGAAGCTCTCGGCGTAAAACCTCTCCGCCGCCCTCCAAGCGGTAAATAATCCACTAAAGAATGTAGTTGGGATACATGAACAGCAGAAGACCCTCCAAGCCTAATCTACCCAGTGTATCTAAGCCCTCCAAGCTCCTACTCCAACAAGGTTACGCCGAACCTATTTCTTCTTTAGCTTACCGGATTCCGCTACTGACCATAGCATCAACCAATGTGAATTGGTCCCTTCCTAACTGCTTCCCAAAGCACCAAAAATCATTCTCATAGATGTGGGTATGGTGAGAAAAAGGATTTGGCTAAGAACCTCTTAAGGATGTAACAATGGAGAGGAAGAGAGTAGAGGAATTTGAAGAGTCTCTATGTAAAGATTGTGGATGAGTCAATCTTGTTTTTCTCTAGGGTTTCTCTCTCAAAATTCTCTCTGGAAGCTCTCTACATTTCGTGGGTATAAGGGGTATTTATATTGGTGTGTGTTTGGAATGCGAAGAGTCAGTTTTTCCAAAACAGAGCTGGCTGGCGGCTTGGCCTCGCAACTTGACTGAGCCGCAAGTTCAAGCTACGAGGTAACTGAATGGCCAGTCTGTACTTTTTGTCCTGTAATGCTCTAGCTGGCATGACGCTTCAACTTCTAGCATGCTTGGCACGTGTGCAACTTCTGGCGGCTTGCAAGCCGCGAGCAACCCGCGAGATCTAGTCACAAGACCCTGCTTCTTTGCACAATCTTGAACATTTCTTCACACTCTCTCACACACTACCCTTACATGATTCCCACCTAAATACAGGGTTACTAATTGCCAAAATACAAGCAAATTTGGCACCGAATAAAGTCAACAGAATAGTTGATTAAATTCAACCTTACAGTTAGTAACCAAGAAGAATAGTTTGTTATGTAGCCCAGAGAAAAAAAAAAACTAAATTGATTTATAAATAAGAGAAATATTATAATGAGTAATGATAAATGCTAAATGAAAATTATTTATTTATGGAATGACAACTTGAGTAGAACATGTCCTAAAATTTTAAGTTTTAACTATAAAATCATAGCATCTTTGCATCTAATTGGAAAAAAAAAACTATGTATTCCTATATCCCTAAATCTTTAAATACATGATCAAAGAAGCGTTTATTGAGTAAGGTTTGATTTTAGAAAAGAAAAAAAGGTTTTACTAAATTGATTTACTTTGTATATTTTTATGAATATGTACTTAAAATGTTAAATATGACCAAAAAAAAAAAAACCTAATAAATATAAGGGAAAAAAAAAGAAAAAAGAAAAAAGAAAAAAGAAAAAAGAGACATTGGTACTTAAACTAGTGTTTGTATTTTTTTCCCCCCTAAAATAAAGGGGGGAAAACTAAAAGGAATTGAACATAATATAATTTTTAATTAATAATATATATATGTGTGTGTATATATATATATATATATATATATCTAAAAGCTGAACGTAGCATTTATTATTACTACACTCCTGTTGAGCCGCCTCATCTGCCACGTCAATTGTAGGGACCAATTTTACAGCCCAAGCCCAAAGTGTATGGGATGTTGGCCCAGTGAGCCCAGTACAATAAATTTGTAGAGAGTGAGTTAAAGAACTAGGCCCTAATGAATTGGACAACGGCTAATATTGAATTAGACGACAATCAAGCACAAATAAGAGGTACTGATATGAATGAACTTGCTATCTGAGGAGGTCATTCTTCATATAAATCAACTAAATAGAGTACAAGTACAAGTTTGATTGCTACAGTATTCTTTCTCTATTTTTCCGATCCCCTTCCTCTGGGGTCTCTATTCTTATTTATACTACATCTCTCCCTTCATCTTTACCCTACACGTGGACAGTTGATGATTTTTGCTGATACTTGTCCCATCAGCCTCCTCTAGAAGTCTTTGGGGGTGGTTGTAAGGCTGAAAAAGTACTGTTCAGAGATCACTTCCTCATTAATGCGGCCAGAGAGTTAGCTACAGAGCATTCAATGAGGTGGTAGCAGCTTTCCCTTAGATATTTTTGGGCTCCCATCTTTCTTGTACGTTTATGACGCACGTCCCTATCACTGTAGCTCCCTCGAAGGTCACTTTGATCATTAGGGTCTAGATTTGATCTGTGTTTAGCTCATCCAAGGAGGTATTCCTCCTCGGACCACTTTCCCATATGTATCTACCTCATTAAGTCCTGAGTCTGAGCAATTCATTACCATTAGTTCATCCTCGGATTACTCACTCTCTCGGCCAAGGCCCAAGGCCCAATATATGATTTGGGCCCTTAACCCTACAATAGCCCCTCAAAACTCCAGTTTTTTCCTCTCATTCGAGGAGAAAAGTGGGGTTTTGATTTTTTGATTGATTTTATTATTATTTTTATTATTTTTCTTTAATAGTTAACATTACTTAATCCCTTGATTTACACACGTGGGAATGCCGTTTTGTGTGCCTCATAATTGCTACTAACGCTTCAGAGCCCGTGAGGCGTCATTAATTGCTCCAGGCGGCGTTTTGTTCCCCACATCCAACGGTGAGGCGTAGATCCAACGGTTGACTTTTCTTCTGGAATTTTAAGCAGGATAACTCCTACTCAATTTTGCCCTCTATATAAAGCCTTGAGGGAAATAACTTTCCCTTCATTTTCACAAGTCCTCAAGTTCTTCAAAGATCTCAAGCACTCCAACTCACTAAACTCTCTGCACTCCTAAGTTTCCTTTAAGAAATTTCCAAAAGATTTTTCTAAAGGTTCAGGGTTTAATACACCTACTTTCGTAAGTATCTATCTCTTTAAAATTTCTTTTTCTCCTCGGCCTTCTTTCTTTCTTAGAAACCCTCCTTTGCATCATCTACATTTGCTTAGATGGGTAGATTCAAGCACTTAGTAGACTCTCCGGCCGGTATGGAAGGTTTTAGAGCCAAATACTATATCCCACAGGGAGTAGGCCTACAATACTTTCCCCCAGACCAAATACTTACAAATAGAGAGGAGGGTGAAGTTGTCATTCCAATGATCACCTTTATAGAGGAAGGAATGACACTTCCTACGGGTAGGATCACCAGAGACTACCTACTCAATCACAGGTTGTGTCCTCATCAGTGCGCTCCCAAATTGTTTAGATTCTTAGGCAGCGTAGATGCCTTGAACGATTTAATGGACTTAGGGCTCATATGGCACGACGTTGTTCACATGTACGAGTGTCATTCCCTTGCCAGCGCGGGATATTACCTCAAGTCCCGGTCTGATGTTGTTAGATTGATATCCTACCTTGCTAAGTCCAACAAGGGCTTGAAGGATGACTATCTGGTTGCCTCCGGGGAGTGGCACGACAGTCTTCACCGCCCAGTTCGGGCAGGAAAATCAGGTGGGGTACCCTAGGATTAGGTCCCTTAGCAAGGACTTTATCCTTCTTAGTTTTTTTTTTAATTTTTTAATTTTTTTATTTTTTTTATTATATATATATAACTCTGCCTTAACATTTCGCCTTCTCGAATAATAGTTTTTATTGATCTAACCACAATTTCCTCCTCGGATGTTTTTGTAGATAAAAACCACGTCGCTCCGAGACTCAGTTTCGTTAACGTACCAGGTCTCAACAAACTACTGAGATCCGAGATCTTCATAAGCGAAGACAGACAGCTACGTGTCGCTCACTTGATTTTGGATTATGAGCCTCTGTCTCGCATATTTCAGGATGCAGGCCAGACAATAAGAGCTGGTGACCCTAGATTAACACGTATAGACGTCTCTAAGCCAGAGTTTTTGGCCCGGAGAGACCTTCCGCTTGTTGAACTGCCCCTTCAACGCGTCCCTCAGGAAGTAACCGCTCCGAGGGAAGAGACAGGTTCTACACACTTATCCCTCGAGGCCAAGATCGACCAATTCCGCCTCGAGGAGGAAGGTGAAGTGCCAAAAAGGCCGGTAGAGCTCTCGGACTCTGAGGCCGCTTTTGATAGATTTTCTGCTGCCCATTCTCCGAGGTTAATAGTTGCTCAAGTTGATACCAACTCAGAAGACAAAGAAGAAGGCATGGACCTAAAGCAAAGGACCAGCTTAAAGGGTCTACTGGCCAACAGGAACAAGGGGTTAGCTTCGAAAGAGGTCCCCAAGACCCAAGTTCCTCCCAATCTCCCCCTTCCTCCTCTCCCTGTGACCTCGATGGGACTACTCCCTAATCCCGATCTAAAAAAGAAAAGAAAAGTACAGGAAATGGAGGAGGGGGAGATGATTCCTTCGAAGGGGGTGAAACAACCCAAAAATGTTAAAGACAAAAGGGCTCCCTTCGTGGAGAGCCGTAAGGAGTCTGGTGGTGCTGAAGTGCGCCGAGGGCAACGCTCTTGGGCCTTTCGGCTAGAGTTTGAGGGTGCTCACATTCCTTGGGATGTCACGATCTGGGAGTCTTAGAGGGCGTACGCCACCCACCTTGCCGAAGCCTTACAGTAGCCTCTCCTGCTCCCTAGAGATATGGAGGGCCTCAGGCGTACCAGACAACCGAACCTTTTCATGTCATTGAAGAGGGATCTTGAAATGGTAAGTCAATCAACATCCTTTTTTGTTAACTATTACGATGCACATTTATTCATATATGTGTATATTTTTTATGACCCCTTTGCTATCTTTATGTAGGTTACCTAGTAAATTTATATAGTTGAGAAGTGGGTCAGGAATGCCCGTGACGAGGTTAAGGCTGAGGCCCACTCCCGTTTTGAGGTTGAGAGGGCTCTTGGTGCCCTGAAAGAAGAGCACAAAGAGCTGGGCAACAAGTTGACCTTCGTAGAAAGAGATCGCTAGAGTGCCTTAGTCGGTCTGAAAAACGCTGAGGCCCAGGCCGAGGACCAACGACAGCACCTCCACCTGACCAAGATAGACTTGGCCACCGAGAGGCAGATGGTATAGATCTAAAGGCTGAGCTGCAGAAAGCCAAAGAGGCAGCTTAGGTGGCCAGGGAAGCTGCTAAGGCCGTGGAGGAAGCAGTATATGAGCGTGGGGTGGAGGAGACAGAGGTCAGGTTGGTTGAGGAGATAGCCAAAGTGTGCAGGGATTACTGCACTGAGACCTGCACAGAGGCTCTCAATAGTGCAAGGGTCCCTGCTGATTCCGAGCTAAGGAAAGTTGAGAGTATTTTTTTTCCCTAAACATATCCGAGAAGCTCCAGTGGACCTCCCTCTGACCACTGCCCTACCCCTCCTTCCTCCTGAGCAGGTCTTCAGTATCCAAGATCCTATTGTTGATGCTGAAGTCTCCATGGGGGTGGAGAAGGGTAAGGAGCCCAAGCCCTCAGCCAAAGACACTCACTCCGAGGATGCCCTTACAATCAAGGATATGGTCTCCCAGGCTAAAGAAGCTGAGTCAAAGTCTAAAGCTGGGGATGTTAAGCTTAAGGCCACTGATTCTAAAAAAGGCTCTCAACCCACAAAGAAGTAGCTTGTAGGATTTTTTCCTTTTTAATATATATATTTTTATTTTCTTTTGTTGTGGCTTCTGCCACGATTTGTAATATATCTTCTTCTAATTAATGAATAGACCTTTATTTCTATTTCTTGTGTCCTTGCTTTATATGCTCTCAAGCTTACTATTATGACAAATAGATTGGAACTGTTGCCACTCTATCTCTAATAAAAACCAATAACAATACTCTGTTATTAGCTTAAATAATTTGACTAAGTACCAGCAATAAAGAGATGTACCATATATTCGCATTGAAAATGGAACCCTTTGTGATGAGAGTTGAACATAATGAAGATACATAATTTAACCTGTAAAAGATAAAAGGAATAGGCAACTATCATCTTGCTCATCATTTAGATGTATAGCCAAGGATTTTAACTTACTCAAAGTCATCAATCTGAGGAGTTGGGCATACTTCTGGATCAGATTTGACACTTAATGAGAAACAAATAGATGTCACAAAGTGTTAATTTCCCTAAAGCATGTGGTCCGAGAAGCCTGACATAATTTAGGTTCTGTTTAACACTTAGAAAAAATGAATAGAGGTTATTGAGTGTAAATTTCCCCAAAGTATGTGGTCCAAGGAGCTTGACATAGCTTAGGTTCTGTTTAACACTTAGAAAAGATGCCAGTAAGTATCAATCTAGCCAAAGCATGTGGTCTAAGGAGCCAAGCATGACTAAGGTTTTGTTGAATACTTAGAAAGAAAAACGAATAGATGCCATTGAGTATTAATTTTACCAAAGTCTGCCTTATCCATTTCATTTTTACTCTTTTTTTTTTTTTTTTTTTTTTGTCAATATTAAAAAAGATTGACTTTACATATTCACTCTCTCCCACCTATTTTTTGTGTGATCCACATTCGTGCTTGTGCTATTGATAATCGCGTTCAAGGAAAGACCTTAGAAAGTTGTTCTTGAACCTTCATGAGTGGAAGTGAGTTTATTGTGATGGTCAATGCTATAGTCTAATCTTGTAGAGTTGTTCGGCCAAGAGAACTAGTCTCACCAAGTTTTACTTTGGATGGCATCAATTAACCTTTATGGACGACACTCCATGTGTGATTCTATAGCATTATGAAATGTTCCTAAAGGACAACACTTTTTTTTCTTTTTCTAATCTTACTTATTAATAGAGATATTATTTGTTGAATCAAAACTTTTTTTTTCACTAAAATATTTCTAACAAGCCATGCATGGAAATGTAAATTTTGATTGATAACATAGCAGACTAAAGAGTAAGTGGGGGTTGATTAACGAAAGGTTTTAGATAAGCTTCTTTGCTAAAATACTTATTTAAAAGGAAGCACATAAGCAAATAGTAAAGTAATAAGTTGAAAAGAAAAACACATACACACTAATCTTGTACTTTAAGCTACAAAAGAATAATAAAGTAGTACCAAAACAATAAGTCTAGGGTCACAATATTTTTCCACAACTATTAATGTCTATTGTAATTAGTTAATAATAAAAGTAGTGTCAATAGTAGACCTTTTGTACATGATGTTTCTTATCATATGAAAAAAATTGGTATCCCTATTATTACTCAAAATGAAAACAAGCACCAATTAGTGGAAAGGAAAAAGCACCATAATTATAGCTCCACGTTCATCTAGTGTAATCCACTATCTTAAGCTTAAGAGCCAATTATGATCAAGATCATGATCCTACATAGGATTGGTGAGATGGTCACATGGATTGGATTGTAAATTGAATCGAGAATTGTCGGATTCTACTTTTCATTAAAAAAAGTGTAAAATCACATATAATAATACAAAAAAGTGGTATTCCTAACCTTACTCAAAAGCAAAATCAACACCAATTAGTGGAAAAGGCAAAAGCACCATGATTGTAGCCCAATTTTGTATTTTTTTCAAAGGTAGCCCCAATTATATTCACTTTAATCTACTACCTCAAGTTTAAGGACATACTCTTGTCAATGAAGTTCACGTGGTACATTATCAATCTACACCATGGTTGTTAGGATCAAGACCCTATATAAGATTGGTGAGATGGTCACGTGGATCAGATTGTAAGATTGAATCAATTCACAGTTCACACTGATCTATCCACTGACAAGAATAATGAATTTCTTCATTTACTGCTAGGCCGTGAACTATTTTGTAATTTCATTTTCTTTGTCCTCCATGATATGGGACCGTGGAAAAGGACATTTAAACTTTGAAGCCAATCTGACGCTTACTAATGGAAAATCATTAGACTCTTGTCTGAAATTAATGGCTACATATGCATCAACTCATTTTACAAATTAGAGCCTATACTTTCAAAGATTGTTTGAATGATTGTGAACTTTTAGATGTGGGTGTTTTTTAGGGGACCAAAATTTAGTTGATCTGATAGTAGGTCGGAATTGGCCCAATACATTATGGAACTTTAGATAGGGACCTGGGAAATGTAGCGTGGAAATTACTTTTACCATATGCCCTGTATATGCATACACCAACCTAGAAACCTTATGAAATCAGTATCGTTTTCTTAACAGGCACCATCTCTAGGGAATGCTGCAACACCAATCCGGTTCTCATTCCCCAAATCTCCAATGGCATATATAAAAAATAGTTTACTACTGCTAATGAAATTTAAAAAAAGAAAAAAAGAAAAAAAAAAGGTAACTGGTGTATACAAAATTCGCAATTCAATACTTCACAAGCTCTACAATGCAATTGAATCTCTGTACGAATTCCTCAGATGTCAAAAGGATTATATCACAATTACAAATCAACTTCAAGGCATAAATCCTTCATGAACCAAGCTAAAAGGACCAACGGCATTTGAATATATATTAGGCTAAAAGGACCATTTAGGCTTTTTGATTATTTGATTACTGGTCCACAAAAAGGTGCACAAGCGAACAATTTAAATATATAAACAAACTGCTTCCAAAGCCAAATTGTTGACTTGACCTTTAGGAAACTGGTTGACATATTGCTTAGACAGGCTGCAATATGTTCCCTTTAGTTAATGATCAGAAAAATGAAATTTAACAGAAATATTGCTTATACAAATAAAATTTTCCTCTTAACAAAAGCAATCTACGTAGTTTTAAAATCACGTCCCTATAATGACAATCTTGATAACAAGTCATTCACATTCAAACAACAAAAGGACATGGAAAGAAGAATTTACAGATATAGATAAAGCCAGTTGTTTCCTATTCACATGTCACTGCTTGACATTGTTTCTTCTTGACATCCATGACATGTTAGATTCAGGATGTTGATTGGAGCCTCATCTACAAGCCTTTTTGTATCCATGACTTTGTAAACAAGGACAATGCTTCAGGGAGGAGAGAGAGAACTTTGTTGTTTTGATATATAGAACTTTTCCGTTCTGCATATTGAGCCTTTTCAATTAGCTATCTCGCACCTGAATGTAAGACATGGCTATATGAGGTGCATCATTGCTTGATGAGTTTCACCAGCATTAGCTATGCTCCTCCAATAAGTTTAGACTGCATAAGTTCAACAAAGAAGGTCGTAGCTTCAGGACAAAGGGCAGAAAATACAAAAACAAAGCTTGAGAAATAAAAAATTTCAACAACAGGTTTATTACGGAAAATCCAACAAAATTTTTTTACTGACATGAAAATGATTCTATCAATTGAAAATATTCAGCAAACTTTTCTATTTCCTTATTTTAGAAAGGGGTAATTATAGTCTTAAGCTCAAACCCATCCCAAGATCAATATGGTGTTCTGATTTCCCACCCACAAATTCTAGCAAATTCTCAATCAGTACACCATACTGAATATCGTAGTAAATTTCTGTGTGTGCTGGACATAACCATTATTGCACTGTAGCATTATATTTAATTGATGCCAGAGGCGAACCAAAAATATTTAGCAAAATTCCAAACAGTGCACGACTGAGATAAAATCAGCAATTGAAAAACAACAATATGGAAAATGTAAGCTTTGACTAGACCTCTTAATCCCCCAGTAACTTCCATTTTGTTACTATGATTTAAAACTTAGATAACCACATGGTGGAATGATGTTGAGTAATTTTATTGGAATCATATAGAACTACATAATGATGATTAAACACACAAATATACCTCCTAGATAACTTTAAAAAGCTAACAGAAAAGCACCTTAATTATGAGAAGTTAAACAAACAAAGGAAAGAAAAATGCAAACCTTCAACATAATAACCCTGATGTTGGGGAGAAAATAGATGACATTAAGGCTTCAATATATGAAATCTGAGGTCAAAAGATCTTCATCACTGTAAAACTCAACACTGTAGCGCACTACACCATTCTCCATGCTTATAACTTCAAATACTCGCTGGCTACTAGATTAATGAGCTTCTTCTGTGATCTGAATCATGAGTGACAACCATACCCAACAGATTAATGTAGAGACAGCTATAAGAATGCCAGACACAGAACCTATAATGTCAGCAGAAGAATAATGAAGGACAAATTCGAGAAAATTTGGTCATTGGCAATATAAGTAAAAAGGAAAAACTTACTTTCCTTGGCAGTTCAAAATCCATGCTCACATCCCCAATTACTCACCGAACATCCTTTCTCTGTCCTCAGAGGTCTATTGCAGACAGAGAACCTATAACGTCAGCAGAAGAATAATGAAGGACAAATTCTAGAAGATTTGGTCATTGCCAATATAAGTAAGTAAAAAGGAAAAACTTACTTACCTTGGCAGTTCAAAATCCATGCTCGCATCCCCAACCACTCACCAAACATTCTTTCTCTGTCGTCAGAGGTCTATTGCAAAGCAAGGAATGTAAGAAGTTTGCAAAGAAGTCATAACCTTAATGTAATGATCTAAAGTGAATATATATAGTAGCCTAACCTTAATTTGAAGGAGCTATAACATGTTAAGTTGAATTTCAAAGTCTATGCAACAAACAGGGGATGAGCATCACGAGCAATCAAAATAGTAGTCAGAATGTTTTTCTTTTTTCTTTTTTATCAAAATAAAAAAGGTGACTATTAGGACAGACTCCAGAAGTAGAGTGCTAATTCCTACAGTAAACTTTACTACTATGTCTTGCAACTTATTTAACTCATAAGCAATATGAGGGGCATAAAAATAATCCAGAAAATATAAACCTAATTCCTACAACAAAACAGAGCAATCAAAGACTATTCAAATGAGAAGCAGCACTAAGTATGGATTTGACAATCAAACAAGAAAAATGGAAGTTAAATGAAAAATATACCATATAATATATTTGAGAGGCATCATCTTCCTCGATTTCCTTTGCGAGTGGTGGTGTCAAGATCATGTTCATTTCCTTCCTCAACTGAATTCTTGATGTCCTTGATGGGGTTTCTTCTTTGAGATTGATCATATCTTCCTTGTCCATCAGAAATAATCTGCCCACAAGGTATATGTTAATCTGTTGGTCGAATGCTATTTGCAACAACTAGAGGACTTTGTCTAAGATCTGAAAACATGAATGACAAACAGAAGAAGATCGTTTTGAGATTTAAACAAATATTATACTAGGAGATGAGCTAGATATGATGATTTTAGGAGTTGTAGCCACAAAAGCTTTTGAGGGTACTCCAAATTTCCTACAGAGATGAATACTATTTAACACAAGTTTCAAACGTATAAATTATAATTTTCTAGCAAATTCTTCTTGATATCAAATAGTCCAGTCCTTTCAAAATTAGGGAACTTAAAACCTCCAATTTCACATCCATAAAAAAAAAAAAAAAACCCAATAAAATGGTAAACAAGTTACATTACCTCATAAACCACAAAAGCCGCTCTTGAGCTATGTCTACTGCCATTAAATAAAACTGATGTAGATGCAAATGAAAATTTATTAAATAGATATGCTGGAGCAGTTTGCAATGAAAAATTGTCTTTACTTAGAAAATATACAATGCTCCAAGTTATAATTAATTTCTTCCAAACGAATCAATATGAGATTACATCCCAGCTTTAAGGAACATTCTTTCATTAGATAGAAAAGATATCAGGCTAATTAAACAGTGCTAAAAAACCAATAATAATTAAATCAGATACCTTGCATTGATGTAAGGAAGCAAATTTTCTGTCTAAGCAATATCTTCATTTTAGATTTTAGCCACAGGCCAAATAAATCAGACTTGTACTCTTGATATGGTTTCCTACATCTTGAAGGAAATAAACCAAACTGTGGAGGAAACTCCTTGAGTGAGACAGATGGAAATATGAAAGCAAAGAAGTTGCAACAAACCAATAAAGAATTTGATTTACTACCAAGAATGTTGTTCTGTGATTGTTACTTGATCCAAAGTATATGTAATATCTTCATATCTACTGCTGGTTGCTTCCCCAACTTTGCACTCTTCCATGCCATGAAACACATCCGCCTCTGAGACAAAGAAAACACACAAAATATTGACATAACAACTTGATAAATAGCAAGTACATAAACATTAAGACTAGATGAATGAAAAAGGGATTGAGCGATGGGTTTGAGCTTTTGTTGCTTCCCTCTTTTATCTTAAACTCGTTGAATGAAAAAAGGATTCAAGCATTCAAAATTGTAGATGGCAGGCTGAGTAAAGGTGTTATTTGAAAATTAAACTTGTTTCTTTTCATATGTAACCAAATCAAATGGACTATTAAAGAAAACAAGATCAAAGGTTAAGCTTGTTTGCAGCATCTTTGAAGTGATAACAAGGCTTTTGAACCATTTTTTTTTATAAGTAATGGGGCTTTTGTACATGAAGCCTTTCGCCTGATGTTCAGATTAAATCAAACCAAATGAGGAAAGAATATTTTGCATGATGTTCTGATTGAATGGGACCAAAACATTCCCAGGCCCTAAAGGGATGGAAATAAAAGTAGTTGGGCATGGATTAAAAAGCAAATGCAATAGCATAAGAAGAAGAAAAAGAAGAATATAAAGTTACCTATAGGTCAGAATTGAACCGCATAGAGCAAACAATAGTAATATGGCTTCATTGCCTTCTTCTTCTTCTTCTTTTTTCCTTGCTCATATTGGTGACTAATTCAGGTATTTCCATTTTTGAATGTCATTCCAAATTGGGCAACTATCAATGGTAAAAATAAAAGCAAGCATTTATCATCTCATCCCCTCCATTCCTGGTGGTAACATCGCACTCTTCCCCCTCTTCCATGACACGGAACTCTTCAATCACTAAGACATGAAATCCGCACGCTTTTGCATTCATCAATCTCCTAAATGTATAACACTAAACCATGAAAATTAGCAAACAAATTTCAAACCTAAAACATAAAGCCAGAAATTATATGAGTTGAAAACTGGTTAATTGCCTTGCTCACCTTTCATCTACCACCATATAATATGGATTGCACATGATATGTTCCATGATGCACATCCTTCTGTGGCCCTTTCTCAAATGAGCATCCATGCTTGAAAATTTGATTCATGACAAATGTACATTCCTAGATATTTGAATCAGATGTTTGGTTCAAATGAGGCCAAAAAGAATTAAATGTTTAGCATGAGACTATCAAAGATGGACAAAATGATAAGGAAAAACAGACAGATGATTAAGAAGAAAATATTAATATACCTCACAGTAGAGGAGTAAATGATCCAATTAACAAAGTATGTAGTTTCTTCTTCTTTCCTACTAGTAACGGGCCTCCTGTACTTCACACTTTTTCATGTAATGAAATACTTCAGACTCTAAACCAAGAAATAAGCATATGATATTTCTTTATAACTTGATAAATAGCAATTACCTAACCCTATAACTTTCGAACTTGATAATTAACAAATTTATTTTAAAGCCTTGAGGGCCCCCCTCTCTCTTCTTAAGACTAGTGTTACATAGCTTTCATTTCATGTGTCTAACTTAATTTGACTACAAAAGAAAGCCAACATGTCAAGTTAAAATTTTAGTAACATTCATTCAGGTATTTTTTTTTTTCTTTTCTTTTCAAATAGAGAATCTTCCACACATTCACACATTCTAGTTAAGCTGCATATAGTAGGCATACCAGATTGAACCATTCGTGTCAGTGTCTTTGTGAGTTTGGCCAAAATCTTAAATTTAATCTACCAAAGTTTTTATTATTATCTTTTTGAGGGAATTTTTGAGAAATGAGTAGGATAATTAATTGAAATTTTGGTTAAATAAAAGAAGATGATGAAGAAGAAGGTGTTACCCATGACTGGATCAGAATTGCAATGCCGAATCAAGCCGTAGCTGAACTTTGCTGACACATGCACAATCGCAAATAATTTTCCACCATCATCATCCAAAAATCTGAACTTGTAGCTAAATTTATGAACACTGAAAAGGGGGAATTTCTTGTCTTTTATACCAGAAAAAAAAAATTCTATAAATGAAGATCATAATATTTTGCTTGAAATTTATTTCTTACTTGTAAAATTGAATAAACTCACAACAACAATGATTGTGAAGAGACCAGCACCTTTTAACCATTGACACATTGGGGAACTAGAAAACTGCAACCTGAATATGCATTGCATACAATCAGCAAATAATATCAAACAAATGGTACCACATCAGCACTTCCAGATGAGCATTTAACAAGCAGACGATCATATCAAAAAAAAAAAAAAAAGCAGAGGAAATTAACTAACATCATGAAAATGATCATGCCACTTAATTGATTATCAATTCTATTTAAATTATAACAAATATTTTGAACTTTTCTAGACTCAAATCCATGGACAGTGGGCCAAAAACTAGAGCTTGAACCTTACCAGTGGAAAACATAAATTGGTATTCAGTTGGACACAAGACAATACTGCTTCAAAATTTATATGAGCTGAGAATTAACAATTACAGAAGTACATGTTTCAAAACAGGCAAAATTTGCTAAATAGACTGATTTTAGGAAATATTTCGGTGAATAGTATGCGCATCAAAGTATTTGGTTAGTTAGACTGATTTTGGAACTCAAGTTTGCTAAACTCGAGTTCCAGCCCAAAAACACATGGAACTCTGTTAGGACATATGTGTTTCACTTGTTAAGAACATATGTCATTCTTTTATGTAATTGGCTAATTCTTTGATAAAACGCACTTTACTTGTATTTGGGTAGATCTAGGATGTGTTTAATACTTCAAGAAACATGTTGTTCAAGTCTAGTATTAAAGCCATGAAGATTGGACCAAGAAACAAGTGAAGAAAAGTTGTTCATTAAAGCTGGACAGATAGCTCGACACCTGTGGACAGATAGCTCAACAGCTGCTCGACACCTCTCGACAGCTAGGCTATCTATCGAGCTCTTCAGGTGAGAGATATCGCAATTTCGACACCTCTCGATAGCTAGTGGATCGATCGAGAAAGCTCCTGTCTCCTCAACAGCTCCTCGATAGCTTCTCGATAGCTATATCTGTCGAAGTTTAAAGCTCGACACCTCCTCGACACCTTCCAATCAATCGAGGTTACGGGAATTCAGATTTTCAAATCTGATTTTCGGCCCATGCTTGTGTATTTGTGTAGGGTTTCTTTTCTCACAACCCTAGACCTATATAAGGCTTATTTTAGAGGCCGTCACAAAAGAGAATACAAGGAGAACATATGCAAAAGATAACCAATGCCTTATTCTCTTTGAAAGAAGCTACTGTGTCTTTGTACCTTAGGGTTTTGTAACCAAGTGCTTCTTGATCTTCATTATTGATGAAGTGAAGAACTTTGCAACCAACAGTCTTTTTCTAGTTGGTGATTAAGTCGCGTACTGAGATCCGCGTAATTGGTTAGTCACGTACTGGGATTCGTGCATCATCAAAAGGGTGGCGTTCATATATTGAAGAGTTCAGAGGTTCTGAAGCGGTAGAAGGTTTCTGCTGTGAGTTCATCTACGGGGATTGTAGAGTCTAGGGACAAAGGTTTTGTACTAGATCTGAAACTTCTCTTTACTATTGTGGATTGCTTTTTGGGAAGGTTTCCCTCCAGGTTTTTTACTGTGAAACTAGTTTGTTTCATTGGTTTTCCTGGGTTATCATATCTTGTCTTATTTACTTTTCTGCTGCATTCATTATTGACATGATATTGATGTTTGTTGGTTTTAACAAGATTTGTTCATAATAAATCTAATTAACAACTTGGGTTTAAAACTTGTTAATTATATCAACCGGGGTCTAAATTTTCCAACAAACTCCACGTCAGATTTATGTTGGGATTTTTGGGCTAGAATTCGAGTTTGGCAAACTCGAGTTCCAAAATCAGTCTAACTAACTAAATACTTTGACGCGCATACTATTCACCGAAATATTTCCTAAAATCAGTCTATTTAGCAAATTTTGCCTTCAAAACACTAGGTTTATCTTTGTTGAAGTCCAATCAATGTGGACAAAACCTCAATCAGTTTATAGAGTCACTCAACAAATTTATGGAGATTTTGAAAGCATTAACGAATTTAAAAATTTACTCAACAGGACCCATCTGAGTTATTTCCATATAAAAGGTCATTGATCTTAAAATTGATAGGAAAAATGTTAAAATATTATAAATGAAGTGTGATAAGAAGTTATTATTTAATACATATATCAAAAGCACACACAAAAGAGAACATAGGATTGAACTGTTGATGTCAGTGTCTTTGAGATTTTGGCCAAAATCTTATTTTAGGGGATTTTTGACAGATACGTAGGATAATTAATTGATATTTAGTTCTAATAAAAATAGAAGAAGAAGAAGAAGAAGAGTTTGAAGAAGTTACCCATGACCGGATTAGACTTGCATCTCTGAATCAAGCCAAGAAAGAACTTTGCCCACACTGACAAATCATCTTTCATCATCGCCATCCAAAAATCTCTACTCGAAGCTAACACCATGAACTTTGTCATTTTCTTTGAGCTCTCTCAGTAGCTACATGCCCAAAAGAAAACCATGAGTTATTTCAAGTTAGTCTACATGCCCAAACGGAAGGAAATTAGCGAGAGCAATTGGAGTTGTTTTATCTATATGCAAATGAGCAAGATCTGTTGTCGTGATCATTTTTGATTAGTCTAAACAATTTTAGATATATCACAAGATGACTGAATATAAGCAACCACATGCTTTGCTATTTATGAGAATATGCCAAAATACCAATCGCCTAATTCAAATTACTCGAAATCTAACTAAAGTTGTTATTAAAATTTTAATATGTGGGACTGGTTGGCAGTCAATTAGAATATAAATAGATATATTTAGCAAAATAAAAGAAGATGCGCAAGACGGAAATCACGGGAACCATTTTAATTCAAGAAAATGAGGAAAATCGTAAATGAAATAGAAAGAGAGGTAGACAATAGAGCTGTTTTCTGTCAATACATATGCAAATGAATGAGATTTTTAAAGATATTCATTTGGATATTTATTAAGCAATTTTAGATAAATCACAAAATAACCCAATCTAAACAATAAATCGCCTAATTCAAATGACTGAGAACCAGATAAATTCATCAACCAGAGGATTTTTTTTTTTAGTGGGAAATTTTAGCAGAAAAGTAACATTTTTATTAATTTAATATTGATATATTGCATAATAAAAGAAGAAGACCAAGGAGAAGAAGAAGAAGCGTCAGAATAAATTACCTTGAGATTTTAGGGATATGGGAAATCTTGGGCCAGTCCTCTCCTGTCCCTCTTGTGCAGCGTTCATCGAGAATTGGACAACAACCAATCTCCAAATTCTGTAATGGAGTTGTACGAAGGAAGCTCGGCAGCGACTTTAACTTTGGGCAAATCCAGATACCCAAATGTTGAAGACGTGGCATTATAGCGAATCTTCTGGTACAGTCTTCTTCTTCTCCTCCAATCCCATTCCATTCTTCCCACTCTCTTAATTCGTAAAATTTGAGAGATATCAAATTTGGGAATAGCGTTATTTCGGATTCTTCTATTCCCATAAATTCAACCCCTAACTTTTTCAATCTATTAATCCCCCGTATTCTCAATGATTCGAGGACCGGAAGTTTCCCTAGAGCAGGCAAATTCTCTATAAATAAATACTCAAAACAAAGTCTTTTCAAATTGGTCAAGGACACCATCCAAGGAGACATTGTCGGTCCCTTGTAGTAACAAATGCTTAAATCTTCCAAGTTAGGAGGTGGCTCAAGGGCATTTAGAACTAATGCATCCATCCCCCTTGTTATTTCCTCAAAATCCCGTTTGTATTGGTTAAACAATAGCTTCAAAGTATGAAGGTTTATCTTCTTCTTCAGTTGTGCATCCATGGCCTCACATTGATCTACCTCGTTCCCCAACCCATTTATTTGAAGAGTCCCTTGAAGGTGGTCCAAATTTCTTAATTCTCCCAATTTACATCTTTCGCTATCATCCTCACCATTTACGTTGAAATACTTTAATGTTCTAAGAGAAGTCAATCTCCCAAACCCTCTTGGAAAGTAAATATTTGGATACCAAGGGGATTTGCAATCCAACTTAAAATGTGTTAGGTTAATTAATTTATCCATCCCCTGTGGCAATTTTCGTAACCCTTCATTATAGTCAATATGCAAAATTTGTAAATTGCAAAGGTTACAAATGGTTTCAGGCAATGCATTTCCACAATAATTGACTAAATAGAGATACCTCAAATGTATGAAATTTCCCACCGCATCTGGAAGTTCCGTTAACATACTATGATATCCACAATACAAAGTTAATACCCGTAAATATCTAAAATGTTGGGATAAAATAGATAAGTTATAACCACCTTGAAGTACAAAAATGAGGGTGCGTAAATGTTTTGCACTACAAATGGACTCAGGAAATTTGGCATTTTCCAGAATTTTTAAATGCAAATGGCGGGCATTTTTATAGTCTACTCCTAAGTCTATGTCACTATTGATTGTGAAGCATTCATTTTTTGATATTAATCGTGCAAAGTCATGCACTATGTCATGCATTTTGCACTTTATTATCTGGTCATTATCTTCATCTTTCTCAAAATCTTGGAAGAAAGATCGTATGGCTAAATTTTCAAAGTACTCTCTAGCAATGATTTCCATCTCCATATTTGCCTTCGACTTGATATATCCTTGTGACATCCACATAAATACCAACTCATCACTAGAAAAGACATAATCTTTCGGAAAAACAGCACAAAATGAGAAGCACCGTCTCAATGGTGAGGATAAATCATAATAACTCAGTAACAACGGTGCATAAAGACCTTCTATTTCCTCATCTTCTAATTCCCACAAATTGCTATCCAAAACTCTCCTCCATTCTTCTATACTTCTCTTGAACCGCATTAGACTCCCTAGAGTCTTTGCAGCAAGTGGCAAGCCTTTGCACTTATCTACTATTTGCCCACGGAGGCCATCTAGTTGCTCACGTTGCCTAGGATTCCTATTAAAAAATGCTATTTTACTAAACACCAACCAACAATCTTCTTTAGACAATACCTCCAAATTAATCATGTTTGCACTTCCCATCATCTCCGCAACTCTGCTTTTACGTGTGGTAACTATAATTCTACTGCCTTGGGCAACACATTTGAGTGCAATTTTGAATGGCTCCCATGTTGTGGAGCCTTCCGTCCACACATCATCTAAGACAAGAAAGAACTTCATTTCCTTAATATTATCTTGAATTCTTTTCAATAGACCATCCAATGTAGTCAAGTCAAAGGATTGAACATTAATAGATTCAAGTATTTCTTTGGCCACCTTGCATTGATCAAAAGGATTGGAAACACAGACCCACGCTTTTATCTCAAAATGGGTTTGCACCTTAGGATCATTGTAGGCTAGTTGAGCAAGGGTCGTTTTTCCAATACCTCCCATGCCCACTAATGAGATGAGACGGGGTCTTCTTTCTTCTTTACTACCCTTGCTCAATAGCATGCCCACGAGATCATCCTTGACACTATCACGACCACATATTTTAGACTCATCAACAAATGAGGTAGTTTGTGGCCGTTCAACTACTTTAAGGGCAGGGTAATTAGTTAACTCAAACCCGTACCTCACTCTCTCTTTGGTAATATCATCTAATATTTCATTAAGCTCTTTTATCTTGTGAGCGATGTCATGACGCCTAGTAAGTTTATCAACTTGACCAAAACAACATGAAGGTGAGGGGATAAAGGAGCATACCTGCGATGTCATGACGCCTAGTAAGTTTATCAACTTGACCAAAACAACATGAAGGTGAGGGGATAAAGGAGCATACCTGCTTCTTCTTCATAACAGGAGCATTATCAGGATTTTCTTCTTCTTTCTGAATTGCTGATTTGATCAATTCAGTGTTCCACTCGTCCACCACATCTTCCATCTCATAGCATACGTTGTTGAGCTTTTCCAACCAAACCTTCACAGCTTCTTCCTGAACTTGTCTTTTCTCAGCATCATTAATCACCGCCTTCACGGTTTTTAGATTGTCTTCAAGCTTTCGGATTTCTTTTTTAACACCCACGACCAACCTTATCTCTTGTTTCACCTCTTGAGCAGCGATTGAAACCAACTGCTTAATGAGATCAGTAACAAGTCCCTCAGCCATACTGGGAGAGTGAAATTTCGATTGACAATACAAAAAACAGGAAGTGGAGACAGATTAGAAAGTGTGATTCAGAATGGAGAAACTCAAAACCAAATAACAAACTTACAGCGTCAATGAACCTATAAAGCTGGGTTTGGATACAAATTATTTTTTTACGCGTTTGTGTTTGGCGTTTCCAAATGGTGGGACCCATGCTACAGTAGCAACGCGTTAAACCTTTTTTCTGCGTTTCACCTTTTTTTTTTTTTTTTTGAGAAGCGTTTTTGTAGCTGTAGTTGTTTTCTAGTGGGTTCCATGTACTGTTTACGAGACTTACAAACATCTTTTTTTAACCAAAATTTTCATTAAAAATAGGTCTTACAGCACTATTTACATATTTAAAAATTATTTTATTACAGTATTTTTAATTTTCAATTTTTAGCAAAATAAACTGTACCAAAACCAACTGAAACCCCGCCTAACCAATAAGTGAAAAAAGCAGAAGTACACTATGCAGTGAGCAAAGCATCCATTGCCCATTGGAATCCACTATCTCAAAAGCTTGAGGGCCTACTCTGGCCAATGAAGTCCACGCGGTGCATTATCAGTTCACAATTCACAGTCACTGATCCTAGCCTTTTTATTTTTTTACTACAGTTCTTTTTTCTTTTTCCTCCACGATGCATGGGACCCTGACGAAAAGACATTAGAACCCACAATGGGTTTGGAGACATTGGTTAAAACAAGCCAGATTTAGATGACATAGTTAATTTAGCACAAACGAATACTTTATATCCTTAAATCGATATGAGTACCAGAAATTTTGCCAAACCATAGAAAAAACTATGAATGAAAAAATTACTAAACAACAAAAAACAAAATTCTTTATATCCTTAAATATATATGAGCACGAAGGAGGCTCTAATACCAAATGAAAGTAAAAATTAGAGCTGCTGAAAAAAACAAATGTACCTCCAGCTATAGGTGTTCAAAGTGTTTTAGAGTTACTTAGAAATTGTTATTCACCGTAACGTCTTTCACAAATAAAATCTTTAAAATCTGAATTTTCATCTATCACTTTAATGTGGGACACATAAATTTTATTAAAATCTTAAATATGAGTTGTCAAAATAATTAAAAGATTAAAGAGGGATATAAAGCCATGAGAGAGATAGTGAAAATAAGTATGAACAAGCGGAAACAAGGTTTGGTTGGGAATGCTCATATAATAATTTGGCTTGAAAAAACATTATAACATATCACTTTTTTATTTTTATTTTTCATTACAACATATCACTGCAACATTTATAAAATATATATATATATAATTGTTTTACTATACTTACATTAATTAAAAGCAATGTACTCAAAGAACAAAAATAATTAAAATCCATTATGTAATGACCTCTAGACCTTGCGATTTTCAGGTGCACTCAGATCAGTTAATGACCATAACGAAATTGTTAAATCGTATGAATTTTCAGTTGTATATAATAATTTGTGTGGTTGCTACCATTTAAGTGAAAAATAAATGATTAAACTAAGCTGCTTCATGATAATAGAAATTAGAAACTAGAGCCCGAGCCATACATTGAAATGGAAATTTTGATTTATAACACAACAAAAAGAGTAAATGGTTGATTAATGAAAGGTTTAGAAACTTCTTTGCTGAGAAAATTATCTACTTATTTAGAAGGAAGTATATAAGCAAATAGTAAAGTAATAAGTTGAACAAAAACAAAAAAAAAACAAAAAAAAATCCCAAGCCTCCACTTCAAGCAGGAAAAAAATAGTAGTCAATAAAACCAAAACAAGTCTAGGGTCACAATATTTTCACAACTAGTGGACCTTATGAACATGATGTTACTTTGATCATATGAAAAAAAATTGGTATCCCTATTGTTACTCAAAAAACAACACCAACACCAATTAATTAGTGGAAAAGGCAAAAACACCATAATTGTAGCCCCACATTCATCCACTATCTTAAGCTTAAGGGCAAATTATGATTAATAGAGTCTATGTGGTATATCATCACTTCACACCATGGTTATTAAGATCAAAGTCCTACATAGGATTGGTGAGATGGTCATATGGATAAGATTGTAGATTGAATCGAGAATCATAAGATTCTACTTCATATTATTAAAAAAATGTAAAATCAATGATAATAATATTAAAAAAAGTAGTATCCCTAACCTTACTCAAAAGCAAAATCAACACCAATTAGTG
This sequence comes from Notholithocarpus densiflorus, assembly GCA_030021035.2. NCBI lineage: Eukaryota > Viridiplantae > Streptophyta > Magnoliopsida > Fagales > Fagaceae > Notholithocarpus > Notholithocarpus densiflorus. The sequence goes on from JARYZH020000340.1 coordinate 191,034, forward strand.
GAAAAGGCAGAAGTACCATAATTGTAGCCCAGAAAAAGAAAAAGGTTTCAAATGTATCCCCATATTATTCCTTGTAATCCACTACCTCAAGTTTAAAGGCCCGTTTAGATGGAGGGGGAAAGGAGAGGGAGTGGAGAGGAGTAGAGTAGAGTATGCTAAAAATAAGTTAATTTTAAGCTAAATCTACTCTATTCTACTCCTTCTCCCTCCCCCTCAATCCAAACAGACCATAAGGGATTGAGATCAAATGCTGTACCATGCAATTGCAAATTTAAGATTGAGATTGAAAGTTTCAAAAGCCACTTTTTAATCTTAGCCTTTGAATAAAAAATAATTTAACCTTCAATTTTTCACAATTTTACTTTTACACTTATTTTTTTAACTTCTCTCTCACAACTTAAGTGAATTGCGCAGTGCTGCCTACTCTAGTCAATAATGAAGTATATGTGTTATATTCCTGATTGGCTGTGTTACTTAAGGGACAACTTGTGGTGGGCATTTGCTGCCAATTGCGAGCTAGCATGTTAATTGGAAGATCCTTGCCACTAACCTTTAGTAGCTGAACAAAATTACAAAAGAAAAACCCACCTAATTAACCAATGAGTCAAAAAGTATATTGAAAAGGCAAGAGCACCATATATAATATAAACTTTAGATTTTATCTTCTTTTTGCGCAGATCAACTTTAGATTTCATCCTGGTATCAATTAATTGTACGTGTATTAGTGTTAGCGTGTTTCACACATAGATCATTCCCACTCCTACAGAAGCAATACTATAAATTTCCTATACAAAATAATATTAAAATTTACAAGCAGCCTGCCCAATATTTATTCACTAGTTCTATATGAATTTGTTAATACCAGAACCAGATTTAGAGCATAAACAATGTCTTACAACCCCATCTGTTTGATAATTAACGAAATGTGCTCATTGATGACAATACAAAAAATTGTGACTAAGAGATAAAATGAGATTCTAATACAAAGGAGACAAAATGAGATTCTAACACAAAAAGGAACATTTGAACCCAATAAAGCCATTAAACTCTTGTCGTTAACGAAAATTTTGGAATTTTTTTTTTCACAGTATCTTACAAATTTCCTCCCATTACTCCATTATTAATAGGAAATACTCTCTTTTTTAGGCCCTAAACCTGTATATAAATGACTAATAGAGATTGAATTTAAACCTATTATCCTCATTTGAAAAAGTCATCAACTCTTTATAAAGTTTATAGAGATTAGCCCAGATCCATGCATTGGATATATAACACAAAAAGAATGCAGATTGTAAATAGAGAATGGATCAGTTACTTGTAACTTATAAGTAACTAGCCGTAGACCCATGCGACGTATGGGAATATAAATATTATGCAATGGGGTGTAATATATAAAAAGTAAAAACTACTTCAAGTATTGTCTATTTTTTTTTTTTTTTTTAAAGATTTCTACAAGTATTTTTTTATTTTTTTTATCTCTACAAATATATCATTCTAGTAATATTTTTAGTGTATTTGATTAATATTTTTTTTAAGGTGAATCATATTCTTCTAGCTTCTGTTGTAATGCGTTACATTTGCCTAATATGCAACTAAACTTTATAAGTTTCAAAATTATTATTCAAATTTCTCCTCTCTTAAGGAATGAGGAAATCTATATATATAATAATAGGTGAAGTTGAGAGAAACTCAAATTAGAATTCCAAATTAGAGTTCCAATTTTGTGCCATGTGTCCTAAATTATTTATTCTTAAAGAGTTTTATTTCTTAATTTTAGAATCAAATGTGGGACTACATCATAAATATTCATCCAAGTGAGTTATTAAGTACAAAAACCAAAGAGTCTAGAATAAATGAATCATAAAAAAAGTTCTTTATAATAATTAAAAAAAAAACATGGACAATTTATATTTTATACCTAATAATATCTTTACAAATTTTTTTAAAGAGTTAATAAACTATAAAAATGACTATTAATAGTATTTAAATTATATATATAAGAATTATATTATGCACCTTATTGTATATCTTTGTGTGTCCATACATATGCATGGGGTTACAAGCTAGTTATCATAATAATCAAAACTCATCACAAAATTACAATGTTATCATAACCAAAATTAAAATAAAACCAAAGGAATAAAAAATAGACTTTATAATAATTTATTACTCAAACAATTGATAAGCCTATTCAAATTCAGAGTCATGTACACAAATTGATATAAACAAAAATTCCTATTTCCAAAAAAAATTAAGTATTAACCCAAACCAAAATTCAACCAAAGCTATAAAAGGGAAAAAAAAAAAAAAAAAAAAAAAAAGACTTTCTGATGGGAAATTTAAAAAAAAAAAAACCAAAACACATATTAAAAAAAAAAAAAACCATAAACCTTTATCGGAGTTATAAGAAAAAACAAAAATCCACCAAAATAAATTAATTTGTGTTTATATCAAAACACAATCTTTGGTAAAAATATGGATTGAATGAGAAAAATGATATCAAATTTATACAAAATAAAATGGGGAGAAGAAAAGTTAAAATATAAGAAAGAGAAAATAATGAAGGAAATGTAAAGGTAAAGTAGAGAATAGTAGGGAGATAAAGATGCAAAAATGGAGGGGAAATGTTGGAAGAAGTGTAATAGTAGGTGTAAACTAATATGAAGAAGAAGAATTTTTTATTTTTTTTATTTTATTTTTTATTTTTTTGAGAATAGGGAGAAGAAAATTTTAAGAAGAGAAAATAAAAGATAAAAAATAAGTGGATGATGTGACCGCTGATGTGGCTCAATAGGAGCGTAGTAACAGTAAATACTACGTTTCAACTTTTAGATATATAAAGATAACACAATATCTTTTAGATCAATTACTTGTTCCAAACATCTCATTCGCAAATCATAATTATATATATATATATAAAAACATAACGAAATTGTTAAATCACATGAATTTTTTGTTATCTATTGAAAGCTCGATATTACAAATGCTAGAGCTTGTTTAGACCCCAATTTTAATTACGACTTGATTAATTTTAATATAAACACACTTAATGCGGAATATACGTGATTATCAAATTAATTAATCAAAGCACCCAACAATTGCAAGGATGAACATATAAGTGCAATAATAAAAGGTAAAGGGCAGTAGGGAAAAGAGACTCAAATCCAAGATAATACGGCGATGTGTGATCAAAAAGGAAAACCGAAGAACTGGGCATAAAAACCTCTCTGCGGCCTTCCATGCCGAAATGATCCATTAGTGAATAAGTTGGAGTACAAGGATAACCAAAAAGACCCTCCAAGCCTAATCTACCCAAAGTACTTGAGCTCTCCAAGCTCTAGTTACCAACAAACTTCACGAGTCATGTCTTCACTAGCTTCCCAGACCACCCAATTGCACCACCAAGCCTTACTGGCTTAATTTGGCAAAAACCCAATTCTCCCTAAGTTCCAAAATACTTTCTACACTCTAAATAGATGTGAGTTGTGTTTGGGTACAAATCTCCTCTTAAGGTATGACAATGGGAGAGGGGAATGAGAAGAGACTATAAAGGAATTCTCACTTAAGGAAGAGTAGCTCTCTCTAAAATGGTGGGTGTTGTAGAAACCTCTCTCTAGGGTTTCTTCTGAATAGCCTCCTTACAATTTTGTGAGTAATGAGAGTATATATAGTATGAGTGAATGGTATAAGAGTCACACTTAAAATCTCAGTTATCAGTGCATCTCGCAAGTTGGCCAAGTTGCGAGATTGCTCGCGAGATACACTGACTCTTTAGCTTCCGGCATGTGCTCCTCGTCTGACCTTCAACTGCCTTGATCAAAATTTTCACCACTTAAGACAAAAACCATTACAATTAAATCCTACAAAATATAAGGAAATAAATTAATTAAATTACAACAATTTTTGTCATGGTATATATATATAGCCAACATAAATGTTATGTAAAAACCATAACTTTACATCCATAACAGATAACAATTTGTGTGGTTTCTATCATTGTAGTGAAAAATAAATGATTGAACCAAGCTGCTCCATGATAATAGAAACTTGATTTGGAGCTATACATGAATGTGGAAATTTTGATTGATAACACAACAGAGTAAAGATTAAATAGTTGATTAATGAAAGGTTTAGATAAGCTTCTTTGTTGAAAAACTTATTTACTTATTTAAAAGGAAGTACATAATCAAAAAGTAAAGTAATAAGTTGAACCCAAAAAAAAAAAAAAAAAAAAAAAAAAAAAACCCTAATCCTTTAAAAGGACGTATATAAGCAAATAGTAAAGTAATAAAAACAAAACAAGTAGTATCACTGCGCACCCGTGGCATGTTGGTGATTCCACAAGTATAAATGCTTATGGGGTGTGGGGGGTAAGGGTCGGGGTTCAAGATTTCAGGAGGAAGTTTCACACACATATACACTTAAATTAGACTAAACTAGAATTTCTATTTTGTATAAAAAATGATAGGCTAAAAACGTATTGATCCCTTTTGATGAATTAATTGATTAATTAGCCAAGTTTATTAATTAATCAAATTAACATGCAAACGCGTGGTAGCACAAACAAATCACCAATTAAACTAAGTGCAGTGGAAAATAAATTGACACAGTGATTTGTCTACGAATGGGAAAAACCAACACGGCAAAAACCCCACCGGGTGATTTTAAGGTCACTACTCCCGAAATTCCACTATTATCACAACAAGCAGTTACAAGTAAAGGAATCCCAGTACCTTATACCAACCTACAGTTGAACTTTTACCCCAATACCCAATTGGACTTGTTCTGTAGTGACAATTTCTCCTTTTGATGCACGGCTCCCAAGTACGTGACTAACCAATTGCGCGGATCCCAATACGCGACTTCAATCACCAACTAGAGAAGGTTGTTGGCTGCAAAGTTATTCAGTTCATCCCAACGATGAAGATCAAGAAGATGCTTGGTTACAAAACCCTACGGTGCACAAATACATCAACTTCTTCACAAGAATGATGAACTAGGGCAAATTCTGTCTCCGGTCACAATTTGCTTGAACAAACTTTGCTCAACACTTGTGTAACTTGTGAACACTTTGACGGCCCTTAAAATAATCCTTTTATATGTCTAGGGTTGTGAAAAAAGAAGGCCCAAACACATAATCACGGATTGGAGTTAAAACATAGCTGAAATTCTATTTTTCATAAACCTCGACAGATGCCTATCTGTCGAGCTGCTGTCGAGCCACGAGGCTGAAACAGCTTCTTAAGCTCGATAGATGGCTAGTTGTCGAGCTTTAATGACAGGAACTTCTTCAACTTGTTTCTTGGACAAACTTGCATGTCTTCAACACTTGATCTTGAAACACAGTTTCTTGAAGTATTAAACACATCCTAGATCTACCCAAATACAAGTAAAGTGCGTTTTGTCAAAGGATTAGCCAATTACATAAAATAGTGACATATGTTCCTAACAAGTAAATCACATATGTCCTAACAAAAAACAAAAAAACAAAAACCAAAACAAGTTTTGGTATTAATGTGGCCTATTGTAATTATTGAATAATAAAATTGGTATTAATGGCGGACCTTGTGAACAAGATGTTGCATCAATCATATGAAAAAAATTGGTATCCCTATCATTACTCAAAAGTGAGATCAACACCAATTAGTGGAAAAGGAAAAAGCACCATAAATAAAGTAACCTGTGTTCATCCACTATCTTAAGCTTAAGGGCAAATTATGATCAATAAATTCCACATGGTGTATCATCAATTCACACCATGGTTTTTAAGATTTAAAGTCCTACATAGGGTATCACCACACACCCTTGATGCGATGGTTACTTCACATGTATAAGTACTTGTAGGATGTGGGGGGCAATGGCCAAGGTTCAAGTCTCCAGGAGGGAGATTCACACACATATACACTTAGATTAGGTTAGAGTAAAAATTCTACCTTGTAAAAAATAAAAAAGTCCTACATAGGGTTGGTGAGATGGTCATATTTATTGGATTGTAGATTAAGTCGAGAATCATGGAATTCTACTTTTCATTAAGAAAAAGAGTAAAATAACCGATAATAAATTAATAATAAGAAACAAAAGTGGTGGGTATTGAAAAATTACACTATAATTGTAGCCCAGAAAAACAAGGGTTCCGAAGGTAGCCCCATGATGTTCACTATAATCCACTACCTCAAGTTTGAGTGCCTACTCTTTTCAATGAAGTTCACGCCATATATATTCCTGATTGGCTGTGTTAATTAAGAGACAACATGTGGTGGGTATTGAAAAATTACAAAAGCAAAACCATTTGATTAACCAACGAGTCAAAAAGATATATTGAAAAAATCGAGAGCACCATAAAATATAATGGTGGTTCAATTGAATTGAATATCTTTCTTTTTGCGCAGTTCAGCTTTAAAAGGTGGATCTGCAATTCTGCATTTCGGTAGAAAATTCATCCTGGTATCAAATGTATTAGTGTTAGAGTACGTTTCACACATAGATCTTTCCCACCCCTATAGAAGCAATAATATAAATTTCCTAAATAAAATCATATTAAAATTTACAAGCAGCCTGCCCAATATTTATTCACTAGTTCTATATGAATTATTTCATGCCAGATTAATTAAAGAGCAAAAACAATGTCTGCAACCCCGTCTGTTTGAGAAAATAACGAAAAGCGCTCATTGTGGACAATACAAGTGAAAGCTCGGATTTGTGTTAAAAACACAAAAGCTGTTTAGATCCCAAATTAGAACTTTACGGCTCGGTTGATTTTACTCTAACTTAAACTAAGTGCGGAATAGAGTAAATGCGAGCGAACAAACAATAAAACTACTCTAAACCATATTCATCATATAACAGCAGCAAAATGAAAGTTAAAAGAGTAGGGAAGAGAGATGTAAACGCAAGATAACACGCCGATGTGTTATCAAAGAGGAAATCAAAGAATTCGGCGAAAAACCTTTCCGCTGCCCTCCAAGTGGTAAATTGATCCACTAGACAATAAGTTAGGATACACGAATAGCAAAAGACCCTCCAAGCCTAATCTACCCAATGCACCTAAGCCCTCCAACCTCCTACTCCAACAAGACTTTTCGGAACCATGTCTTGTCTAGCTTTCTGAATCCCGCAATACGCTCGATTGCATCCGCCAAAACTTAGCTTCTTCCAATGCTTCCCAGCAACACAAAAACCTCACTTGACACTCATTTTGGGTGTGGTAAGTGTTTGGGCTATCAACCTCTCAAGGATATGGATATGTAGAGGTAGGGGTATGAGGAAAACTACAAAAGATTATGTAGATGATTATGGGTATAACAATCTCTAACTCTCAAGTGTGTATGCTAGGGTTTTCTCTCTGAAAAGCACTCCTTTCAGTATGTGGGTAATGATGGAATATATAGTGTGGGTGAAGACATAGTAGAGCAGATATGCCAAAATAGCAAAATAGAAAGTTTCGCGGGTGTCTCGCGGGCAAGGTTTTCAAACCCAGACCGTTCATTGAACCGTAAAAGGGAGAGGTTCAAGGTTTTTGAGGTTAAACTGAGGTCGAACCATGATGACGTCATAATTAATTTAATAATTAATTAAAGCCTAAATATAGATATTAAATTTATAAAACTAGTAAAATTGACAATATATCTATATATATGAGGGAAATTTAATAATTTTCAAGCATATATTTAATAATTAAATAAGAAAGTTAATAAAATAAAATAATAATCATGAAAACATTAAAATTTATGATTAATTTTTGAAGCAAAGTTGAATATCTTTGAAGGATTTTAATTATAATTTTTTTTTTATTCCTTGTAAGAGATGGATAATTAAATTAAGTAGAATAAAATTGTGTTAAGTTGTTTTTTTTTTTTTTTTTAAAAAAAAATTGCTAAGGGGTTGGACAGCACAGTTCTCACCGGTTCGTGCGGTCCAACCTCGGCTTTAGCGGTTCACGAAATTAACAAAAAATTCGGTTCTTTAGGCTTAAAAAACCGGTTTTCATCCTGGTTCTCGGTTTTCACGGTCCGACCTCCCGGTCCGATCCGGTTCTAAGAACTATGCTCGCAGGAAGGCCTTACCTGCGAGATACTCGCGAAAACCAGCTGTCTTGACTCTTCACATTCCAGTCATGTGCTGTGCACATGGCTTCACTTCGCGGAAAGTCTTCTCGCGAGCTACCCGCGAAAACTCCTTTGATCTTTGATGCAGTCTTAAGTCTTCACACACTCTCTCACACACAACCCATACAATGAAATCCCATATACAATACATGGTATATAAGATTGAACAAAATTACAATCAAATTTGGCACGAAATTAAAGCCAACACAAAATAGTTGTAAATCACAACTTTACAACAAGAAATTGTGATTAGGAGGAATTTCACTTTGAGAGTGAAATTGCAATTGACAATACAAGAAACAAGAAATGGAGTTAGAAAATGATTCAAAAAGAAGAAACTGAAATAGCAGGTAATTGTTAAAAAGAAGTATGGAGTATGGACAAACATTCAATACATATATTTATTAGCTTTTCCTTCAATTTCAACATTATTTTATGCATGTAATGTTGTGATATTTGTTGTTAAAATATGATATTTTTGCTGTTTTGATGATCCACGTGACTAGCTCGTGTTCTTTTATTTCATCCTGATCATTATGATGATCATTACGAACATGATGTTGCTTTGATCATATGGAAAAAATTGGTATCCCTATCATTACTCAAAAGCAAAACCAACACCAATTAATTAGTGAAAAAGTCAAAAGCACCATAATCATAGTCTCACGTTCATCCACTATCTTAAACTTAAGGGCCAATTATGATTAATAAAACCTATGTGATAGATCATCAGTTCTCACCATCGTTATTAAGATCAAAAGTCCTATATAAGATTGGTGAGATGATCATATGGATCGAATTGTAGATTGAATTGAGGATAGTAGAATTCTACTTCACATTTTTTTTAAAAAGTGCAAAATCATTGATAATAATATGAAGAAAAAAAAAATGGTATCCTAACCTTACTAAAAAGAAAATCAACACCAATTAGTGAAAACAGCAAAAACACCATAATTGTAGCCCGGAAAAAGAAAAATGTTTCAAAGGCAACCTCATGTTATTTACTGTAATCCACTACTTAAGTTAAATATGTTAAATATATTGAGTGAACTTATAGTTTACCGTTAATTCTTTTGCTAGCCCTATGGACAAATTTCTTATAAGGAAATCACTTATATTGCAAGATTCACATTCTAAGCAAATTCATGATGGTTTCCTAAAAGAGTAGTGTTAAGTCTACAACATTTTCACAACAAAATTCTAAGTGATAAACTACTATTGGTTTTAGAGAAGTACTACATTCACAATACTTTCATAACAAATCATTGGTGGTAAATTGTTATTAGTTCTAATCTAAACCTACCACTAAAATTACTTGTTTGCCCACCAATAACAATCTATGACAACTTGTCATTTAGGATTTGTTGTGAAAGTGTTGTAAACATGTTATGAACATAGTATTTCTCTTTGTTTTAAATTAGTCTCACCACTTATATCACTTTTTACTTATCAATAACAGTTTGCCATGTAGTATTTGTTGTGAAATTGTTATAGATGTAGTATTACTCTACCTAAAATGATTATTTTTTTTATAAACTCCTAAAATAATTCTTGATTGGTGTAAGTGGACTAATTCTTTGAGACTGGTAAATGAAGTTATTTTGTTCGAAATTAAATTTAAATGGTTAAGAGGTGAAAAGTTTCAGACCCATATATAATCACATGTGAACATGCGTGTGTGCATGCACGCTTTGAGTTTCATCTTGGTCCTAAAAGTTGCTCCCCCAAAATATATTTCTGGCACTTTCCCTTATAATCAAAAGTCCAAAGTCCAAACCAAGTTTTTTTATTAATTTGCTTAATATTTTTCTCAAATGGTTTTCTCATAATCATTCTTTCTCCAAATTAGATCAAATTGTGTTAATTTTGAAGTTATGGATATTTACTTTATTTCAATATAAGTAGTACTCAAAAATATTTTAAAAGGGAGTCCTATATGCAGCAGCTATTTCAGTAAGCGAAGCATCCATTGCAATTCACTATCTCAAAAACAAGGGAAAAAATTGCCAAATGCCCTTTTTGGGCAAAAAAAACAGCATTATGTCCTCTTTCCCAAACTAATTAGGGAAATGTCCATCTTTTGAAACTTGATTTTCTCAAAATCGAGTTAAGCACTATAGTGGCGTTTTTAAGGAGTCTATAGTGACGTTTTAAGGACCTATAGTGGCGTTTTGTAACTCAAGCTCCATGAACTCGAGTTATAGGTAAAAAAAAGGAAAAAATTTGCATGTAACTCAACTTCATGGAGCTCAAGTTCCAAAACGTCACTATAGGTTCTTAAAACGTCACTATGGGCTCCTTAAAACGCCACTATAGGGCTCTAGAAATTTTTTTTTTATAACTCAATTTTGAGAAAATCGAGTTTCAAAAGAAGGACATTTTCCTAATAAGTTTGGAAAAATGGGTAAAATGATGCTTTTTTTGCCCGGAAAGGGCATTTGGCAATTTTCTCCCAAAAACAAGTAGAATGAAGTCCACGCGTGGCATGATCAGTTCCTAGTTCACATTCATCTCTTCTTCTCTTCAACCCACTGACAAGTAAAATGAATTCCCCCACTTTACTAGTACTACAAAGTACAAAGTCATTAACTTTTTTATTATAAAAAAAAGGTCATTAACATTTTAATTTTGGACTATAGTTCTCTTTCTTTTTCTTCGTCCTTAATCATGGGACCCCGAAAAACAGACATTTGAACATTTTAAATTTTGAATTATAGTTCTTTTTCTTTTTTCTTTGTCCTTCATGATGGGACCAGAAAAACAAAAACAAAAAAGAAATGAACTTTTTAATTTTGGATTATAGTTCTTTTTCTTTTTTTTTTCTTTGTCCTTCATCATGGGACCCTGAAAAAAAGACATATATGAACCCAATCTCACACTCACTAATAATGAAAACTCATTAAACTTTTTTCTGAAATTGATAATTTTCAAGATAGGCTTTAGACTGTTGGGGATCATTTTAGGCATTTTATGGGCCCAATTAATCAAGAATAGTTATTGTTGGAGATTGTAAAGTATTGCTATCGAATGTGGAAAAATGGGCGGAAGGCCCGTTTCACTTATAAAACTTTCTCAAACACTACTTTATCTATTTTACCAATTTATTTTATAACTAATCCTACATCCCAATTTTTATTTTTACATATAACTCAATAAAATAATATAAATTACCTAATAAAATAATATAAAGTACTATTCTCTCTATTTTTACATACAACTCATAGGTTGCAAATTTTTTTAAGTTTACAAACCCAGATAGAGTGGGTTTTAGGTGGCTTGGGTTGTAAAATAGCAACTAGGGGGATGTTTACACCCCAATGCTCTTTAAGCCGAAAGCAATAAGCTTTAAGAGATTTTTTTTTTTTTTTTTCTTTTTAGGTTTTAGAGATTGTTTTGAATGACTGTGGACTTTTAAATTTGAGTCTTGGTGGACCAAATTTAAGCTTACAACTTGTAATTAACACGTACATTTCCTTTTAGGTCACTCTTACACGTTCCAATGAAGTCCACTTGGAACTAGGAATGGCAACGGGTTAGGTTCGGGCCGGGTTTTTTCATACCCGGACCCGACCCGCGGGGCGAGATCCGTGGCCCGGGCCCGGCCCGTTTAGGGTACCAGGTTTTTTCCCGGGGCCCGGACCCGCCCCAACCTGGCCCCGCGGGCCCCACGGGTCCCGTTTAGGGATTGGGCCCAATTCGTGGCCAAACCAAAAAAAAGAAAAGAAATTTAAGCCCAAATTTATTTTTGCCTACATTCAAGCCTGCATATTCCAATTCAAACCTAAATAACATGGCCCAAATGCCAAATCAGTCCAAACAATAAGCTACTAATCATAAATCAATAAATTACCTGTTAATTATAAATCTATAAATCAATAAATCATAACTAATATCATAATCATAATTCAATAAATTAAAACCAAGATTTTTTAAATCAATAAATTACCTAGCTAAGATAACCATTTAATCGTTAATCAACAAAATCATAACTAAAATCACCAACTAAACATAAAAAAGAAAATAAATCAAACAAGTCCAAGAAATAAGTATCAAAAGTCCAACGAGTCCAAGAAATTAAAAAGCTACAAAATAAATCTCACAAGTTTAGAATAATTACAATCCAACAAATTAATCCAACAAGTCTAAGAAATTAAAAAAGCTACTAAATTAATACAAAATGTTTAATCTTCCACAATTGTGACACAACTCCCATCAATTGTGGCACAACTCCCATCATCTTCATTTGGCTCCCTATCATCAAGAATGGATTGAAATGTACTATCTCCAGATATAGTTGAAGAACCTACAACAACAATGAATTAAAAAATGGAATAAACTTCATCAAATTATAACTAGCAAATATAAAAACACAATTTTGATTTTAAATACCATAAAACATGCAAAAGCATTAATATTGAACTAATAAACAAATAAAAAATAACATATTAAGCCTACAAAATTATAAACCAAACTGAAACATCAAAGAAGACCCAAAAAAGAAACTTCAACATAGTCCTTAACTGAACCCAGGATAACAAGAATCAATCTTAAATTTCAATGACCACAAACAAACTAGAATCTACAGTGATACAACCAATACACCTCAAAAAAACCCAATCAATCAATCAATCCATGACCCCACTGGTACAAAACAAAGCATCCAATTTCTGTACACTTAACCTATGAATTTACAAAAAATAAGAGACCCAGAACAGAGCAAAAAACCTATGAATTTACATAAAATAAGAGACCCAGAACAGAGCAAGATGAGCTGAGGGAGAGGGAGTGAGGGAGTGTCGGTCAACAACAACAACAAAAAAGAAAAAGGAAAATGAAAGAAGAAGACGGTGAGAGCACAAACCTGATGGGTCTTCCAAGGAGATCAGAACAGAGCAAAATGAGCTGAGGGAGAGGGAGTGAGGGAGTGTCGGTCAACAACAACAACAACAAAAAAAAAAAAAGGAAAATGAAAGAAGAAGACGGTGAGAGCACAAACCAGATGGGTCTTCCAAGGAGATCTGAACAAAGCAAAATGAGCTGAGGGAGAGGGAGTGAGGGAGTGAGGGAGGGTCACTGAGCTGAGCGAGAGAGCTGAGGGAGGCGAGGGAGAGAGCTGAGGGAGTAGAGGGAGGCTGAAGAAATGTTCAAATGAAGTTTCGGATTAGGGTTAGATTATATATATATATATATAGAGGGTATTATTGTAATTTAGGCTATCGGGTTTTTTAACGGGCCGGGTCTTGGGTCAGGTCTCGGGTTTTTTATAAAACCCAGACCCGACCCGGACCCGCTTCGGGTTTTTTTTTTTTAAAACCCATACCCGACCCTATTCCTAATCGGATAGGGTAAAACCCGGCCCATTAGGGTCGGGCCGGGCCGGGTACCCGCGGATCGGGCAAAAATTGCCATCCCTACTTGGAACATCATACATTTACAATCCAGACAACTATAAATAAAACCAAATCAATAAGTTTATAGGAGCACTAGCATTAGCTACTCTAAAACTGATATTACCTTGATCCATGGTTTTCAACTTGAGATCTTGCCCCCAATTAAGAACCAAGACTAGCATTGTAACCAACACACCACTTGGATTATTGGATTATGATCTATTATTCTATTTATTTTATACTTACATGATTTATTATTTTTCTTCTTAATATATCATCTCTTTCTCACTTTATTAAATATTACTAAGTTTGTTTTCTTTGCTAAATTTACTTGTAATTTAAGAACAATTCATTTAAATGGGAATTTACTAAAATAATTAAAAGCAATTTTGTTATTTAATCAAAATGATTTTTACTTGAAGGATAATTATACAAGTTCTTTTTCATGCTCATTTATGTTCTATTATTTTCTAGTAATCTTATATTATCATGAAAATTGATTTGAAAGTCTATTTCAATTTTTGTAGGTATTTTTAGTCAATTTTGCTAATATTTACAAATTTAATATGCTTTTATTTGTATTTTAATTAATTAATTTAATATACTTTTATTTGTATTTTAATAAATTACTAAATTAATTATGACATCACCACGGTTGAACTCGGTCAAATTTTGATTTGACCTTAAAAACCTTAATCCTATTTATTTCTGATTCTTAAAACGATTCGAATTTGAAAACCATGCTTTTAATACAGTTAAATTTTTAACTTTAATGAAAAAAGTGATATCCTTTTAGCCTTTATTCAAAGCAAAATGAATAAAAATCAGGTGAAAAGGCAAAAACACCATAATTGTGGTCCTGTAAAAGTTTTTAGTGGAATCTATTATCCCAAGCTTGGCCAACTTTGTCTTTCGTCAATAAAGTCTACGCAGTACACATCAATTCACAATATGGTAATCAGGATCAAGATCTTACTCATTATTAGGGCCATGTGGATTGGATTGAAGCATCAAAACCGAGTATTGTAAGATTCTAATTTTTGAAAGAAAAAAAAAAGGCACATAATCACCGAAAATTATAATATATGTTAAAGAATGATTGTCAAAAAGAATAAAATTGACACAGATTAATTATCTAAGATAATATCTACTAAGTACCAAATGAAAAACTCAAAACTTCAAAGTGTTCAAAATGTTAGGTTTTAGATCCCTGTAAACTAGATTGTTTAACTTAATTAATTAACCAAGTGAACACTTAGGTTTATTATTTAGATCTAGGTTAAAACAAAACAATCATATCATGCAAAACAGCAGAAAAGTAAATAATACAATGATATGATGACTCAGGAAAACCAAACTGGTAAAAAACCTTAAGATGATTTAACTTGGCTATCCTCAAGGTAAAAAGCAAATTCACTATAGAGAATCGAAATTTACAATAAGACTTAGATCACTAACATCCTATTACTACCACATGTAGAACTTACTGACACGACCACGTGCAAGCTCCGAATCCACGGATTCCTTCTCTATTAGGCCTTTGCAACACAAGCACCCACACTTGTGACTTTGAGACTCTACTCAAAGGTTTATCAACACAAACTCTCCTGTTTGTGACTCCAAGACCACCCTTGAAGGTTTAGATCATCAGCACCTTTGATGACTAGAGAAGGCAGCAACTTCTATAACACCGGATCTTGAGATTCTTCAAGGAATAACACCGGTAGAAGATATGAGAGAGCTTTTTGGATACAAAACCCTAAATACAAAGGATGCACACTCTTCTCTCTCTGAAAAATCTTATTAAAAACGTGCTTAGGGTTTCCTTTATATACTAGAAAAAGTAGATTTGAAACCCTAATCCTTTTTGGGCTTGAACTGCTGTTTGAGCTTAATTAAAATTCTGCAGATATGATGATATGCCAAGAATGTATTGACCCCTTATGATGAATTAACCAATTAATTTAGCTAAGTTAATTAATTAATCCAATTTGCATGCAATGTACGTGGCAACACAAACAAATCACCAACTAATCTAATATGCAGCGGAAAATAAAGTTGACACAGTAATTTGTTTACGAATGGGGAAAACTTACACGGTAGAAACCCTAACGGGTGATTTTAAAGTCACCACTCCCGAAAATCCACTATTATCACAATAAGCGGTTACAAGTAAAGGAATCCCAGTACCTTATACCAACCTATAGTTGAACCCTTACCACAATACCCAATTGGACTTGTTTTGTAGTGACAATCTCTCCTTTTCAATGCACGACTCCCGGTACGCGACTTGATCACCAACTTGAGAAAAATATTGGCTGCAAAGTTCTTTAGTTTATCAACACGATGAAGATCACGAAACTCCTTGATTACAAAACCCTACGGCATACAAACGCAGCAGCTCTTTGAATAATATGATTTTTAGGTTCTAAGGAATTAAGAACTAATGTATTAGAACTTCATTTTGTAATTTTGGCAAACCATGATAAAAACGTTTTAGTCTTATTTAAACTTGCTCAAAGTATGTGTTATTATGTAAAGTTGGAATTGAGTTACTGCAGGATTTACTGTGTAAATCTGCCTGGCTCGATCGATCGAGAATTAGACTCGATTGATCAAAAGTCGTGCAAATTGTTTTTTCTGCAGAATTTATAACTTAGCCCAAGCTTATTTGACGTGTAGGGTTTTATGTTTTGCCTTAAGTATAAAAGGGAAAACTCTAGCCACGTTTTGTGGTTGCTCTTTATGCTGTGTGTGTGAATCTTCTGTGAGATCTAGAGGTGTTTGCTTTCACATACACTTAGGGTTTCCAATCTTAAGATTGATGTCAAGAGCTTGGTGATCAATTCAGTTGCTGCTTTCAAGAGCTTAAAGATACACAAGCAGGAGTGCTTGTACTTGCTGGGAATCCAAGAAAGAAGTAGTCCTTAAACTCGGAGCTGTCACGTGGTCGTAGTAGTAAGTTTTCTACTCGAGGTAGCAATAGGATGTTAGTGGTTTAAGTCGCTATTGTGTAAACTTCAATTCTTTCATAGTGGATTCGTTTTATCTTGAGGATAGCTAGGTTAAATTCTCCCCAAGTTTTTTACTGGTACTAAAATCTAGATGACTAGAGAAAAGTCATTTTATTTTATTTTGTTTTTGATGGAAACTAGAGAGAATTTGGACCAGGATTATACTATTTTCCTTACCTACCAACTAAAAACGACTACTTTTGGAGCCACGGTGCATTTCATTCCAAGTATTGCAAAATGAATAAAAAGGATCTTGTCAAGCAAGTAATATTTGTTTACTCATGACATGCATAATTTGTTTTTAGTTTTTTATAGTCAAAATTGAGACTAACAATATTATTACTTAATTATTTAATTAAATGACACGCTATGTAGTACGTACAATAATGTTATTATTTTTATGTTAACAAATAGATATTTTAGCCTAGGAGAGAAAATTGCCTTGACGTATTCTATATATATAAATATATATATATTTATATATGTATATATATTACTTTTGCTTAATTCTCATAGACAGAGTCAAATGATCAACATTGGAAATGTTGCATCCTGAGGCATATGTGCTTTTATCCATAGTTATTGAATCAAACCGAGCATTGAACCATCAAAATAATAGTATGATGATTTACTGGTTTTAGGTCATTGGTTCAATCATGAGATTAATAATTAATATATTTTTAAAATTTATTCATAAATAAGTTCAAAAACACATTAAAAAAGACAATAAAATATAAAATAGGAGATGATGTCCAATTTAAAAAATATAAATTTGCAAGGATACTAAATATTGAAACTAATAGAATGTTATTATCCAAAAACTTATTTAATGATAGATTTTAATATTTTATATATTGAAATGATATTTTTCTATAAAATTGTCGATTTTTCATGGTTTAATTGGTTTCCTAGCAAATCCGATATTCTTTTCATACCAACCTAGAATTTTGTACGGCTTATCAATTTGAGAGTTTAATTGTTGGTTTGGTACAATTTTGATAATTATGATTTTATCAACCTAGTGCCTTTAAGCATCTCCAGCAGTTTCTCCAAATTTTTGTATTATTTGAAAAATGAACAATTACATTTATCTTTTACTTACTTTTTCAAATACACTTTCTAACAGACTCTATCTTTTCTCTGTCTCATTTAAATATTATTTTTTTCATTTATTCTTTATTCTTTCTTCAAATGAAATCAAAGAAGAAAGAGAAAGTATTGATAAAATATTCAGCTACGTACTGGAATTTTTTTAATGAAAAAAAAAAAAAAAAAAAAAAAACTCCATAGTTAATCTACATTAACCCTTCATGCTTTGAGAGGTACTGTTCATGAGAATTTTTTTTTTTTTTAAAGATATAGAGAGATTGTTGGAGCAATGTTTTATGGTTTCACTCTATATTGTAGAGAGTAGTTTGGGTTTAGCTAAATTATTGGAGATGCTCCATTAATTTCTAGTACAACTAAGTTATATCAAATTTTCAATTTCTTTACTTTTCCTTTAATGTGACTTCTACTCTCTCTCTCTTTCTCACACACACACACACACACACATATATATATATATATATATGTTATATGCTTGGAACAACCACTATCCAAAGACAAGAATCACGTGCCTTTAAGGCGGTTAAGGCAGTATAACACAAGTAATTATTACCACATGTGACAAAACCAAGAAGCCCAAGGAAAGATTTAACAAAAGCAACAAGAGTCAAAGACAACGAGTAAGCAAGTTGATAAATAAGCAACAAGATTTTCCAAGAATCCATGACAAAAGAGGTCAAGGATCAGCTCAAAGATCAAAAGATCAACAAAAGGAGAGCAACCTGCTCTGATACCACTTGATGGTTTTTAGATCCCTTAAAACACAATTGGATTAACCTAGTTAATTAGTCAAGTTGTTACTTAGTCCAAATTCCAAGTCTAGGTTATCACAATCAAACAATCATATCATGCATAGCAGCGGAAAGATAAATAAGACAATGATATGATCACCCAGGAAACCAAACTGGTAAAAACCTGGGGAGGATTTAACCTAGCTATCCTCAAGGTAAACCTGAATTCACTATGAAAGAATCGAAGTTGTTCAACAGGACTTAGACCACTAACATCCTATTGCTACCCACCAGTAGAAACTTACTGACACGACCACGTGCAAGCTCCGAGACCACGGACTCCTTCTTTCTTGGATTCTCCAGCAAGTACAAGCACACCCGCTTGTGTTTCTTTAAGTTCTTATGGTAGCAACTGAATGATCATCAAGTTCTTAAAGAAATCTCCTTCTTGATAATCCTAAACTTGTGTAAAGGAAAGCTCCTCACAGATCTCACAAGAGATTTACACAAACAACAATATGAGCAACCCTAAAACGTGGCTAAGGTTTGCCTTATATACCTAGGGAAAAACATAAAACCCTAAACGTTTTAATGAGCTAGGGTTGAGTTGGAATTCTGCAGAAAAAATGCATCTAACTCGATTTTTGATTGATCGAGCCTAAGCTTCGATCGATCGAACCAGGCCGAAATGCATTATTAAATCTGCATCAACTTAAATCCAACTTTACATAAATGACATAACTTTGAGCAAGTCTAAACACGACTAAACATCTTGTTTTGATCATGGTTTGCCAACAATACACATTAGAGTTCTAAATACATTAGTTCCTAACTCTTTAGAACCTAACACTCTTAACATACATGTCAAATTTTGTGTCAATTAGATGTTATTTTACCATATGATTTATAAACTAATTTTTTATGCATAATTTTGGATTACAAAAAATTATAATTTAAACAATTGATTAATGACATAGCTATTGATCTTTATTATTTTTGGAAATTTAGCAAACATAGAAGTTATAAGAAGAATATGTAATTCAATTGTGAATTTATTAAATTCACATTCAATAAAAATTTATTAAATGAAGTTGTAGTCTTAGGTTACAACCAAGTTTGTAGCCAAATTTTATACTTTAAAAAATTGTATGTGTTTTTTTTTTTTTGGTCAAAATTAAATGCTTCAAGATTTTGGCCCCTAACAAAAATTAAAGTAGAATATTTATTTAGTATGAGTCATAAAATATTGTCCAATGAGTTGTTGGCTTTGCCAACTTAATTTCAACAATGTATTTTTAAAATTATCTGTTTAATTTTCTTAATTTTCATAATTTTTTTGACTACCCATATATATATATAAATATATATATATATATATATATATATATTCCTCCAATTCATTGTTTTAGTATTTAGTTTGTTGATATTTGAGACAAGAAAGAGTGCAAAGTCGAATGAGATGTCATTAAAAAGATTAAAATAAAATTGAGTTTTTTTAAGAGATTGATTGGAATGATAGTTTCCTAAAAGTGTAGTACTAAGTTTACAATATTTTCACAACAATTTTACAACAAAATCCTAAGTGACAAGTTACTATTAGTTTTAAATTAGGTTACATTACTTTTTATTCATCAATAATTTACCACCTAAGATTTGTTGTGAAACCATTATGTGGATGTAACATTACTTTTCCTAAAATAATTATTGATTGGTGTATTGGCTATTGCTTTGATATTTGTAGATTAAATAATCAAGAATAGTTTTTGTTAATTATTTCTGGCTCTTTCCCTATAATCCAAACCAAGTTTTTTATTAATTTGTCGAATATTTTTCTCAAATGGTTATCTCATATTCATTCTAACTCCAAATTAGATCAAATTTGAGTTTATTTTGAAGTTATAGATATTTACTTTATTTCATTATAAGTAGTACTCAAAGGCGTGAGAGCCAAGTCTAGTCAATGAAATCCACGCGAGGAATGATCAGTTCCCAGTTCACATTCATCTCTTCTTCTCTTCAACCCACTGACAAGTATAAATTGAATTTCCCCACTTTTACTGGTACTACAAAGTCATTTATTTAACTTTTTAATTTTGGACTATAGTTCTTTTTCTTTTTCTTTTTTTAATTCCTCCATCGTGGGACCCTGAAAACAGACATTTAAACTTTTTATAAAATTTGGATTATAGTTCTTTTTCTATTTCTTAGTCCTTCATGATGGGACCTGAAAAAAAAAAAAAAAAAGACATGAACTTTTTAATTTTGGATTATAGTTCTTTCTCTTTTTCTTTGTCCTTTATGATGGAACCCTATCACTGAGAGAGGTGGCCTAGTGGTCAAGGTGTGTGATCGCTGTCTTGAGATCCCACGTTTGAACCCTAATAGGGAGTGGGGTTGCCTTTTGCAGCTAACCCCTGATTTACTAACTCTCTCGTGGGGTTAGCGTGAGGTCTGTGATTACCTCTGACCACAGTAGCTATGACTCAATTCAACATTTTCTAGCGTGAAATGCTCCTATGGTCACACCTAGGGGTGAGTCAGAATAGTTGCCTCCGCCCACCTCTTGTTCATAAAAAAAAATAAAATAAAAGATGGGACCCTAAAAAACAGACATGAACTTTTTAATTTTGGATTATAGTTCCTTTTCTTTTTCTTAGTCCTTCATGATGGGACCCTAAAAAATTAGACATATGAACTTTTTAAATTTGAAGGCCACATATGCTTCACCTCATTTTCAAAATAGGCTTAGACTGTGCGAGATTATTTTAGGCATTTTATGGGCCTAATCAATAGTAGTTCTGGTGGCAGATTTTAAACAATTGCTATCGATTGCCGAAAAATGGGCGTTAATAGGTTGGATTGGGCCCAGCACATTAAGGAACGTTTGTACAGGGACCTAGGAAAATGGAAATTACTTTTTCCATATGTCCGGGTTATACACTTGCCTTAAATTATAGCAAAACCAACACCAATTAAATAGTAGAAAAGGCAAAAAGCACCATAATTGTAGCCCCACGTCATTCACTATCTTAAGCTTAAGGGTAAATTATGATTAATAAAGTCTATGCAGTATATCATCAGTTCACATTATGGTTATTAAGTTCAAAGTCCTACAAAGGAATGGTGAGATGGTTATATGGATCGGATTGTAGATTGAATCAAGAATCATAGGATTCTACTTTATGTTATAAAAAAAAAGTGTAAAATCTCCGATGCTAAGGCTGCGTTTGTTTCAGTGTAAAATATTTTCCGGGTGTAAAATATTTTCGGGAAAGGAAAATATTTTCTAGTGTTTGGTTGCATTTTAAAAATTATATTAGAAAACAATTTTCAGTGTTTGGTAACATTCTGAAAATGCTATTTTCCTACAAATTTTTCACATTTTCTCAGTCATTTTCTTAGCTTCCAAATAAATTTTATATCACAAAATGCACCACCACCCACACATTAGCACCCATAGAAAATCCACCAGCACCCACAGAAAATCCACCACTATCCACACAAAACCCACCACCACACAACACAGAAACCACCAAAACGCCAGCATCCACACCACCACAAAAAAAAAAAAAAAAAAAAAATCAGAGATCAAATAGAGAAAGCAGATCGGCGACGAGATCGACCTAGAGGAGGAGATAGATCGGCGAGTGGCAGACGACGAGATCGACCCAGAGGAGGAGTTGATCTGACCCAGAGGAGGACGAGACCGGTCAAGCGGCGGCAAGCTTCATGTGGCGCAATCTCGGCGGGACGATCTCAGCGGCGCGAAGTCGACGGTGTGATCTCGCCGACGCGTCTGGGGTTGAGGTGCGATCTCGCCGGCGCGTCTGGTTGCGTGAAGTCGAAGGCTCTCTACTCTCTCTTCTTTCTCTCTCTCTGTGCATCTGAGTCCGAAAATGGTTTGAAGTGAAAATAGAAACGTAAAACAATTTCCAGGTCAAAGCCTTTATTTTACGGTCAAATGAAATGCTTTTTCGAAAAATTCTATTTTCCATGCGCAACCAAACACACGGTGAGGTGTAAAATGATTTCCTGAAATGGTTTGAAGCCAAAACAAACGCACCCTAATATGAAAAAAGTGATATCCCTAACCTTACTCACCGATGATAATGAATATTCAATCATCCAAACCAAGTTCATTATTAATTTGTAGAATATTTTCTAAATCGTTATCTCTCACTCATTCCATGTACAAATTGGTCAAATTTGTATTCATTTTGAATCCTTGAATTTATACATTATAATGGAATAAGTAGCCCTCAAAGTCCACATGGGTAGACTCGATCAAATCACAGTTCACACTGATCTCCTCTCCAACCCACCGACAAGTAGAATGAAATTTCCCCGCTTACTACAAAGTCATAAACTTTTTTTTTTTTTTTTTTTAATTTTGGACTATAGTTTTTTTTTTTTTTTTTTTCCTTGTCCTTCATGATGGGACCCTAAGAAAAAAAGACATTTTTTTTTTAAAATTTTGATTATTTATTTATTTTTGATAAAAAATAAAAAGACATTTGAACCCAATCTTACGCTTACTAATAGTGAAAAATCATAAAACTCTTGTCCAAAATTGATGACCACATATGCTTCACCTCATTTTCAAAATAGGCTTAGACTGCAGGGGATCATTTTAGGCATTTTGTGGGCCAAATTAATCAATAGTGGTTCTGGTGGGAGATTTTAAACTATTGCTATCAATTGTGGAAAAATGCATGTTAGGTCTGTTTCACAAATTAGAGCCTAAGAATTTAGGGTCAGCTTGATTGAAGAAGTGAAAAAGTAAGAGGCTAAAAAATATTTAGTTTTCTCTCATTTGTGTTTGGTTGAAAGGATGTAAAAGTGGAGAGATGGAAAATTGATTTGTTTGGTTGAGAAGAAAAATGAGAAAATGGAAAACAAAATTAGAATAAATTTACAATTATGTCTCTATTACATTAAACAACTTTTTTAATAGTACATGAATAATTCCTTTACATTATTATCATATAAGAAAAAAATGTTATCGATTTAATATATATATATATATATATATAATCTGAAAAGCATTTTCAGCCTTCTTTTAAAAAAATTTAGCAACTAAAAAGAATCAAAAAAAGAAAGAACGAAAAAAAGTCTAGCCGTAATTTTTTTTTAAAAGAAAACATAAGTAACATGTAACCATTTTTCTCATATGGTTATCTCATATTCATTCTAATTCTAAAATTAGATAAAAAATTTGTTTATTATATGGGAGTGTGGCTTGATGGTAGGAGTCCTTATCCCAACACTCAAAGAAGAGCAATTTGAGTGATAGCTCCAGTAAGGCTGTGTGGTACATATGATATTACTCATTGTTATCACGTGGCATAAGGTCAATGAGTCCACACTGAGACCCCATTTTTTTCATTTAGAGAAAAAAAAAAAAAAGATCAAATTTGTGTTTATTTTGAAGTTATAAATATTTACTTTATTTCATTATTTTTTATTATAAAAAAATAATTAACTTTTTAATTTTGAACTACAGTTCTTTTTCTCTTTCTTTGTCCTTCATCATGGGACCTGAAAAACAGACATTTGAACTTTTTAAAATTTGGATCATAGTTCTTTTTCTTTTTTCTTTGTCCTTCATGATGGGACATGAAAAAAAGACATGAACTTTTTAATTTTGAATTATAGTTTTTCTTTTTCTTTTTCTTTGTCCTTCATCATGGGACCAGATAAAAAGACATGAACTTTTTAATTTTGGATTATAGTTCTTTTTCTTTTTCTTCGTCCTTCATCATGGGACCCTGAAGAAAAAGACATATGAACCCAATCTGACACTTATTAATAATAAAAAATCATTAAATTTTTGTCTGGAAAAATCATTAAATATTATAATCACCGAAAATTGTAATATACGTTAAAGAATGATTGTCAAAAAAAAAAAAAAAATTTGATACAAATTAATTATCTAAGATAATATCTACTAAGTACCAAATGAAAAACTCAAAACTTCAAAGTTAGATGTTCAAACACCGCAAACTTACATGTGATTTAATTTAATTTAATTTAATTTATTTTGAAAAAAATGTGATTTTAAATTAACAACTCGGCACAAAGAATCATGTTGCCAACTATGTAGACTATGGTAATAATATCATGCATATAGTAACGAATATTCAATCAGGGACGTAGATATATATTAGCTAGCGGACTAGCCTGAATAATATTTAACAAATGACAAAATTTGACTGCAAATTTGGTTATAGCAAAAGGATATAACAATTGTTAGATTGCATATTCTTTATGCTAAACTTATTTTTTATGCTAAATTTTGGATTACAAAAAATTACAATTTAAACAATTGATTGATGACATAGCTAAATTTAGCCAATATAGAAAATATAAGAGGAAAATGTAATTCAATTGTGAATTACCCAACATGAATAGCCCAACAAAAATACATCAAGAGCCAAAAAGGTAAATACAAAGTGAAGCACCTAGATACAATCTAATCTCTACAAGCTCCAACAAACAAAAATCTCTCCCCCTGAGAACAAAAACCCTATACAAATGTCCAAATGTACTCCCCCTTTTTTGTGACGGAATGCCAAAGGCCAATCAAAATCCACCATCAAAAGGAGGTGGTGGTGAGGATCGTCGAAACTGTGCCAACTCTGCTCGCAAGGCACAGATCTCATCAAGCATGTCCACCAAAATCTGTCCATAAGCCGCCTAAACGGTCAAGACATGATCCAACGTACGTCGAATGTCTGAATCATCCGAAGTAGTCGGTGGAGGAACATCAGCATCAGCAGTAGCAGCACCAGACGCCTCAACTGAAGCATCACCTGTAGAAGAGGGAGGAGGGGGTACAGCACCAGAAGGCTCAACTCTAGGACGCGTAGAGCCAGCTCTCATATGAGCAGCCCTCTGCCTAAGGAAGGTGGCACCTACGGGAGCTACAACATGTACGGGCTCACCAATAGGGAAGTCATCTAAACCAAGAAACAACAAAATCCTATGAATGAAAATAGGATTAAAGAGAGCATGAGCGACGGCTGAACTCCTATGAACTTCGTTCAAAGAGAAACAGATGAGGAAAACTAATAGAAGCACCAGAAACAAAGGCGTACAAAAACACACATCGCTCAATAGGGATGGTGTGGAGATGAGAAATAGGCCACAAAGAATGATACGCTATCCTAAAGAAAAGATAGGTAGTCTCAGTAAGCTTAGCGGACGTGATTCGAGGATCAGAACCCCACTGGATAGAAGACCCAGTGATGTATGACATAACGTCATCAAGGGGTGGAGACTCCGCATAAGGATAGACGGGCTGCCTAACTACCGGAACACCAAGAGCCTCAACCATTACCCTAGGGGTAATGGTGAACTCTACACCTCGTATCCAACTCCTAACCAAGGTGTTGGCATCATAGATGTGGCAAGAGAGGTTCGAGTAGAATTCTCTAATCAGGGCAATCGGGGGTGGATGATCTATCTCCAAAAAAGGCAACCAGCCCCTACTCTCAAAATTTGCCCTAATGGCAGGATCTAACTCATCTAACACAACCTTCCGCTTAGCCCAAATCTTTCTCTTACTGTTCAGCTTCTCATATAACTCACTCCTTTTGTCACTCCGAAACAATTCACTCTTAAAGGGAGACTCAAAAGAAGTGGAGGGTGTCCTATGGGCTTTAGTCTTCCTAGGCATGGTGCTAGGGTAAGGACAAAGACACAAAAACAGAACCAAAAAGAACAGAAAAAAAAAACAAAAAAACAAAAAAAACAAAGGGCAGATAGCAAGTTAGCACAAAAAAAAATATATAGAAAAAAAATCTATATGATGCTTGAACAAATAAATTTCATGATGCATGCTCTAATGCAGTGAGAATAAATTCAATATAAGTTCTAATTCACAAAATTAGCTTGAGCATAGAGTTTCTAACAAAACCCCAAAAAATTTGAAAAAACCACTTGTTCAATTTGTAAGAAATTGACCAATTGATCATCACACAAGTTAGAAGACAAATTATAATGATCAATTACATCGATCCAACAAGCCAATTTCATCAATTAAACTCAATTTGAACAAAATCTCCAAATTGGGTAAATTCAAGCCCTAGAATTTTGAACTTCTCACAAAACACCAAATTGATCAAATTAAACACCATAGATCATGTTTATAACATTGTAGGACAAAAACTAAATGATCAATTTCACAAAATAAAGCTTGAATCTTCAAAAACCCCAAAATATGCATAGGTCCGAAAAATCCAAAATAATGCATGAATTTATGCATGAAACATGAAAATAAATGCAAATGGAAGGGTATAAAGGTCTTACCGGCCTTGGGAGAGGAAAACCTTGCAAAAAGAATGGAGGAAAACGACAAAAAATTGATGTTAAGCCTTGTCCGATTCGGAGAGAGAGAGACAAGTTTGAAAAACTTTTGAAAAGTGAGTTTAAACAAGTCAAAATCAGTTTTTAAAAAAACCTTATTCACGATTTTCGATTGATCAAAATTTTAGGTTCGAACAATCGAAACAGACAGAGGCTCAGTTAAATTTTTAATCGCAATTTCGATTGATCGAAAAACAGCCTCGATCGATCGAAATTCTGGAAAAAACACAGCAAATTTTGTGTAGAAACTCCTCAAAGCATTGAATTTTATGAATAAAATGCATGAGTATGAGATGAAATGCTTTTAAAAAACAAAAGTTTTAAACCCAATTTTCCCAAAATTAAGATTTTCAAACATTCTCCCTTTAAATTCTCAAGCATCAAATATGATTTGTATAAAACTCAAGGTATTTTCGAACTTGGTTGGTCAAACCAAAAACACACACATTTACATGTACAATGTTTAGCAAAGAGTAACTTATGTAGTGTGTGCAACTAGCAAAAGCTTGAAATACATGTGAGGTGATATGTGAATAGCAATCAAACACAAAGTCTACAAAATTCATCACATAGGATTTGAAAGAAACTATCACCTAAAGAGTTACATCATATAACTCTCACATCTTCTAAATCATAAGCTTGCAATCATGTAAGTTTCTTGATTTTGCCTCATATTGTGCACACAAATTTTAATTGTTCAGAAACTTATTAAAATAGCCGGGATAATGTACACACCAATTTTATTTATTTGATTTAGCTTTAAGTCCAATAATGTACACACCAATTTTAAGCATTAAACTGAGGCTACACCTTATGTTCTTTTTGTGCATGTGCTACATTTTCTCGAGCACAAAATCTTACGATATGCACTAAGTTGTTCATGATTGGCTAGTGAACAGTGGTGAGATGATTATTTATGCATTTCTCAAAAGGTTCAAATCCAACAGTCAAAGACATGTGACTTCAAGATCAAGACAAAGTGATCAAAACCATAAACATCTTTCCCACACAACATGCACTACAAAGCTTCAACTAGTAAAGTGCAATAAGTAAGCTCATCAAAGCTAAACAAGATACAAAAGACATGTTATGTGAAAATAAATTGACCAACCTTGTTTTCAATGCCAAGAAAAATAATGCAAAACACAATTTGCTTCCTTTTTCTTCCTTCCCCTTTTTTTTTATTTGGAAAAAAATAAACAAAAACAACTTAGAATGAAATGCATGAATGTTATGCAATGCAAATCCTAGAAACAAGAAAAACAAAAAAACAAAGAACAATGGTCACAAAGAATATAGCAATGAAGCACAAGGACTATATCAGAAGGACTCAATTAGATTGAGCCTTTTGCATCCAAAACCTTTTAGATGCACCTCGAGCATTGGAGTTCTTATTCATATGAGAATGATTACCAACTCCAGGATTGGAATAAAGGTTTAGAGCCTTTACCAATTCACCAATAAGCACCATAGGATCTTGTGCTTGAGGCACAGGTACTTTTGGTTTGTTTGCTCTCTTAGCGGCTTGCAGCTTGTAATAGTTTGGACGAATGTGTCTAGAATTTCCATAAAAATGACAAACCCAAGCAGGCTTATCATGTGTCTTGTCCTTAGAAAGAGTAGTCTTCTTAGGTTTGGACACTTTAAGATCAACCATAATCTTCCTATGAGGTGTCACTTCTAAGGGTTTGACAACCTCACTCACAGGGGGTTCAGAAGAAGATGAAGGAACAAAGATAGTGGAATTGGGTGCAGACACATTGATGCTTTCTACAAAACCTAATCCAGTTTTGTCAGAAGAAGACTTTTGAACACTAAACATATGATCAAGTTTGGAACTAGCAGACCTATTAGTTTGTTCTCTAGCAACAGAAAGCTCATGTTCCAAATTTTTAACTTTTTCAAGCAAAAGCATGTTCTCAAACTTAACATTATTCAAAAGCTTAGTAGCATCAAACATTTTCACAAGCAAATTTTTCTTTTCAAGCTCAAGAGAAGAAATTTTCTTTAAGCCTAATTCAATACTCATAGCATCCTTTACAGCAACTTTGCAAAATTTATTGTAGGCTTCTTGTAGATCTGCATCCTCAAAGAGTTCCCCATTGGAAGGGTTCTCTTCAATAGACAAGCTTTCGTTGACTACCGCAGTAGCAGTGAAATCAATAAAGTTTCCATCCTCGTCAGAACCAGACTCATCATCAGAAACTTCATTATCACTAAGGGTTACAGCCATGGCCTTACCCTTAGACCTCAAGTATGTAGGACATTTAGATTTCATGTGACCATACCCTTGACATCCAAAACATTGAGGACCCATAGAACTATTAGAAGATTAACCTACTTTTTCTCTAGGTTTTTCAGTGTTGTTAACCTTAGTGGGATCATTCTTCCTAAAGTTTCTAGGTTCAGCAGTGTTCTTACCTCTTGCCCTTCTACTGTTATTTCTAAGGAAATTCCTAAAGTTCTTGGCAAGGTAAGCAATCTCTGTGGCAGAGAGCTCATCATCAAATCCACCAACTTCAACATCATCAACTGACTTAAGAGCCATTAATTTGGATTTGCTAGTTTTGGGTAGGTCTAACTCATAAGACTGAAGAGATCCTACAAGTTCATTAATAGGGATGGAGTCCACATCCTTGCTCTCAGTGACGACGGTCACTTTAGGTCTAAAATCTTCAGTGAAAGAGCTAAGAATCTTCCTAACAATTTTAGGTTGATCATAGATTTCACCCAAGTTGTAAGCAGAATTAACAATAAGAATTCATCAAAGGATTCATCATCAGACATCCTAATGCTTTCAAATTTAGAAGTTAATTGCTGCAACTTATTAATTTTGACAGCCTTTATGCCTTTGTACATAGTCTGGAGGATATTCCAAGCAGTGTGAGCAACCTCAACATTTGAGATTCTCTTAAATTCCTCCATAGAAACAGCGTTAAAAATAGCATTCATAGCTTTACTATTGAACGCGGCTGCTTCTTTTTGAGAAGTTTGCCACTCACTAACAAGGGTAGTGGGCTTCTCCTATCCGTATTCAACAGAGTTCCAGACTCTCTCATCAATTAATTTCAGGAATGCTTTCATCCTTACTTTCCAATAAACATAATTATTCTTGTCAAAGTGAGGTGGAATAACGAGAGAGTGTCCGTGATCCATGACAACAAGGGTCAAGGATCAGCTTAGAGATCAAAAGATCTACTGCAAGAGAGCTACCTGCTCTGATACCACTTGTTTGTTTTTAGACCCCTTAAAACACAATTGGATTAACCTAGTTAACAAGCCAAGTTATTACTTAGTCCATATTTCAGATCTAAGTTAATACAATCATATAATCATATTAATGTAAAGTGCGGAGTATACAGAACACAAAGATATGATGACCCAAGAAACCACACTGGTAAAAACTTGGGGAGAATTTAACCTAGCTATCCTCAAGATAAACCTGAATCCACTATGAAAGAATCGAAGTTTTACAATAGCGACTTAGACCACTAACATCTTATTGCTACCCACCAGTAGAAAACTTACTGACACGACCACGTGCAAACTCCGAGACCACAGACTCCTTCTTTCTTGGATTCTCCAGCAAGTACAAGCACCCCCGCTTGTGTATCGTTAAGCTCTTATGGCAGCAATTGGATGATCATCAAGCTCTTGAAGAAATCTCCTCTTGATAATCCTAAGCTTGTGTGAAGGCAAGCACCTCTCAGATCTCACAAGAGATTCACACAAATAGCAATATGAGCAGCATAAAAAACGTGGCTAGGGTTTGCCTTTTATACCTAGGACAATACATAAAACCCTACATGTTTTAATAGGCTAAGGTTGAGTTGGAAAAATCTGCAGAAAAAACATTCTGCCCGAAATTTAATCGATCGAGTCTAAGCTTCGATCGATCGAGCCAGGCCGAAATGCACACTTAATTCTGCAACAGCTCGATTCCAACTTTACATAAAAGGCACAACTTTGAGCAAGTCTAAACAAGACTAAACAACCTGTTTTGATCATGGTTTGTCAACAATACACATTAGAGTTTTAATACATTAGTTCCTAAGTACTTAGAAACTAACACTTTTTATAGATATAAAATTTTCTCCTTTATATATTCTTAAATTAATTCTACCATTTCACTTTTTTCAATCTTTTATCTACTTTCTCCCTTCATCTTCCATCTTAATTTTCATATAAATTTCTTATTACTTCATTTCCACCTCTCTTCGATATTCCTTCCAAGTTGTTCACGACAAAAAATGTTTATACCCTCTCTCCCTCCAAATTTGTTTCTCTTCTGGTGAATTTTTTTTATCGTTTCAACCACTTTTTTCCATTAATACTTTTTTTTTTGTTATTGTTTATTTAATTGTCACATCACATTTGTTTCTCTTTTTGAAAAATTATCGACTTTTATGTATGTTTGGGTATTTTGGTATTCCAATTCCATATCACAAGATCTTTTTCTTTACCCATTGGTTTGATTTTATTTGGGTTAGTAATTAGTTGTTTTGCAAGTTAGAATTTATTTTTTTAGTGATTCATTTAGATGTTAAACTGTGAGAGTTTACAAAGTTTTGTTTAATTTTTAATCCTTTTGGGTTGACAAATTTGTAGTTTTTGTAAAGAAAGTATTTTTAATAATTGTATTAGAAGTAATTTATAGCCCCATTTATTCAAACAAAAGTAAAGGTCAGTCAAACGAAAATAATAGGGTAAGTGATATATTTTAGCTTTTGCAATTATATTATTATTGTTGTTGTTGTTATTTTATAATGATGCATATAAAAACTTAATTATGAGATTTTGCTAATAATTTTTTTATTTGATAATCTTTTTTAGTGGATAAATTTGTAGTTTTTGCAAAGAAAATTATCTTTATAGATTATCAACAACAAATTTTTTTCCTAAATGATCCAACTAATCATTATTAAGCAACAATTGATACAGCATTTTGTTTGTTTGCATAGTATCTTTAGATGGGTATGTTTTGATTCAATATATATTTATTAATGTATTAAGATAAACAGTATATTTAAGAAAAGAGATAATGATCATTCTTTACATACTTCAAAATAGAGATAATGATCATTTAAAATGAAATTTTCTTATGATAAAAACACTTTGTTACATCTATCATATACATTAATTTACATCGAGATTCTATCATATGGCTGGTAAATTGGTAGGCCATTAGTTTATATTAATCGACTCTATGGGACCTTAGTCTAGTGCTTAATGTTGAATTATCTTATAATGTTGACATTTACACTTTTGAATTTTGTTCACCTCTGTTGAGCATCTGTATCTTTATCATGCTTTGTTTCACCCATTATGCCTTTACCTTTCAGTCAGGTAAAGAAAACGTTCTCCAATAAGATTATCATTGACATAAAAAAGGAAACCCCACTTAATTAAAATTAGTGCACACCGACTCACGCGTAGAAAAAGCTTAGGTTTTTATTTTATTTTATTTTTTCTTTCTTTGCTACATGATCTCTTCTATTAACCTACCGACAAGGAAAAAGAGTTTCCCACTCATTAGAAAGTCATGAACTTTTTTATATATTTATTTTGTATTATATTTCCTTTTCTTTTTCTTTGTCCTCCATAATGAGACCCTAAAGAAAAAGACATTTGTGCCACATCACTAGTATCCTTTCTTATTTTTTTTGTTTTTTATTTTTACATTTTTTAATTTGTTCAACCTTTCATCTCCTTCAACCGTTGTCTTCTTCCTTCAATCTATCATCTCCCCCAATTATTATCTTCTTATAATTTTTATTTGATTCTCTTTATAGATACAAAGTTTTCTCCTTTATATATTCTTAAATTCTACCTTTTCACTTTTTTCAATCTTTTATCTAATTTCACCCTTCATCTTCCACCTTAAATTTCATATAAATTTCTTATTATTTCATTTCTACCTCTCTCCCATATTCCTTCCAAGTTGTTCACGACAAAAAATGTTTATACTCTCTCTCCCTCCAATTTTGTTTCTCTTTTGGTGATTTTTTTTATTGTTTCAACAACTTATTTTTCTAGTAATAGTTTTTTTGTCATTGTTTATTTAATTGTCACATCACATTTGTTTCTCCTTTTTGAAAATTTGTATCGACTTTGATGTATATTTGGGTATTTTGGTATTCCAATTCCATATCTCAAGATCTTTTTCTTTACCCATTGGTTTGATATGATTTGGGTTAATAATTAGTTGCTTTGCAAGTTAGAATTTATTTTTTTAGTGATTCATTTAGATATTAAACTATTGGACTTTACTAAGTTTTGTTTATTTTTTAATCCTTTTGGGTTGACAAATTTGTAGTTTTTGTAAAGAAAGTACTTTTAATAGTTGTATAAGAAGTAATTTATAGCGCCACTTATTCAAACAAAAGTAAAGGTCAGTCAAACGAAAATAATTGGATAAGTGATATACTTTACCTTTTGCAATTATTATTATTATTATTATTATTACAGAAACTTTTTTTTATTTTATGAGATCTTGCTAATATTGTTTATTTGATAATCCTTTTGAGTGGACGAATTTGTAGTTTTTGCAAAGAAAGTTATCTTAATAGATTATCAACAAAAAATTCTTTTCCTAAATGATCCAAGTAATCGTTGTTAAGCAACAATTGATACGGCATTTTGTTTGTTTGCAAAGTATCTTTATATGGGTATGTTTTGATTCAATATATATTTATTAATGCATTAAGATAAACAATGTATTCAAAAGGAGAGATAATGATCATACTTTATATATTTCAAAATAGAGATAATGATCATTTAAAATGAAATTCTCTTATGATAAGAACACTTTGTTACACATGACTAATTAATCATAATATAATACTTTATGAATATTTTAGAAAATAATTATATATTGTATTTTATTACAAAATAATCACGTATTTTCGCGCATCATGCGAGGTTGTGACTAGTTACAACTAAAATTGGAAAGTCCCTTTGAGGTCAGTTTTTTCTTTTCTTCCCTAGAATTTCTTTGCTTTATTGCTGCAATTTTTATGGTCTGTGTTGGATTTTCTTTTGTGGGGTTGTAGATACTGGGGTTTTTTTTTTTTTTTTTTTACCAATTTTCTATTGTTAGTCTATTTCTTTGTATTCATGTTTCCAATTTTTCTTTACATAATTGCATTTTACCCATTAAAATTGTTTATGTCTAAAGAATTAGAATGCATTTTACTGATTTAGTACATAGTCATTAATTTGCCTCCCATTTTTTTCAATTTTGAGTTAGTTTATTGTTCTGGATTTGTCCTGATTTGTTTGTTTTTAATGGTTTTTATGCATGTTCTCTTCCTCACACCTCGACGCCCATCGTGTCAATAATTGGTGATGACCAATTACTCACGACTGTTTGCAAGGTGTCTGCACTCTGCAATCCTCTTTCTTATCATATTTTCTTACGCATTATATCAATTTTATTTGATTGATTAAGCGTCTTTGAATTTGGAATTTTTATTTTATTTTACAATTTTACATATCAGTTTAGTTAGAGTTTTTGTTAGACAAAGTTAAGATGCTCCTGGTAATTAAATTGGGATAGAAGCTTCTCGCTTGTTGGCTAGATTGCGAATTTTCTCAAAATAATATACTTAAAAAAAATTACATGTTGTACTACATCAGTTTTCTACTATTCTAACCTTGCTCCCCAATTATTATTGGAAGAGTAGTCTTAAAAATTGTATTGCGTAATAGTTTAAATATGTTCATATTGATCTATGCAAAGTTAATTATATGATAATATTATTTTTAGATAATACATCATTAAATTGAAGTTATATATAGCAGAACTTTTTTTTTTTTTTCTTCATTTTGGACTTTGTGAGAAAGTTATATTTATCAATTTCAGCATAATCACAACTTAGTATTTTCCACATAAACACAAAATAAAATACAAAAAGTGTTAGCATGTTCACCTGGATCTGCATTGCGGTGGAAAATTCATCCTAGCATGTTTCACACATAGGTATTTCCCATCTGTTTGATAAAATAACGAGATGTGCTCATTGCTGACAATACAAGAAATTATGATTAAGAGGAATTTCACTTGGAGAGTGAAATTACAATTCACAATACAAGGAACAGGTACTGGAGTTAGAAAATGATTCACGAGGAGAAACTGAAATAGCAGTAATTGTTAAAAGGAAAATGTTAACAAATGCATTAAAGACATTTTTTAGTGAACTATTTAAAAAAAAAATTATGAGAAAAGAATAAAAAGTAATTAATATTTTGATAGTTTTTTCAATTTTCCATAAAAATGGTATACAAATTTTCCTAAAATTATTTATTAACAATTACCCTAAGGATTTTCTTTAAAAAGAAAAAGAAAAAACAATTATCCTAAGGACACTCGTTAACATGACCCATTGTTAAAAAAAAGTATGAACTAAAGTTCAATACATATAATTGTTAACTTTTCCATCAATTTCAACATTGCTTTTTATTTTATTTTTCAATCCACTTGCATATACATTAATTTACATCAAGATTCTATCATATGGTTGGTAAATAGCTAGTTCATTAGTTTATATTATTCCACTCTATGGGACCTAGTCTAGTGCTTAATGTTGAATTATCTTATAATGTCGATATTTACACTTTTAAATTATCTGTAACTTTATCATGCTTTGTTTTGCCCATTATGCCTTTATTTTTTTAGTCCAATAAGGATCATCATTGAAATGAAATTGGAAACCCCACTTAAATTAGTGCATAGCAACTCACGCATAGAAAAAGCTTTGGTTTTTGTTTTTTATTCTTTCTTTGCAACATGATCTCTTCTATTAACCTACTGACAAGAAAAAAGAGTTTCCCCCACTTATTAGAAAGTCATGAACTTTTTTATTTATTTATTTTGTATTATATTTCCTTTTCTTTTTCTTTGTCCTCCATAATGAGACTCAAAAGAAAAAGACATTTGAACCTAGTTTGATGCTTACTATTACTAATGGTCCATTATGGATCCAAGATTTCAAGCAAAGGGGCTAGAGTATAAGGAAAAAAAAAAAAAACTCTAAATAAGCATTCATATAATATTAACAAACTATCATCTAAAAAAATTATACAAAATCATTATTTCTTACTACATTAAGATTTAATCATTTACCAATAAAGACAAAAGATAGAAAACACTATTGTTTCTTAATACATGACAATGCAGTCACCTATGAAAAGGGAACTTGGCGCTCTCTTAAATCTTTGAAATCATTTATGATTGAATTTAAACTAAATATCAAAACTGTTGTCCCTTTCAATGTATAACATCAAAGACTTAAAAAAAAAAATTATGTTTATTATCTTACAAAAGGAGTAATTGTTATTACTGAGTAAAAGTGAATACAAGAATGTGGGTGATACACATGATGCATCAATTATAAATTTAAACTTCTCAATTTATAGATTTATTAGTTTCATAAATTTATCTTAGTTCAAAATAATAGTTAAAGCATTATGATGTGCGACATTTTTATTTATGATGTATTTGTTTATCTCTTTATCTTTGTTTTTGTGATTTGTCTTTAATTTTTTTTTTTTTTTTTTTTTTTTGTCTCAAAAATAGTATCAATAGCATATTAAATATTCAACTTACACACATTGTTGCCCCACTAACACCACTATAAATTTATTATCCTCTGCCAGCACTATCAATCTGATGCCCCCTTTTTTTTCCTTGAATCAAAGTGGTGAATTTGGGCTAAAATAGTGGTTTGTTAGGCTGGGTTGTAATTTATAAAAATGGCTGAAGATTGTTGTTTGGGCTGGGTTTTTTTTTGGGACTGATAATTAGTGTTGTTTTGACTGGATTATGACCTTGTTTGGGTTTAATGTTGTTATTTGGGCTGGGTTAAAGATTTTAGTTTTGAAAGGGGCCCAACGGCCCCAACTCTAATTTTTCTTGGGTCTAATTTAAATTAGGTTATATTACATTTTTTTTTTTCTCTTTTTTGGGTAATGTCTGGAGGGAACCGGGCTCCATGGGCCCATATGTGGGTCCGTCCTTCTAATGGAAAGCTCTTCAACTCCTGTGGAATGGGAAAACTTGACAAGCGCCTTTTTTTTTTTTTTTTTTTTTTTTTTTTTTTTTTTTTTAAGGGTAGAGATATTTGGGTTCAAGAGCTTTGATCATGTTCCAGACGACTTCTAATGAAATTTAAAATAGGTAATGGGTGTATACAAATTTACAATACAATACTTCACATGCTCCACAATGCAATTGAATCTCATCAGTACGAACTCCTCGAAAGTCAAAAGGATTATCAAAATTACAAATCAAACAAATGGCACTTGAATTTTAGCTGCACTAGCTAGCCATTTAGGCTTTTTGATCATTTGATTACATTTACAGGTCCACACAAAAGCGCAACATATGTGAACAACATAAATATATTAATAAACAACCTGCTTCTAAAGCCACCTTATTAAGACTCCAGTGCGTCTTTCAGCTGCAATGTTTCATATTTGGTTATTCATGGTTAGAAAAATGAAATTTGACAGAAGTATAGCTTGATAATGTTTCTTCTTGACATCCATGGCACGTTACATTCACGATGTTGACTGGAGCTTCATCTACAAGCATTTTTGCTTCACGGAGGAGAGAAAGGGAGCTTTGTTGTTCTACAATAATGAGCTTTGCCATTCTGCCTATGAAGCTCTCAACCATCCAAAGATCATTTTGGTGTTTGATTCCCAACCCATCAATTCTAACAAATTCTCAATAAGAAGTACAGCATATTGACAATTCTTGTAAGTGTTTCTGTATGCTGGATATAAGACCATTCTTTCAATTAAACATTGTATGTAGACAAAATTTAATCTGAACATTATATAGAGAAATCTTGGACTAGCCCTCTTAATTCCCTGCAAATCGCAACTTATTTGCTATGATTTTAAACTCACATGGACACAGCAGATTAACATTGAGCAATACTTGTGGTAATAAATAAAAATTCATATTCACAATTACATAATTATATTG
Source organism: Notholithocarpus densiflorus (assembly GCA_030021035.2). Lineage (NCBI taxonomy): Eukaryota > Viridiplantae > Streptophyta > Magnoliopsida > Fagales > Fagaceae > Notholithocarpus > Notholithocarpus densiflorus. Next base: position 228,741 of record JARYZH020000340.1, read on the forward strand.
CTCTCCTTCTTAGATAATATGAGAAAGCTAACTGTAGTAGATACCTTAGTATGAGAAAAAGAAGAAGAAGAAATAGGTACCTGTAGTAGATGAGATATGCAGAACCAGTCTACCAGAACCCAGAGTTTATATGGTTCATGTTCTTTGCAAATAAGTTGCTGATGTGCAGGAAGACTGAAGCCACAAACTCAGCAAACAGTATAGGCAACTGGGATGCAAAAGAAAGACATGATAACTAAACAACAAAGGCCTTTTAACTCTTCAGGCACAGTCGTCATAAATTTTGATGTTTTGGAACAATAGCAAACAATTTGAATTTTAAAATTTCTTTGCAATTACTAAACGTTGCAACTGGTTGGCAAATGATATCCCTATGTTGAGTAAGGGGTGACTGCATGAGTGTTAAATCTTTCAAACTAGAATCAAACAAATACATTTTTCATCCCAATGGAATAAAAATTAAAAAAAATTCACGGTCAATAACACATATGCTAGACAAAAACAAAGGAAAAACAATACAAATAAAACAGAGAAGCAAGTGAGAGTTGCTATTTCAATTGAAGCTATTGTTGTATGTTAGAGTACAAAAAAGTCGATGAAAAAAGTACATAACTCTCAATATATCCTTATTTTAACTTCAATTCTCTTACCAAGAACACTGATGCTACAACTGCTTGGCAATTGTGATATCATAAAGGTCATATTAAGTCCCCTTCTAAATATATGTTCAAGTCAAGGGAAAACTTTCAAACCTTCCTGATGATGGGGAGAAAACAGAGGGCATAAAGGCTGCAAAGGATGAAATTGGAGGCCAATCTTTCAAATCATCATCACTATAAAACTCACTACTGTAGTGCACCATTCTCCATGCTTAATTATAACTTCAAGCGCGAGTTGTTTTACTATGTTAATGACCCTTGTCTATGGTTTAAATCATACCAACAGATTTACGCGGTGAAAGACAGCGCTAAGAATTTCATTGGGCTGCTGCCGGAGCTTGTGATGCTGTGGTGCCCGAGTGTAAAGAAGTATCCAAGTGTAATTACTAATTACAGATTTCTTGTATAGACTACATGCCTATTGTAATCACTAGGTAGTATTAGATGGAACTAGTGCATGTGTTCAATTGTTAATGCACGTGACAAATTGGTAGATTGTTAGAAGTAGTTATGCCAGCTGGCATAAGTAGTTACTGGATCAGTTAGTTAGTTAGCCACTGATCAGAATTATGCATGTACAAATACAAATAGGCCTTTGGTCTTGTAAAGTGATCGTCATAGAATGGTGATTGGTAAGGCCTATAGTCCAATCTAAATCAATGAAAGTGCAGAGGACCAAGGATGATTAAGAAAAGAAATACAAGCCATGAAAAAGGTACCCCTAACATAGTGAAAAGTACAGACAGCAACTTCAATATGTGTGGATTGAGGGGCGTCCATAAATTGAAGGAGCTAATTAACAGTATAAGAGATATTCAGTCGAGTAACTATGAAATAACAAAGCTCCCAACTAGCTGTTGATATGTGTAACATTTGATAGAGGCTCACCATTATGAGGGGTGAAACATGCATTTGTTTCGATAGGAGTGTCAACAACTTTATTATTTGTAAGATTGGCACAAGAGAGAAGGTTGAAAGTATAATTGGCTTAGGTAAGATAATATCCATTAGGGCTATCCACAGGTCGGGTTTATGCCCAACTCGAACTTGACCCAAAAATTAGGGTGGATAAAAACGTAACCAAAAACCGACTCGGAATATTTGGTTGGATTTGCCAGTTCGGGTCTCGTTGATTTCAGGTTGTATCTAGTCGATCTCGAGTTTTATCACCAGGGCTGATATTTGGCCAGATCCATCAAGATCTAGCCGATATCTAGTTGGATCCGTCGAGATCAGGGAGATATCTGGCCAGATTAGTTGAGATCTAGCCTAGATTTCATTAGATAATGATGAGATCTAGTCGGATCTCGAAGGAGCTAGACGAGATCTTGCGCGGATCTGGTCCGGAATGCTTGAAAAATGGACGAAAACATTGATGTATTAGGCGGGTCGGGTTTCAGGGGTTTTGGAGGAGTAGATCCAAAACCAACCCGTTGGCGTTGGGTTTTTGACATCGGGAACCGAGTCCAACCATCGGAGCAGTCGGTTTATGGGTCGGGTCTAGGCGAGTGGGTTGGACAACCCTAATATCCATTAATAGAAGAAGAAATTTCACGACCAAGGAAGTTGTTGGAAGATCCAAGATGCTTCATCTCAAACTACTAATTGAAGAAGTGTTTAAGCTCCTAGTTGTGTCGCCCCAAACCCAAATTGGTCCAAAGCATATGAAAAAGAACCATCAAAAGTAATTATAGGGAAATTTTTCCTCATATTATAAAAATATAAACTTACTAAAATAATTACAGGAATTGCATTAAAAAAAAAAAAAAAAAAAAAAAAAAAAAACACAATCAATTCAAGGGCAATGCATAACCAACACAATACCAAAGCCAAAACTTGTAACTAGCATTTAATTTCCTTAGAAATGTATATTTACTTGAAACTAGGACTAATTTTTTAAACTTTGTAATTAGAAAATTCCTTGATGTTGGTAGGAATTATTTAGATTAAATTGTCACCAAAAAAAAAAAGAAAAAGAAAAACTATAGTTGCCTTTGGGTTGTAGTTCTTACTTATTATGCTTTGGACCCTTTTAAGTTTGGGTCATGACAAGTTGCCTATCAAATCACAAATAATGCAACTTGTAATTATAAAACGAGTTAAAATCTCATGCACCAGGCGCATGAGACCTGCCTCTTACAGGCAAGTGGGCCCCATATGCCAGGTGCATGAGACCAGCCTTTCACAAGCAGGTGGAGCCCACCTACCTGTAAAAGGCAGGTCTCATGCACCTGGCGCATGAGAGATTTTTCCTTATAAAACATGGAATATTTTGATGGGAAGAAACTATGTGAGAGTATGAATTTATTTGTTGCATTCATGAAAACATTAATAAAAGTGTCATTTATTCAAACATTTGAAAAAGTGTCATTTTGTAGATTTTAATTAACTCAATTGGAAAAGTCCTTAGACTTTTTTTTATCAAAAAAAGTTTTTGGACTTAGTTTTGAAGTTCCGTTTATATCAAAACCCATTAGTATCCTGATCTAATAATAAAGAACAATTATTATGGAGTGAGCGTCATAGACTCATAGGTTCAAATTCGTATCTATAACTAAAATATGTTATATATATATATATATATATATATATATATATATATAATCAAAGATTTTTTTTTTTGGATAGATTTGATAGGATTTCAACCTGTGACGTTCACTACATAATGATTGCTCTTATTATCAAGCTAAGACATCAACCAAATTTTAGTGTAGGCGGAGTTTGAACCATGAATCTCTTGTTCAATGACAATATTTGAGATAACTAAAAACCACTAAAATCGAATACTTTTGACTTTTAGTTACTTATGAAAAAGGAAGAAATTCTCAACCTTAATGACCTCATTATATTTTACATATCATTATTTCATTATATATATATATATTTTTGAGAATTTTATTTCATTATATATTATTAACTGATTTTAAATTCTATTCTATATTTAGACCCTTCATTAAAATCTTACCTAATCATATTTTCATATACAAATACAAACATATTAAATACCTAATAATGACTATTATAATGATTTGATTTTATATTAAGACAAAAAATAAAATAGTGAAAATTTTATATTTTCTAATTTAAAATTCTACTCTATATTTAAACCCTCCATTAAAACCTTACATAAATCATATTTTCATTTGCAAACACAAACATAGTAAATACCTATTATTAATAATTATTATAAGTCTATAATTACTAAGTTTTATAATTAGACAAAAAATAAAAGACCTAACTAACATAATTATATTTTGTTACCAAATAGATGATGTTTGTTCTTTATCATCATACTAAGAGACAAATCAATTTTTATTACAGGCGAGATTCACACCCTTAATTTTTTATTCGAGAGTAATATATTTTACCAGTTGAGCTCATCCAAACCTAGGCCAACTAGCTTAGTTTTTATTTGTCTGAATGGCCAACTAGCTTAGTTAATATCAAAGAAAAGTGGAACTGGAGCGCAATTCATCCGAAATATATTCATGCCTGCTCAATAGAAAAATAGTACTAAGGCCAAACAAGCCCTAACACGTGCACACAGAACAAACCACAAAGACACACCCAGCGCCGGACCTCTGTTGTAGAGCTCCACAAACTTAAAGGAAGAGACAAACAAAGCTCATAACATTCTAGTTTTTTCCACCCAATTCAATTCATCCTACTTGTTTTTGTTTTGTCACCCTTGTCTTTCTCACTCTCTTCAATGCTTTGGTTTCAACAAACTCTTCCAACGTAGAGAGAGAGAGAGAGAGAAACATAGATATCAAAGAAGTCCCTTAAAACCTCTCTCTCACCATACATTTACATATACATTCCATATTCAATGAAAGCAGGCGCAATCAAAGGGAGTGTGAACTGATCCCATTCATTCTCTCATACGTCTTTGGTATTAACTCCACCTTATAAAGCCCATACCAAAAGCAACCCACATGGTAAATGATATCACTGCCATACTTTTGTCTTTTCTTTCTTTCATCCCCATGTTGCAAGCTTTTTCCATATTTACCAAGAAAATTGGAATGGGTAGATTTGATTTGGTTTAGGATTTTCCTATTATTGAGGGGAACTTTTATTTGGGAATAAATCATTTGGTGAGGGCTTGAATTTCTTTTTCCTGGTTGGGTGTGATCTTGGTCTGGATGGGTTTTTGAATGTTTTTATTTATGTGGGTTTTGATTCTTGAAGATAATCAAACACCCATATGACAAAAACCAATATTGCTTCTTCATTCCCACTGTGAGATGCAATTCCAGCCAAATGGGAGAGTTTTGATATGAGTTTGAAGTTTGTGAAAAAAACAGAAAACGTAATTCCCAGAAGCTGAATTTGATTGGAAATTGAAGTAAAGATGCAACCAAGGTTGATGGCACTGGAGGAAGGCAAGGACCTTGCCACTACAGTGAGAACATATCAACCTAGGGCTTTGCCTCTGAGAGTTCTTCAATTTTTCTTGGTATTTTTGGTTCTGGGTCTTGGGGTTTCAGTTTGCAGCATGTATATGATTCGATTTTTTAAAGTTCCAAATGCGGCTCCAGTAGTACAGCCCACTATTGTGCCTTCTTGCTTTGTTGAGCTAGATAGTATACAGAGTTGGATTAGGCCTCCATCAAATTTGTTGCACATCATGAATGATACTGAGCTTTTTTGGCGGGCTTCGTTTGTTCCTCAAATAAAGAGTTATCCTTTCAATAGAGTTCCTAAGATTGCATTCATGTTCTTAACAAAGGGGCCATTGCCAATGGCACCTCTTTGGGAGAGGTTCTTTAAGGGGCACGAGGGGCTTTATTCGATCTATGTTCATGCAATGCCATCTTATGATGCCAACTATCCACCTTCATCAGTTTTTTACAGGAGACAAATCCCAAGCCAGGTATCAGAGATCTTTGGTTCTTTTTATATATGTTTAGTGGCATGAGTGGTTCTCTTTATTTCATCAAAAGTAATTTCTTTAATTACTATTATTGTTGTCTCCTGAATATATATTAAAAATTGTCTGTACAACTATAAACTGTCTGATATTTTGTGAATTGAGATGGCCCTGAAGCTGCCGAAGAGCTATCCTTTTGAGTTTTATAGGGACCCATCAGCTATAGAATTTTGAAAGGAATCAATGGATGTATTTGGTCATATTGGCCGTACGTTCATCCAATCCCTAATAAATTGCTAATTATGTGCTTAGCATATTCTATTCAAATGGCTAGATGTCACCCTCTATAATTTTTGTGACAGTATAGATATATATTGGCAGTCATTGTAAAGGTAGGATTGATAGGTGATGGGCAATATATAAGTAGTTGAGATGCTTCAGCAATTACGTTGGAGACTATTGATTGCGTTGTCGAGGAATGACCATGTTTTAAGTTGAAAGGTAGAAAATGAAGATCAAATCAAATTAGTGCTTAGTGGAAATTGATTGACAACATATAGCATTAAAAAAACTTACCTATCAAAAGACCAAAAAAAAAAAAAAACTCTTGCCTGGTGGAATGTTGAAGGGGATTCATTTGGCTGTCTCAAATGGAAAAAGGACCCTTGTAGTTGTCCTGCCCCAAATATTCAGGACATGACTTTTTTTGAGTTGTGACTTGGTTAGTTTAGAAGGATGTATGCTACACCATATTGGTTTACATGCAAGCATTTGTGGCTCTTTTACATGGAAAGACAATGTGAAGAAACTAGAAAGCACATTGGAGCCATACTTTGTAAAAGGAAAGATTAGAATTTGCCATACATTCCCTACATACTACCTAATATCAGTTTGTTCCGGTCTATTGCACTTTTCTTTTGCCTGTTTCACCCCCAGTTTGGTTTATAGGTCTAACCTTGTAACCTATGATATAACCACGGATTGGGGAATTCCTACTAGGAAGGTTCCAACCTCTTTGTTGTCTTGGGCAACACAATAGAAAGGATGTACAAATTTGGTACTATCTACTCAGATTCACTTTATGGACATAGTAATATTTAAATGATATTATGTGCTCTGACTTCTGACAGCTTCTTTGCATATAGTTTTATAGGCTTTATCAGACCATTTCTTGCTGCCTCTCATCACTCATTCACCCAATTCCAACCCCAACTCCCATTGCAAACTTTTCCTTGATGTACATGATTCAGTCATCAGTTTTTTTTTTTTCTTTCTTTGGTAAGGGTGAATCTTTAACCACTAGCAACACATACATATAAGTTGAGTTTAAGGCAGGGGCTCCAGTTTTTGGGTATAAGTTCCTTTGAAGTGTCATTTTTGTTCCTAGATGGAATAATTTCAGAATTGGTTTTGTCAATTCAACCTTGAATCAAGAGGGGACATTATTGAGTTGCATTTGACAATAAACATGTTGTGGTTCATTTGTAGTAGGAAATAACTGGTGACCTCTATAAAAGTTGTGCACCATCCTACGTTATTGTAGTTTTTGGCCATTCATCCTCATTTCTTAATTTTCACTTTGATAGTCCTCAATGATCCAGTTCAATGGCTATCTGGCATCTGCTTTGACTTGTAACAGTCTAGAAGGCAATAGTGACATGTGCGTATTTTCCTGAATGACACTGGTGAAACATCTGCTTCAAATGGATGCACCAGCAGTAATGCTTTACATGCCCCTATTATTATTGTTAAGCATCATGCTTTGACTTGTTACTTCTCTTTTAAATGCATGCTGCCTTTTGGGACTACATACTTTGTGTATTGAAAATTTATATAGTATGCAGTTAATCTCTTCTTTGTTTGATAGAGACAAAATTTTCATTTTGAATGAGAAATGTTGATGCATTTTTGTTTGGCACCTTGACCAACCTTTATGTATGTGTGCACCACATGGCACTTCTACTGGAAGCTAGAAATCTCTTGCACAGGCTTTTTTTTTTTTGTGTGTGGGTGGGGGGTAAATTTCCTCCTCTTAGGGTATATAGCCAATCAAAGATTATGTACAATTATCTATTTGCTTGGAAATTCCTGTTCTGAAATGCCAGAGCAATTTCCCTCTCTCTCTCTCTCGTTTGTGTTTGTTTCTCATAAAAATTTCATAATTTCAGACTTACTTTATTACATAAAAAAAAAGTAAATTTTACCATATTCCTTATTATTTTACTTAACCAATAAGTTTTCTCCAAAAAAAAATAAAAATAATAATAATAACATTGTGTCCGATTGGAGTGAGAGTAATTAATGCACTACAGCACACATAAAATTGGAATCATTACCATCATTTTAATACCATACCTGTGCTTTTACCATATTCCGAATCCTAGTTGGACATTAAGCAAACTAGGTAAGTTTTAAATTTTGTGTGTGTGTGTGTGTTTTTTTTTTTTTTTTTTTTTTTTTTTAGTTTCATACGTTTACAGATTTACAGTTCACAAATTAATGTTGAAAGAAAAGTTTTAAAAGGTGAGAATCCGACGAGATTGTAATCTTGATTCTCTCCTCGTATATATATAAATACCATACCACCCCTCCCTTCTAGTTTCTCTCTTTCTCACTAAATTCTCTTTCTTACAAAGTTTAATTTCTAGGAAATTTTTCTCTCTAAGAAGGTTTTCTCAAATCAACCCAAGCTAATTAGGTACTTACTCTCTTTTCTTCACTCTCCCTTCTAATTCTTTTTACTTCATTGTTTATTCATAGCTGCCAATGCTATGTACTATGTTACAAAATTTTGATTTTGAAAGGAAAACAAATTAAGGTTTGGTTCTATATATTTACAAAGAAAAATTTGTCCTCCAACTTACAATTGAAATAATAATTCAATTTGGTACGTGGGGTCTATTCAATATTACAATGAATAGCCTAATTTCAATGTGCTTTTGTTTTCTGTAAATTATGTTTGAATTTGAATGGATGTTTTATGTTTGTACTTGGGTTTTGTTGATGTGTGTTGGTTTAGAGTTTTTTTTTTTTTTTTTGAATAAAAAAAGTGGGTCCTAAGTATAGACTTATCAACCTCACATTACGTGACAACAATGGATAATAACATGTGCCATTGAGAGTTTGTACTTTATAACATCCTATAGTCAAAATTGGATAATATTCAAGTAATCAATGTTTGTTTTTTAAATTGGATAAATTTTACTAACATACTCTGAGATTTGGGTTAATGCCAATTAAATCCAAAACTTTTTAAAACTAGCTTTGTTCCCTAAAACCAACTTAGTTCTTAAATACTGTTAAACCTGTTAATCATTTTTCTCAACCGTCTTAGGGACTAAGTTGGCTTTAGGGACTAGGTCAGCTTTAGAGACCAAATTGATTAGTTTTGAAAAATCTTGGACCTGATTGGCATTAGCCCCCAAACCTCAGGATATGTTGATAGAATTTAATTACCCTTTTAAATTTTATTGAAGCTCTTGGATTTTAATATAGCGGAGTGAAAGGTTGATTATAAAGACCATCATAGCCTTGCTTTTGACTTGAATCTAGGGTGACAATGAATAGACAAACAAGTAAGATAGGGGTAAGATAGTCATTGTATTAAACAAACATAAATCTTGCATCAATATTCATCAAAAAACTTTAGAATTTTTATTCTTAAAAAAAAAAAAAACACTTTAGGATTTTAATTATTGAAACACTAATACAAGTTTTTTTTTATAAAATTATTGAAACTTTATTTAATCGAAATAAATCTAAGGTATTTGTCTTGCTAACTTTAGCTTTATATTATAAGAGAAAAGCTTTTGGATGACAAAAAAATATGGTACTATAATCTCTAACACTTAACTAAATATGGTTTGCCAAGAGTTTTGTAATTCAACTGATTAGTATCTTTTGATAGTTCTAATAAAAAAATCTATGATTTAAATCCTACATCTCCCAACTATTGAATTATAAAAAAAAATACTTAGATCTATTATTAAATTACCCAAAATACATAGTTCTATTTTTTTAAAAGAAAATATTCTAGTACCCTTTTATTATTATTATTATTATTATTATTATTATTATTAAATTGTCAATATAAATTTGGTAAGTTTATCAATTCTTTTGGTAAGAAACTAAGAATTATTGCTATAAGGTTCTTAAAGATTGTCTTTTAATGGTGCAAAACTTCACCTGATTTTTTTATTTTATTTTTGTAGGACTCCATTAAATATTTTTTCTTCCAATTTTAGATATTAAAAAATAAAAATAAAAGGTCCCACAAAACAATATTAAGTGAAAATTTGAAATACGCCTGATGTTTTATGTTTCCTTTTTCTTAACATCTTTAGGTGGTTCATTTTAATCTTTGGGTGGTTAGTTGAATTAGTTGATGCACTTTTATCCCTTACGTTTTAACCCAACTTTTCTAGTCAATTAAAATCATCCATTTTCAAAGAAAAAAACCATGTTAAAAGAGTGAATTATGCATGGTTGATATTGTCTCAACCAAATATATGTGAATGAACACAATTTCTTGCTCGATTCTACCAATTATTCTTGTATCAACTATGAGTCTAGTCTTAGACTCTTAGTTTCTTGCTTTTGCTTTGAGCTTGATTTATTTCCTTTCTTTTTTCATTTTTGTTTAATTAGTGTTGCAAAATTAACTAACTCAATTTCATTAACTATGGTATATCGACAACCACCTTAATTCAGGTCCCTTAAGCATGGAATTCAACCCAAAAGAAAGATTTGACGACAAAGATACAATTATTAATGGTTCTTATGATGTATGGCTGGTAAGCACACACTAAATTTAATGACCCAACCACTCCAGATACCGATAGTTTATCATGTGATGCCTTATGTTACACCATTTTGCTATGAATCTTTGATTAAAAGAATTTTCAAGTTTTCAACTCATTACGAGTTTTCAAGTTTATCATGTGATGCCTTTTGTAGTGACAACTCATTACTTTATATATCTTTCTCTTTTCACTGGGTATACATTATTGTGTACATTAATTTTTCTTTAAGAAAAAAAAAACATATTTAGCATATTTGTTTATGCACCATTTCTTAAAAGCTCAATATTTTTATAGGTACAACTATATTCTTATCAACTTTCAACAAATAAACAAATCAACACACACAAAAAAAGCCAACCCAAGAGCACATTAAAGCTTTGTTGTTGTAGTAAATTACTAACAAGTTTTTTGTTTGGCTGCTATAGAAAAATCATCCTTCTGCCTTAAGCTCTTTTGATGAAATAAAGAGAGTGACTGGTGAGAAACAGATTGTTGTATTTTTGGATTACGATGGAACCCTCTCACCAATTGTAAACGACCCTGATCGAGCTTACATGTCTGATGCAGTAAGTACTTTATCTAAAAAAAAGTTAGAACATGCATTAATTGTGACCATACATACATTATTAAAGATTACATTTTTGTAGTAAAAAGTCCCCCACAAACTTTATGGAGGAAGAACTAAATTGCCTAATTTTTTTTTTTTTTTAACTAGTTCATGCATCGTTTGGAATTCATTTGACTGAAACCAAAACATTAGGAATTTATGCCTATTACTATGATTTGAACATTTTTTTTCTTACTTTGTTGGTTAAGCGTTTTGCTATAGAAGTACATGCCTATACCATATAGAAAGAAGTAACTTTATTATTATTATTTAAAAAAAAAAATTTTATTATTAGAGATAGTTCCAATGTATAACATCCGATCCTAATAATTTAAAAAAAATAACTTAAATCAAAACTATTAATGTATAATTTTTTTTTTATCTTTGTTTTTCTTACTCCAACCATACTCCCTATATATGATATAACACAACCATTGCATTATGTGATATGTTTGAAAGTACAACATTATAAAAACGTTGCAAACTGACAGCATCATTTTAATATGGTATGTGCAAGTTTCTTATTTTAATGAATGAATTTGTTCCTCCAAAAAAATGTTGTCTTATAACACTATAATCGTGTGCCTATCGATTGACAGATGCGTTCGGCGGTAAGAAAAGTTGGTAAGCATTTCCCAACTTCAATTATCTCTGGAAGGTCTAGGGATAAGGTAAATTGCTCTAACAAAAGTTTTTATATAAGATAGAAATTTTACTACAGTCTAATCTAAGTGTAATTGTATCTGTGTGAAACTTATTTCTAAAGACTTAAATCCTGACTTTTACGGCTCCCACTTCACAAGAACTTATAATTGTGAAGTGACTATAACAATTAGTGCAACGATGAGCTAGATCTTATATAATTTTTTTTTTAAAACTAATTAACACATTTGTGATATTAACAAGTGTTTTTTCTCTAGGTGTTCCAATTTGTGAGATTAAATAATATCTATTATGCTGGAAGTCATGGGATGGATATATCAACCCCATCAGTTTCTCTCTATTATGGTAACCACAAGCATCAAACTAGGACTATTGATGAAAAGGTATATTTTCTCAATTGTTTGTGGTTAATTTTCTATACTTGGTGCTTGTCATGGAAATTACATTTTTTATGTTGTGTTCAAAACTTGTGAATCAAAATTTAAATTGCAATGAAAATATCCTTATAAACGTTTTCCATTAATTGTTTGATCTTGTAGGGTAATGACATGGTTAACTTCTGCCCAGCACAAGAATTCTTGCCTAGAATTCAAACAGTAAGAAATTATGTACTGTTTACAAAATAAAAGTATCCTCTTTGTCAGAGATAAAATGGCAAACTGATACGAAAATGCGTGGTTATAGTACCAAAAATTCCACCTTTTGTTCCTAGCTAGGACTTTGTAGTATTAGAATACAAATAAATTGTCTCTTTTTTTTTTAATCTTTTTTCTTTTTAAACTTCAATAATGCTTTGCTTCTCTTGCAGATAAAGGTTATGTTGCAAGAAATAACAAGAGGCATAAAAGGTGCCATGGTTGAAGACAATAAATTTTGCCTCTCCGTACACTTTCGATGTGTGAATGAAGATGTAAATATTATAATGCAATAATGATAATTTGATATGATCAAATAAAAATAAATGCAATATGATAGCAATGATATTGTTAACACATAAAAAACATGGAAAAATATATTAGTTCTCAAATTTGTAGATAATAAGATTGCATGTCAAAATTATTGCAGAATGTTGTCGTACTCAAGGAGAAGGTGGAATCAGCAATGAAATCCTATAAAGACTTTCGCATATCCGAAGGAAAAGAGGTATTAAAATTTTTTGTTATCTTTATAATAATTTTAAGATTTCTCCCTTCTTAAAAATATAATTTTCCATTAAGTAGTAGTAAAGTTTGGAATAAATCAATCATGCAATCATATAATTTATCTCTTTTGATTGTGTGTGTGTGTGTGGAAGATAGATCATAGTATATGCATGTGTTCAATCCTAATTATTCTGTAAAAAATTTATAACTAACTCCAAAATTTTTTAATTAAGACTTAGTTGTTTTTGTTAATGTTTTTATTTTTGTTATAGGTCATGGAAATCCGACCTAATATAAACTGGGATAAAGGTCTTGCTTTGCAATATTTACTTGATACTCTTGGTTTTGAAAATTCTAGCGAGGTCCTTCCTATATATATAGGAGACGATAAAACTGATGAAGATGCTTTTAAGGTATAGATTATCTACTTGATGGTACTTTATTATTGTTACCAATTTTAAAATGTGGTGATTCTTCTTAAAGCCTAGCAAGATAAACCCATTAAATATTGATCAAACCCCCTCTTCTTCCATAGGCTTGGTGGATGTTGCCAAAACCATTGAAATCATGCATGTAACCCTTTTTGTTAATTTAGATGAATAATCAGGCTTCTCTTTAGACCCACACTAAAGTAATTTGTTTATCAATGTTTGCAGATGATTAAGAGCATTGGAAGAGGATTTCCTATAGTTGTTTCTTCTACTCCAAAGGAGACAGAAGCCCTATACTCTTTACGTGACCCAATAGAGGTCATGTCCTTCCTAATACGTTTAGCAAAGTGGAAAAAGGATTGTGGATATAAAAAAACATCTTTGTTTGGTATGTTTAGGAGGTTAATTAGGTAGAGAGATGCTAACTTCTCAGTATGAGGTATGCTTATTAGGCACAGGTGAACTGGTTCATACTAATTGGATATTGTTACATTGTTATCATATATGGTCAATTGTTTATAATTATATATAAGGGCTATTTCTTCTTATTTGCCTTTCCCCTATGCCAAGGTTCTAAAAAGTATGATTTTTATATGTACATCGAGTCATCGATGGCTCATGAAAAATCATGTTAATTGTTTTATTAAAATCAGTTTTTTTTTTTTTTTGGGGCACTTTGAACTCGGTCTTTTTTATTTTTATTTTTTTTCTCACTCTTTCTATGTTTGTTCCTGATAATTGTTCTTTATCATCAGACCAAAAACATCTGTTTGTTTTTAGATCCCTTAAACACAACCAAATTAACCTAGTTATTTAGCCAAGTGATTAACTTAGGTAAATTATGCAGATCTAGGTTAATACATATAAATCATATCATTGACAAGTGCGAAAAATAAAGAATACAACAATATGATAACCCAGGAAAACCAAACCGGTAAAAAACCTGGGGAGGATTTAACTTAGCTATCCTCAAGGTAAAACGAATCCACTATGAAAGAATTGAAATTTATACAATAGCGACTTAGACTACTAACATCCTATTGCTACCTCAAGTAGGAAACTTACTACCACGACCACGTGACAGCTTCGAGTCCACGGACTACTTCTTTCTTGGATTCCCAGCAAGTACAAGCACTCCCACTTGTATATCTTTAAGCTCTTGAATCTGCAATTGAATTGATCACCAAGCTCTCGACGTCAATCTTGAGATTGGAAACCCTAAGTGTATGTGAAGGCAAACACCTCTAAATCTCACAGAAGATTCACACACACAGCATAAAGAGCAACCTCAAAATGTGGCTAGAGTTTTCCCTTTTATACTTAAGACAAAACATAAAATCCTACACGTCAAACGAGCTTGGGCTGAGTTGGAAATTCTGCAAAAAAAACAATCTGCACGACTTTCGATCTATCGAGTCTAATTCTCGATCGATCGAGCCAGGCAGATTTACACAGTAAATCCTGCAGTAACTCAATTCCAACTTTACATGAAAACACATACTTTGAGCAAGTCTAAAAAGACTAAAACGTTTTGATCATGGTTTGCCAACATTACAAAATGAAGTTCTAATACATTAGTTCCTAATTCCTTAGAACCTAACAAACTCCCCCTTTGGTAATCCGTGACAAAACACAAACTAAACAAAGTGCTCAAAGTTACATAAAAATAGCCCATTACATAAATATTGCCCAACACAACAAATTCAACCGAACTATCATCTATCAGTTGCAAGTGTAGACAGCAGCACGACTGAATCAACCTGTATATTCCTGAAACACTTAACAAACGCATAAACGCATGTGTGGAAAATACAAGTAAAACAAAGTAACTTCTTGATTTCACATAACATAAAAATAAAGACATATATCATGAATAACTTCATAGATATAAATCAATAAAAAATGTGAAACAAGAAACATATATCATCAATGTATCTCCCCCTATCATGGACAACCCAATCAAAAAACAAAAATACATCATGAGCCAAAAAATGTAAATACAGAATGAAGCACCTAGATATAGTCTAAAAGCTCCACAGCTCCAAAACATCGAAAATCTCCCCCTAACAACAAAATCTCCCCTACATATGTACTCCTCCTTTTTGTGACGAATTGCCAAAGGGCATTCACTCATCATCAAAAGGAGGTGGCGGAGGCGACCGTCTAAAATGCTCCAAATCTGCTCGCAAGGCATGAAGTTCATCAAGCATGTCCACCAAAAGCTGACCATAAGCCGCCCTGAACGGTCATGACAGTCTCCAACATACGTCGAATGTCTAAATCATCCGAGGTAGAAGGTGGAGGAACAGCAGCAGCAGGATTAATTGACTCCTCAGCAGTAGTATCACCTGTAGAAGAAGGAGGAGGAGGTGCAATACCAGAAGACTCAACCCTAGGGCGTTTAGAGCTTGCTCTCATTTGAGCAGCCCTTTGCTGAAGAAAGGTGGCACCGATAGAAGCAATGATATGAACAGGCTCAGATGCAGGAAACTGCTCTAATCCTAAATGCAAAAGAATCCGATGAATGAAAAATGGAAAGAAAAGAGAATGAGCAGTAGAACTACTCCTATGAACCTCAACCAAGGAACGAATAAAAAGATGAAGAAAACTCATATGAGCATTCGTGACAAGGGCATACAAAAACGCATAACGCTCGATAGGGATGGTGTGCAAATGAGAGATGGGCCAGATGGAATGGCAAGAAATCCGGAAAAAGAGATAATGAGTCTCGGTCAACTCGTGAGAGGTGATCTGATGATCAGAACCCCACTGGATAGAAGTACTAGTAATAAATGACATAATGTCATCAAGGGGCGAAGACTCATCATACAGATAAACAGGATGCTGGACCAATGGCACCCCAAGAGCAGTAGCCACTACCGAAGGAGTAATGGTGTACTCATCACCTCGTATCCAACTTCTCACAAGAGTGTTGGAATCATAGGAGTGGATAGAGAGGTTCGAGTAGAACTCTCTGATCAAGGTAGCCGGAGGAGGATGATCAACATCCAACAGAGGTAACCAGCCCCTACGGTCAAAGTTTCTCCTAATCTCACCATCTAGCTCGTCTAACAAAACCTTCCTCTCAGCCCAAATGTTCCTACGAAGATTAAGCTTCTTATAAGCTTCCTGGTTTTTCTCACTCAAGAACCTCTCACTCTCAAAGGTGGGGGAAGGAGAAGAGGTGGAGGTCCTATGGGCTCTAGTCTTCCTAACCATGATGCTAAGGATAAAAAGGATAGACACAAAAGATAGAGAGAGAAAAAAAGAAAAAAGAAAAACCAAGAGCAGACTGCAAGTTAGCACAGAAATATATAGAAATAACAATTCTATATGATGCATGAACAATATCAACACATGATGCATGCTCTAATGCAATGAGAATAAGTTCAATTTTACTCCAAGATCACAAAATTGGCTTGAGCATAGAGGTTACATCAAAAACCCCAAAATTTGAAAAACCCATTTTCACAAAACCCAACAAATTGTTCAATTGGCCATTACACAAGAGAGATAACACATTATAATGATCAAATGAATCAATCTAACTAGCCAATTTCATCAAATTAAGCACAATTGAATGAAATCCCCAAATCGGGTACTTTCAAGCCCTAGAAATTTCAATTTTTCACAAAGCAACAAATTGATTAAATTAATTCACATAGAACAGTTGTATTTTATCCCACAACAAAAACCCATTGACCAATTTCCAATGAAAAAGCTTAAATCAACAAAAATCCCAATTTCCCTTAGGTTCGAAATTTCCCTTTAATGCATGGCAAAAATGCATGAAAACAAGAAAATAAATGAAAAATAAGGGGTATAAAGGTCTTACCGGTCTTAGATGACAAAAACCCTTGAAGAAATTTGGAGGAAAATGACAAAAATCTTTAATTGACTCTTTGACCGATTGAAGAGAGAGATAATAGCTTTTGAAAAAGTTGAAAAAGTGATGAACACGTGAAAAGCTAAAGGATTTTAAAAAAACTCTCCATGCGATTTTCGATTGATTGAAAATTAGATTCGATCGATCGAAAATGCCTTCGATTGATCCAGAACCAATCGAGCAGCGATCGAAACGGTCAAATTCAAACCAAAATTTTAATCGCATTTTCGATCGGTTGAGAAACAGATTCGATCGATCGAAATTCTGGAAAACACAATTTTTTGAAAAACAGAGCAATTTTATGTAGAAACTCCTCAAAGCATAGTATTTTATGAATAAAATGAATGAGTATGAGATGAAATGCTCTTTAAAAAACACTTGTATTGAACCCAGATTTCCCAAAAATAAGATTTTCAATCAATTATCCTCAAATTCTCAAACAACAAATATGTTTTGCATAAAACTCAAGGAATTTTCAAACTTGGTTGGCCAAACCAAAAATCACACACAATAACATGTACAAAGTTTAGCAAAGAGTAACTTGTGTAATGTGTGCAACTAGCAAAAACTTGAGATATATGTGAAGTGATATGTGAATAGTAATTTAGCACACTTTTTACAAAATTCATCACATAAATTTGAGAGAGACTATCACCTAAAGAGTTACATCATATAACTCTCACATCTCCTAGAATAAAAGTTTGCAATCACGTAAGTTTCTTGATTTGCCTCATAATATACACACGAATTTTATTTGATTAAAAACTTATTAGAATAGCCAGGATAATGTACACACCAATTTTACTTGATTGTGAAGTTATTAAAGCCCAATAATGTACACACCAATTTTAGCATTTAAACCGAGGCTACACCTTATGTTCTTTTTGTGCATGTGCTACACTTTCTCGAGGACAGAATCATATGATATGCACTAAGGTGTTCATGATTGACTAGTAAACAGTAGTGAGATGGTTATTTATGTCTTTCTCAATAAGTTCAAGTCCGACAATCAAAGGCATGTGACTTCAAGATCAAGATCATGTGATAAAAAACTATAAACATCTTCCCACACAACATGCACTACAAAGCTCAAGCTAGTAAAGTGCAATAAATAAGCTCATCAAAGTTAAACAAGGTACATACACATGTTATGTAAAAATAAATTAGCCAACCTTGATTTCAAATCTAAGACAAATAATGCAAAACACATTTTGCTTCCCTTTTTTTTTATTTTTATTTTTTATTTTTATTTATTTAAAAAAAATAACAAAAACAACCTAGAATGAAATGCATGAATGTTATGCAATGAAAATCCTAGAATAAACAAAGAAAACAAAAGAAACAAAGAAGAATGGTCACAAAGAGTAGAGTAATGAAGCATAAGGACCATGAAAGCCAAAGATGATCAGGGAAACAGAATCACACTAATTACTTGACGAAGTGTCTCAAACTTACTTCTATCAAGAGGTTTGGTGAAGATGTCAGCATTCTGACGTTCAGTAGGGATATACTCTAGAGACACAATCTTTCTTTCAACAAGATTCCTAATAAAGTGATATCTAATCTTTATGTGCTTAGTCTTAGAGTGTTGAACAGGGTTCTTAGAGATATCGATAGCATTAGAATTATCACAATAAACAACCATGGTGTCTTGTGATATCCTATAATCACTCAAAAGCTTTTTCATCCAAAGAAGTTGTGAACAACAACTTCCAGCAGCAATATATTCTGCATCTGCAGTAAACAAAGACATAGAATTTTGCTTTTTACTCATCCAAGCAATAAGATTGGCTCCTACATAAAAACACCCACCAGTGGTGCTTTTTCTATCATTGGCATTGCCGACCCAATCAGAATCAGAAAATCCAGCAAGAGACAAATTAGACTCTTTGCTATAAAACAA
The DNA here is from genome assembly GCA_030021035.2 of Notholithocarpus densiflorus. Taxonomy (NCBI): domain Eukaryota; kingdom Viridiplantae; phylum Streptophyta; class Magnoliopsida; order Fagales; family Fagaceae; genus Notholithocarpus; species Notholithocarpus densiflorus. The sequence goes on from JARYZH020000340.1 coordinate 247,707, forward strand.
TCCATAATCACAAGTTCCACCAACATATTTTATGATTCTTTTAACAGCATTCAAATGTGAAACCTTAGGATTAGATTGAAATCTAGAATATACACAAACACTAAAAGCAATATCAGGCCGACTTGCAGTCAAATACAAAAGACATCCAATCATGCTTCTATATAATGTAACATCAACAAACTCACCTAATGGATCATTGGTTAATTTTGCATTTGCAGCCATTGGTGTTCTAGCATGTGCAGCATTGTCAAGTCCAAATCTCTTGACTAGATTTCTAGCATACTTTGCTTGGTTGATGTAGATTCCTGAGTCCGTTTGCTTCAGCTGCAATCTCAAGAAATAAGTTAGTTTGCCAACCATACTCATTTCAAACATTGCCTTCATTTCATCTGCAAAAGATTGAGCAAGAGAATCATTAGTAGCACCAAAAACAATATCATCAACATAAATTTGAGTAACAACAAAATAATTCTTATCCTTTCGTATGAAGAGAGTAGTATCTGCAAATCTCCTTTTGAATCCATGCTCAGTGAGATATGTAGTCAATCTATCATACCAAGCCCTAGGAGCTTGTTTCAAACCATAAAGGGCTCTCTTCAACTTGTAGACATCATCCGGTCTATAAGGATCAACAAAACCCTTTGGTTGTTCAACATATACTTCTTCTTGCAACATTCCATTCAAGAAAGCACTCTTGACATCCATTTGATACAACTTGAAATTCAGATGACTTGTTATGGCCAAAAGTATCCTAATGGATTCCAGTTTTGCTACTGGTGCAAAGGTCTCATCAAAATCAATCACTTCCATTGTGTGTACCCTTGAGCAACAAGTCTTGATTTATTTCTAATAACTGTACCATGTTCATCTGACTTGTTCTTAAAAATCGACTTAGTTTCAATCACATTTACTCCCTTTGGTCTAGGAACTAATTCCCACACATCATTCCGAACAAATTGATGAAGTTCTTCATGCATGGAATTAACCCAATCAACATTGTAAAATTGTGATTTACAATTATGTTTTATGTTGGCTTTATTCCATGACAAAAAATGTTATAATTGCTTTAATTTATTTCCTTGTATTTTGTGGGATTTTATTGTATTGGGTTTAGTATTAAGTTGGTGAAAAATCAAGCTTAAATGAAGAATCAGTGGATTTCGCGAGAAGCTCATGAGAAGCTAACCCGTGAAAGAGCCACGTAAGGAGCACATGACTGGAAGCTGAAGAGTCATGCCAAGCTGTCGTTTTCGCGAGTGTCTCGCGGGTAAGGCCTTCCCGCGAGGTAGTCACGAAACATTCAACCTAGAGGATTTTAAAGAGTGACTTTCTTACCCTTCACTCATACTATATATAATTGAGGCTATTTAGAGAGAAAAACCCTAGATAGGTTTTCTACAACACACACACTCATCTTTAGAGAGAAAGCTACCAATCCTTAGTGAGAAATCATTGTAGCCTCTTCTCATTCCCTCTCCTATTGTCATACCTTGAGAGGAGATTTGTACCCAAACACAACCCACACATTTTCAGAGTGTAGAGAGTGTTTTGGAACTTGGGAAGTTTTGGGGAATTGCCAAAAGAAACCGGTGAGGCTTGGCGGATGCAATCGGGCGTATTGCAGAATCTGGTAAGCTAGAGAAGACAAAGGTTCAGCGTAACCTCGTTAGAGCAAGAAGCTTGGAGGGCTTAGATACACTGGGTAGATTAGGCTTGGAGGATTTTCTGCTGTTCATGTATCCCAATTTTATTCTCTAATGGATTATTGACCGCTTGGAGGGCGGCGGAGAGGTTTTACGCCAAGAACTTCGGTTTCCTCTTCGATAACACTTTGCCGTGTTATCTTGTGTTTGTATCTCTCTTCTCTTACTCTTGTGCCTTACTTTTATTGTTTGTTGTTCATGTTTATACACTAAAGTAGTATCGATTGATTGCGTTTTATTTACTCTTGTTTCCGCACTTAGATAAATTAGAGTAAAAGCAATCTAGCCGTAATTTTAATTGGGGGTCTAAACGTTCATAGGTGTTTTATACACTATTTGAACTTTCAAGCATCTTGAAGTGCTTCATCCACCTTTTTCGGTTCAAATTGGGATAGATAGCATGAGTGAGTAATTACATTCAAGACTTTAGATCTCAATCTCATGTTATCATTTAGACTACCCAATATATTTGTGGCAGGGTGATTCAACTTAACTCTAGAAGATGGACCTTTGACCAAAGATGTGGAGGTACCTTTCTGTTCTGATGGAGGACTAAGCTCACTTTGTTTTTGTTGAGTTTCATGGACCGATGTGGATGGTTCTGAACTTGATGGTACTGAAACTGTATCATTCAACAATAGCAGCTCTTCCCCATTATGCTTCCCCACATAATCATTAGGAAGTGAATCATCAACTTCCATAATCTTTTCTTGAACTGGAGAACTGTTTTTTGAATGACTTTCAGAACTTAATTCATTATTGATCACAACATTGGAAGAGTCCATGACTGTTTTGGTTCTCAAATTGTACACTCTATATGCTCTACTAGTGGAGAAGTATCCTAGAAAGTATCCATTGTCACTCTTTGCATCAAACTTTTTTAGGTTCTCTCTATCACGTAGAATGTAATAGTCACTGCCAAATTTTCGGAAATATTTGACAACAGGCTTCTTTCCTCTCCAGAGTTCATAGGGAGTTTGCTTGGAATCAGGTCTGAAATACACTCGGTTGAGTGTATGGCATGCAGTGTTAACTGCTTCTCCCCAGAAGGATTTGGGCATCTTTTTATTGTGTAGCATGACACGTGCCATCTCTTGAACAACCCTATTCTTCCATTCCACTATTCCATTCTGTTATGGTGTCTTGGGTGATGAGAACTCTTTATGCGTGCCTTGATCATTGCAGAAGGTAGCAAGCTTTGTGTTTTCAAATTCTCTTCCATGATCACTTCTGATTCTGGCTATCACAGTACCTTTCTCAACTTGCAATTTCTTGCACAAATGTATCATCTTCTCAGGAGCCTCAGCTTTATCTCTCAAAAGCACAACCCATGTATATCTAGTAAAATCATCTACAACAACTAGAATATACTTCTTTCCACCCAAACTCTGAACTCTGGCAGGACCCATGAGATCAATGTGCAACAACTCAAGAGGTCTGGAAGTTTAAACCTCAGTTACAGACAGATGCTTGAACTTCACTTGTTTACCCATCTGACATGGTCCACATATGCACTTTTCTATCTTCTCAAACTTGGGCAAACCAATAACTGCATCACACTTGAAAATCTTCTCTAATTGCTTGTGACTTGCATGTCCCAACTGTTGATGCCATAAGTCAACTTGATTGATTTTTGCACTAAAACACTTGTTGCTTATACTTGGTGTTATACCATAACAGTTGTCAGCTGTCCTCACACCAATACACATACAGTCACCTCTTCCATCAAGTATCTCACATTCATACTTAGTGAAGAGAACATTCAGTCCATTATCACAAATCTGATTGATGCCGAGTAAGTTAGCTTTCAATCCATCTACATACCAGACATCTTCAAAAACCGGCAACCCTGGAATGTCTACAATTCCAATGCCTCTGATCACAGATTTGCTTCCATCTCCAAACGTGATTGTCCCAATCTTCCTTCAAAGAGTGTCTTGAACAAAGCTTTATTTCTTGTCATATGCCTGGAACAACCACTATCCAAATACCAAAGACATGAATCACGTGCCATTAAGGCGGTTAAAGCAGTATAACACACATAATTATCATCACATGTAATTATACCAAGATGCTCGAGGAAAGATTTAACAAAAGCAACAAGAGACAGAAACAACAAGTAGACAAGATGGCATATAAGCAATAAGATCTTCCAAGAATCCATGACAACAAGGGTCAAGGATCAGCTCTTAGATCAAAGGATCTACAACAAAAGAGCAACTCGCTCTGATACCACTTGTTTGTTTTTAGACCCCTTAAACACAATCAGATTAACTTAGTTATTTAGCCAAGTGATTAACTTAGGTAAATTATGCAGATCTAAGTTAACACATAAAAATCATATCATTGACAAGTGCGGAAAATAAAGAACACAACAATATGATAACCCAGGAAAACCAAACCGGTAAAAAACCTGGAGAGGATTTAACCTAACTATCCTCAAGGTAAAACGAATCCACTATGAAAGAATTGAAGTTTACACAATAGCGACTTAGACCACTAACATCCTATTGCTACCTCGAGTAGGAAACTTACTACCACGACCACGTGATAGCTCCGAATCCACGGACTACTTCTTTCTTAGATTCTCAGCAAGTACAAGCAATCCCGCTTGTGTATCTTTAAACTCTTGAATCTGCAACTGAATTGATCACCAAGCTCTTGACATCAATCTTAAGATTGGAAACCCTAAGTGTATGTGAAGGCAAACACCTCTAGATCTCACAGAAGATTCACACACATAGCATAAAGAGCAACCTCAAAACGTGGCTAGGATTTTCCCTTTTGTACTTAAGACAAAACATAAAACCCTACACGTCAAACGGGCTTGGGCTGAGTTGAAAATTCTGCAGAAAAAACAATCTGCACAACTTTCGATCGATCGAGTCTAATTCTCGATCGATCGAGCCAGGCAGATTTACACAGTAAATCTTGCAGTAACTCGATTCTAACTTTACATGAAAACACATACTTTGAGCAAGTCTAAACAAGACTAAAACGTTTTGATCATGGTTTGCCAACATTACAAAATGAAGTTCTAATAAATTAGTTCCTAATTCCTTAGAACCTAACAACATCAATTAAGTTTTTTGGTGTAAGGGGGTAGATGCAGATCATAATTAGAATATCTAAAACTGGTTTTGGGTTATTGTTCTCTTGTAACCAAACAACCATGGAACTTGTTCAAGAACTTGCAATAGTACCGTCCACAAATTGGAATAGTGCCTGTCCCTATTTTAGAAGAGTGAAATCCAACATACATCACCAAACAACAATGATGAAATAATGCCATCCCTATTAAAGTACTTATTATATATAGCAAACTCACTAGTGAACTTGCGGAAACCCTTATACGCATAGCTCATGGCGTAAAAATCCCTTAGCAAAGTCGTAATTTTTTAGTACCATTTAAGGAATCCAAAGAATTTTAAGATTATATATGGTTTTTTATGAAAGATATTTTATTCTAGAATAATCTCACGGTTTGAATTTTGCCCTTACTCTTCACCTTACAAGAACTTGTATTTGTAGAGTGATCATCATGTTAAGGTTGCGCGGTGATAATATTACATTTTCAAAATATCACAAACCTTGTTTTTCTAATAAAAAAATTAAAAGAATTAAATAAATAAAACATAAACCTTAAAGAACAACCAGGCTGTTTATAAAGAAATGCCTTATGTTTCTCAAAAAAATAAAAAAGAATGAGAAATCTCCCTTATTATATTTATATATCAAAAACCTTAATAATTTTTTGTCATTGTCTTCGCACCTAGGATGTGCATGCTTCCACATGACTCTATCTCTTTGATTCCAATGCCTAATCTTATATTAATTGTATTATTTAATACATCAATTATATATGTTATCTTTTAGAGTGATGTAAACCCTATGACGTCACATAGCAAACAACGTTTTATACACGTCATACACATTTGAGCTTCTTCAATACGGCCAAATAAATGAGCATTTTGATGTGTATTATTTCATTTAAAATTTTTTTTTTTATAGATCGTTTCAAACTATGACGTTCGCTACTGATAATAGCTCTTTATCATTAGAATAAGACATCAATCGGTTTTTAGTATAGGCGAGGATTGAATCTTTGATCTCTTATTCAACCGTCAGAGACTTTACGAATTAAATTAACTGAAATCCACATTTTAAATTAAACTTTAAAATTTGTCATTATTAGAAGTATAAAACACATAATTTACTGAAATACATATATACATAAGTTGTTTTGCCTTCTATTGCCTTTTTCAATTATCCATGAATAAATTCTCTTTTTTCTCCAAATGATTACATGTGTCCCTTTGTCAATATATTCAATAATTATGGATGTCATCCTTAAATTTAGTTTCAATGTCAATTAATTTTTTTAATATAAAATATAAAGAAGTATTAATATCCATACAAATATACAATATATAGAATGGAGGTTTAGTAATTAATTTTGGTTTATTGACTTTTCTTTCTCCCTATCATTCTTCCAAGCCCTTTTCTCCCTTTCTTAACTCTTCTTCTTCTCCCATAGTTCTTCACCATACTGTTACTCTTTTTCAAACTCTTCATCTCTCTTTTCTAAATCTCCTTATTCCCATCTTTGTATTTATAAATTTCATATTACTTCTCTCTAATTCATTCCACATTCTTCCTACAAATATATATATTACTCTCTCTCTCTCTCTCTCTCCCCGTACTCTTCTTATTTCTATGTATTTATTATTTTATTTGCCTTTTTTGTAGCACTGTTTTTATTCTTTCTTGCAACTTTACCTTAAGTTGATACGTTTTAGTGTTTAGATTCCCCATCACAAGCCCCCTTTCTTATGAATTTGGTTTGAATTTTGTTTGAATTAATATATTTATATATATATATATATATATTTATATAAAGTTTGGGTATATGCTTGTTTTGAAAGTGAGAATTTAAGTTTATATTATAACATGTTTGACTTGGCTATGTATTTGAATGGGTTTATCAATTATTTGAATAATTGTTTATTACAAATACTATATCTTATGACATTAATTTCATTTTAATTTGGGTTTGAGATACTTTTTCTTTATTTTGGACATTAGGGAGAGAGAGTTTGAATTTTGATGTTATTTTTGCTTTCTTTTTTGTTTCAATTTGAGTTTATATTAGGTTTTGGATCCTAAAAGTGTATGTTCAAAAAACAATTCTTGATTTATAAATTTTTAGATAGATAACATATTTTTTTTGGATATAGGGTGTGAAATTTAGATTTTATGAATTTTTTTAAGCAATATTAATTGCCAATATCTAGTGAACTTTGATGATGTACAAAATTTTGTAAGTAAATATTGTTTAGAAATGAATATTTTCTCTACTTACCTTTTGAGTTCTTGAGAAAGTTTATTTTGTTTTACATATTTTATTTATTTATTTATTTTTAGTTATGATAGTATTTCAATCTATAGCATTTATTCTTTAATAATTTTTCTTTATTATTAAACCAAGACATCAATTGGTTTTTGGTATAGATGGGATTCAACCCTGGTCTCTCTTATTCGTCAACAAAATGTTATACTAGTTGAGCTAAGTGGAACCTATATTTTACTTTTAATCTTCTTAATAAAGAAATTTTTTAATTATAATATGTTTTATATATAGTTATTAACTTCAAGAAAAAAAAAAAAAAAAAAAAAAAAAAAAAGAACTTTCATGCACATCACATAGTTTATAGCGACTAGCTTCTTCTTTACTCTTAGCATAACCTACCCCCTTTTTTTTTTTTAACAATAACCTTTCCTTGTCTGTTCCTTGCATGTGTCTCCTAAGATAACTTTGAAAATTCCTTCTCAATTATATATAATCCAAGTGGTGACAACCGACAACCATGAATACTGGTATCAAGGAAGACACAAATGGGATTAAAGAAACGTAGTTTATATTTTACAAATGAAGCATATATCTATAAAAAATTCATGAGTGTACTATTAATACATGCTAGATTGTATAATAGTTTGAAGTCCATCGCCAATAAAAGGCTTGGTATGTTGAGGGCAGAGAAGCAAAATTAGAAAGATAATACAGCCCTATCAATATAATTGCACTGTTCATCTTCTTTCTTTTGTATCAGTTCAGTCATCCCTCTATACCTTGTGTTTAAGTGTGTCTATATATACATATATATGGAATCAATCACCTTCCGGCACGTGGCGGCGATACCTTTTCCATGCCAAGGCCACATCAACGCCATGATGGGTGTCTGCAAGTCATTATCTTCAAAACAAGGCCATGGAATTCTCATCACCATCGTTGTCACTGAAGAGTGGCTCAGCTGCATCTGTGGCTCCGACCCCAGCAAGCCAAATGATAACAGTAACAACACCATTCGCTTCGCTACCATCCCTAACGTGGTCAAGCGTGAAACAATGGGTGACTTTGGGCCCTTCAACGAAGTGGTGAAGGCGAAAATGGAAGCTCCCGTGGAAGAACTCCTGGACCGACTCGACCCTCCGGTGGATAGAATCATAGCTGACTTTGAGCTGCAGTGGCCACTCGACTTAGCGATTCGAAAGGAAATTCCAATTGCCTCGCTTTGGAGCATATCAGCTTTTTTTTTCTCCATGCTTCATCGTTATTATGTTTTCACACAGCATCATCATTTGCCGCTTCACTTTATAGGTACTTCCTTTAGAAATAATGCATGTTAGTGCGACATAAAAATAACAGATCTCATCTATCACATTTTTTGCCCCAATTTAATAACACATGTGACTGTGATTTAAGAAACATTACTATCATATTGATTGACCCATCAGTTTTACTCTTTCACTCACAATCGCAAATATCACAATTGCACTAGAAATTATGGTACAAAAATTGTGTCATAATCAAAAGTCTTATGGCTCAATTGGTTAGCACAATTTGATATTTTCAACAGAAACCTTCAAGATTCAAATGACCTTCTCTCATTGCAACTATTGAATTTTTAAAAGTTAAAAGTCGGGTTTGTAAACTTTCTCTAAAAATGATAATCCTTCAAACACATGATATATTCTTTCCTTGGGACACAATATTTTTGTAATTCTTTTTTCATAGCTACTGACATAATTTGTTGTGATAGGTTCCATTATTAAAATAAATTAAAGATTAACAAACAAACCTAATTGGAGTAGTGTAATAATTGTTTTTGTAAGGTTGTTTCTATCAAAGATGTTCAAATGTTCAAATTTCTCATTTCCTAACTAACGAATTTATATATATATATAAAGACCCCCCGAATATTGAATCAATAAAAAGTCAATCCAATTAAAAACATAAACTATTTTATTAAAAAAACTGTTGTAAGTAAAGTATGACAAATTATTATTGACCATAAAGATGATCAATAATTTTTATGCCAAAAAGTAAAAAGAGTGTATTAGTTGTTATCAAATTAAAAGAGAGATGCAAAAATTTAATTAATAATTTTGTATTTCAAAATCAAGAAGAGTAATTTTTACATAAAAAAATTATGATATATAAATTTAAATAGATGTTATTTAATTTATATCTAAATATAGATAGGAATTCACTTAAAATCATTGCTTTAGGTGTCAAATTCTATTGGGTCGGCTTTGACGATAATTGGTACATAACATAATAAAAGTAGTGTCAATAATGGACTCAGGTAAGAGTAATGTCACTCTAATCACAATAAGTCATGTCAACATTTTAGAAAGATGATGTCCTTAGGAATAAAATCATATGTTTTACTCTTAAATAGTGTTCCACTTTGTACTCTACTATATATCCATTTTTTCATTTTAAACTTTGATTATTATTATTATTATTATTATTATTATATAAACATGTTTATTATTATATATAAACATGTGACAAATTATAATTGGTAGAGCATATATAAAATGGACTATTCAATATGGGACAAAAGATTTTTATTCATGTCCCTGGTATTACTTTAAAAATCTCCACTTCCTTACTATAATTTTAATATATATATATATATATATATAAATATATATATGTATATATTTACTAGTTGGACACCTCATAGAAATTAAATTTAATGGGTTTGCATGTTAGTTTCAAATCACAAGAGAGAATCCATTTCACTGTACATTTTATTTCTTAGATCAAACAATATATTTGACGCATCAGAATTTTAAATGGTAAAGCAAATGATAAATTCTTAAATTTATAATATTTAATCAAAACCATGAAATATGTTCATTTTAAGGGGAGAGGATTGTTTTCCTGGCTAAGTATTCACTTTGTTTTTCAACTAAGCCCACCTATTTCAAGTGCAAAAGATTGATTTGCAATTAGTGCATATATATATATTAGTCGGTTTCATAATATATTTTGTCCTCCTTTGGTGTGATAGATGACGAAGACAATCATGTGGAAAACATACCCGGGATTTCTTCAACTGATTTAGAAGACCTACGAATCGTATTTCATGAAAACAACCCAAAGGGAATGGAACAAATCTTGAATTGCTTTTCAATGGTGTCCAAAGCACAATATCTTCTTGTTAATTCCTTCTATGAGCTTGAAGCTCAAACATTTGACTCTTTGAAAGCAACATTTCCTTTCCCTGTGTACCCTATTGGTCCTACCAACCGTTACCTGGAACCAAAACTTGATCAACATAGTTCCTTTACAACTACATCAACTATTGACTATCTAAAATGGTTGGATTCTCAGACTGCAGGCTCTGTCTTGTATGTTTCATTTGGAAGTTTTTTTGAGCTTTCAAGCACTCAAATGGATGAATTCGCAGTTGCGCTTTGTAGTAGTGGTGTTCGGTTCTTGTGGGTGGCGCGAGGGGAAGCTTCTAGGCTGAAAGAAACTTCTGGTGGTGATAAAGGGTTGGTAGTGCCTTGGTGTGACCAACTAAGAGTGTTGTGCCATCCTTCTGTAGGTGGATTTTGGTCCCATTCTGGATGGAATTCAGTCCAAGAAACTATTTATGCAGGCATTCCTATGCTTGCTTTTCCCTTATTTTTGGATCAAGTTCCTAACAGTAGGAAAATTGAGGAAGACTGGAAGATTGGGTGGAGGGTAAAGAGAGCAGAGATAGGAAGTGAAATTTTGGTGTCAACAGAAGATATATTACAACACATACAAAGGTTTATGGATCTTGAAAGTTGTGAGGGAAAAGAGACTAGGAAAAGAGCAGGAGAACTTAAAAATATGTGTGATCAAGCGACTGCTAAAGGTGGATCATTTGATTCTCACTTGGCTGCATTTTTTAGTGACTTCTTAGAAGGCAATATCAACCCTTAAGAAGTTTCGTTATTTTGCTGTCATCAATAACTAGACAAATTGTAGCGATTGTAATATACGGAATTTATGTGGCTTTTTTCTTTTTTTTTCCTTTTTGAGAAGTGAATTGGTGTGGCTTGTTGAACATGAATATAGAATTAGTAGTAGATGTATAATACTATTATCTCAACTACGTTAATGTGCCAGTAAGTTTTTTGCAAATGGTTGATTTAGCCAATTTAATGCAATTATAACCTTAAGTTGCTTAAGGTCATTAATGGCATCATCAATATTTTTGTAATAGTGGTGATAATTAAATATTATGTATACTCAGCACGTATAATAATAATTAGCATTTTTGTAATTTCAAGCTTCTATATTTTGATGGGCCTCAAGACAAGTGGTTGCCAACAACAGCAAGCAATAGCCAGCAATATTTAGTTGATTTGTAGTGGCAAGTTATTAATGTTGTTGGTCCCAAATGTGAATGGCAGTCCAATTAGGGTGGAAGTCACACTACAGGATAGAATAGAGAGAAAAATTATGCATTGGCCAAATTATGGACTATGTCAATCCAACCCAAGAGCCGTTCCAAATGGGTTGAATCCGATTGGATCAGAACTACTAAATTACACATTTTTTAACATTTAATCTAAACTGCAAGTAGTTTTCAACCAAAAAAAAAAAAAAAAAAAAGGTGTCGTTTACATCTCGGCCTTTTAGAACTAAAGGACATGTCATATCATTTTTCTTCTTGAAAATAGGTGACAGACTACATGAACGGTCTTGTAATGTTTCATACCAAAGGCATTGGTTAGAACAAAAGATGAGATATGAATTGATAAATGACTCAATATATATTATAAGATGAGTAATTATTGGTTAACTTCACATACCTTTTATCCCACACCATACACAATTTATTTTTTGAATTGAAATGTGTGTAAATTGTTGGTAATAGATAGTGTTTAATAGACACTGCCCTTATAAGATAGAATATGATAGATTGTAAAAGCATTGTGAGAAGACATGAATTTGCAAAATGACAATTAGCCTAGTTCCCTACAGCCTAAAGGTTCAAATTCAAAGTCTATTGACTTGGCCTGCTTGCAAAATGCTCGGTTTAACTCTATTGGATCGGTTTCTAACTTCTAAGTCAAGCTGGTATCACTAAAATGACTTGAAAATGTTTATTTTAAGCCTTGATTTGAGTGAATCAAAAACCATTGAGAAAGTCATAATGAGAGGAACACATTTATAAACCCTTGGAGGCTGTAACTATTATTTCAATATCACCCATTAATGCTTGAAGTGGGAGAACCTTGTGGCCCAAGTTTCTAGAGGGCCTGTGCTGAGTCCCAATCTCCACTTCCTAAGGTTTTTGGACACATTGTTCTCAAATTCACGCTTAAGAGTGGATCAATAATCAGAATGTCGATGTCAACAAAGAAATTCATGATTGCACAAATACATTGATGCTGCTCTGCAGCTAATCCTTTCTTCCATGTTGCATTCTAGTAAAGTCCATCCATATGGAGGCAGCAACATCCACAAGTTTCATTAGCTATGACTCAAGTTTATGTATATTCTTTCACATGGCCAAAGGCATATAAGAAGTGAAGAACATTACAGAAAGGGTAAAAAAAGAAAAAGAAAAAGAAACACAATGGCAAGCAAATTAACAAATGGGCACCCTTAGAAGTGGTTCAGTGTGGGAGTGGGGTATGATTCCGGAGTCCCCTGACTCCTTTGTGGAAGATTTGGTTCAAAGGGTGAACAAGGGCCGATTTAATTTTGAACTCGGTGATGCAAGAAATGGGCCTCGCTTATCACGGGCTCAGGCCCAAAACTATGTGCTGAACAGGGCCAGAGATAATGCTAACCAAGGCCAACAACAGAATCAGGCTGAAATGGGCTGCCTAGCAGAACAAATTCCAACTTTCCTCATCAATCAATGGGCTGGGTTAGGCCCACATAGTGTCCATAGTGTGTCCAGCATCAGATCAGAATCACCAACTCTGACTACAACTCATTCAGATCCTTTACCTTTAACCTCGACCCAAAGACATGATGTCGAGGGAACCACCTCTGAATTAATGGTTCATGGGATAGCATCAAAGAAGAGATTCAGAAAAGAGATTGGTAGGTCAGGGAGGAACATTAGGCAGAGACTCTTCTGTGGGTTCTTCCAGAAAGTGGGAGATGGCGATGACCAAGGGGTTGATGAAGGAAGTGAGGTCCAAAGAAGGGGTTCAGAGACAGACCTTAGGGATACTAGTTCCACCCAAGAGAATCCAAATGGGCAAAGGGAAGCTGGCCCTCAACAGCTTCCCCAGCAACCATGAGGATTTTCAGCTGGAACTGTAGAGGCTTGGGCAAATTCTCTGCAGTTCTACAATGCGAAAAAAAGGCCCACGAGTCAAAACCAGACCTGATGTTTCTGATGCAGACTCGGTTACCTAAAGATAGAGGAAAGATAGTATGGGATAAATGTGGTTTTGTGAATGGATGGGAACTTCCAAGAGATGGGATGAGTGGTGGACTGCTTCTAGCTTGGAGGGATAGACAGAGTATCCAAATTGTGTTTGAATCCAAGCATTTGGTGCATACGGATATGGTGGATAATAGAGGTAATCCCCTTTCAATCACTTTTGTTTATGGTCATCCTCAACAATCTAAGAGAGAAGAAGTTTGGTGTAAACTCTGGGAGCTAAAGCTGATTGCACACTCAAAGTGGTTGTGTATTGGGGATTTCAACCAAATCCTTTCTAATAAGGATAAGTTTACTTTTGGAGATAGATCAATCCTTGGGGCAGAGAGGCTGCAACAATTAATCTCAGATTTGCAATTTTGTGAGTTAGTGGCACAAGGGCAATAATTTTGTGAGGAGGACAGTTTTGTAATGGAAAAGTTGGATAGGGCTTTTGCTAGTGTGGAGTAGATTGAAGCCTACCCAAATTATGCTTTAAGGAACCACCCAATAATCAGATCAGACCATGGTCCAATTACCTTGGATTTTGATTTACAGCTCCCATTTTGAAAAAGACCTTTTAGGTTTGAACGAATGTGGACAACCCATCCCTCCTGTAAGAATGTGGTGCAGCAAGCATGGAGCAACAACACAATAGGTTCAAGAGTATACCAATTGATGCATAAAGTTACAATGGTTAGGAAGGATTTTATTCAGTGGAATAGAGAAGTCTTTGGCAAAATAGACAAAGAGATTCAGCAGAAAATGAAACAGTTTCAAGATCTTCAGAATAACATTACTTTGGTGAATGACATTACTAAGGAAAGAATGCTTCGAGAGGATATTGAGACTCTGTTGTAAAGAGAGGAAATGATGTGGGCACAGAAAGCTAGGAGTGACTTAATCCTGAAGGGGGATAGAAACACTAAGTTTTTTCAGACAATAGTAAAACAAAGGAGGGCTCGAAGCAGAGTTCATTGCATTGCTAAGGGTGATGGAACTCCCACAGAGGACCCAGTGGAGATTGAGAAGATATTTGTGGATCATTTCAAGGCAGCTTATGGAAATTCCACCACTAGCAGTGTTGAGAGCATCATGGAACAGCTAAACACCCTGCCTATCCCACGGTTGACCAATCAGCAGTGCTTTCACTTGAACAGACCAGTCTCAGTTAGAGAGATTGAAGACACTGTGTTTCAATTAGGGCCCTACAAAGCACCAAGTCCTGATGGCATTCCAGCATTCTTCTTCCAAGATTTTTGGCAAACAGTGAAGCATGATATCTACAACACAGTGCAAGCATTCTTCCATTCAGGTTCCTTACTCAAAACTCTAAATTAAACTTACCTTACTCTCAACCCAAAGGTTAAATTTCCTGAATGTGTGTCTCAATTTAGGCCTATCAGTCTTTGCAATGTCATTTGCAAAGTAATTTCTAAAGTTATGGTCAATAGGCTTAAAGCTTTCATGGATAATCTCATTACACCTTTTCAGAATGCCTTCATCAAGGGGAGAAACATAACTGATAATATCATCATTGTTCTTGAAATTTTTGATGTGTTGAAAAAGAAAAGAGGTAGAAAGGCTAGTTTTGGAACCCTAAAAATTGACATGAGCAATGCTTATAATAGGGTGGATTGGAATTTTTTAAAAGCTGTTTTGTTGTCCATGAATTTTAGTTCCAATTGGGTCAAATGGATCATGGAATGTGTCTCCACTGTGCAATACACCTTATTGGTGAATGGAAGCATCACTCAAAGTTTCAAACCCTCAAGAGGTATTAGGCAAGGAGACCCTTTGTCCCCTTATCTATTTCTAACGTGTGCCAACATTTTACCTCTCACTTTGCTAAAAGCAAAACACAGTCAGGAACTTAAGGGTATAAAGCTAGGTCGAAATGGGTTATCTTTTACTCATCTTGTTTTTGCTGATGACTCCCTTCTTTTCTTTAGAAAAGATGCAAAATCCATTGAGACAGTAAAAAGAACATTGGATTGGTACTGTACCCTATCAGGACAAAGGATTAACATGAGTAAATCTGATCTATGTTGTTCACCAAATATGAGCAGGGAGGATCAGGAAACTCTAGCCTCAGATCTCCAGGACAATCTGGTGGATACCCCTAGCAAATACTTAGGTATTAATTTTAAACTTAGGGGGAGTAGAGTTGCTGATTTTCAATTCTTGGTAGAGAAGTTGACCTCAAAATTACAAGGGTGGAAGGCCAAGTTACTTTCTCAGGCTGGTAGGACTACCCTTATCTCCTCTGTTCTTCAGTCACTTCCTCTTTATACATTTTCATGCTTTAAGGTTCCTGAAACTATCTGTGATAAGTTAGATGCAATCACTAGAGCCTTTTGGTGGGGCCATGATCCAGGAACCCATAAACTTCATCTTCTCAATTGGAATGAAGTCTGCAAACCC
Source organism: Notholithocarpus densiflorus (assembly GCA_030021035.2). NCBI lineage: Eukaryota > Viridiplantae > Streptophyta > Magnoliopsida > Fagales > Fagaceae > Notholithocarpus > Notholithocarpus densiflorus. Next base: position 263,551 of record JARYZH020000340.1, read on the forward strand.
AAAAGAGAGGGGGGAGTAGGATTGAAAAAGTTCAATTTGATGAATCAGGCCATGTTAGCCAAGATTGCTCACCATCCTCAATCTCTTCTAGCTAAGTCTCTCAAGGGTAAATATTTTGCCAGAGGTTCAATCCATGAGTGTTCTCCCAAGCCCCACCAATCATCTGTTTGGAGGAGTATAATTAAGACTGAAAATACAAAACTTAAGGAGGACAAATGGTGTATAGGGAGGGGTAAATATATTCCTTTAACTCATAAGGATTGGTTCCCACAGCTTAACAACCTCAGAACTAATCTTTCAACTGTGGCTGACCTTATCAATCAGGATTCTGGTACCTGGAAACCTGATCAGGTCAAGAAATTATACCCTCATCCTTACTACAATGAAATTTTAAGCTATCCGATATCAAAGACAGGAAGTGTTAATGACAAGCTTCTATGGAAGCACTCCTCCTCTGGTGAATTTCAAGTCCATAAAGCATACTCCCTGCTCTAGCAAGATCACCAATCTTCTTGTCTAAATCCGAATCGCAATATCTCCATCCCTCAAGGTGTTTGGAGCCTTATTTAGAGAGTTAAACTACCTTTGAAAATTGGAAACTTTGTCTGGAAGCTCATGCATGATAGCCTTCCTACCTTTTTGAAATTGGAAAGTAGAGGAATCAATGTCCAAAGCACTTGCCCCCTTTGCAATTCAGAAGATGAAAGCACCAATCACCTTTTCTTATATTGCCAATTTGCCAGGGCCATTTGACTTGGTTCTGCCCTGAACATCCACACATCTAACTTGAGCAACATCCCAGTTCAAGGGTGGATTAGTTCCTTGTTACTAGACATAAAAGGATGACTCCAGATGCAATGAATTTTATGCAGATTCTGTTCACCACCTTATGGTCCATTTGGTACCATAGGAACTTGGTGGTCCATGATGGTATACAACCTAACCCCTTGGATGTAGTTCTAATGGCTCAAAATCTATCTTGCAGGTACCAGGATGCCTTTATTAAAGAAGAAACTCAGCACTTTTAGAAACAAAATTGTTCCACTACTCAAAGCTCAGCTGGAGGGAATTGGCAGATTATCATTAAATTAGCAAGTGCAAGGAGGAGGAAAAAATATGGTACTGCTTATGCATTTGAAGCTAAGAACAGATATGGTGAGATAGTGTTCAGGGGCATCAGGAGCTGTGCTGCAACCTCTATGGCTGATGCACTTCAAGAAGCCTTAGTGGAAGCATCTATCACAGCGAGGAGCCTAGGATTTCGGCAAATTTTGTTGCTAAGTTGTTGCAAAAAGCTAGTCCAAGTCTGCAGTGGGTGGAGAATTCCGGATTGGAGAGAAAGGACTATGATGGCAGATATTTCACACCTTCAGCATATGGGATTAGTTTCTAAGCTGATTTTTGTACCTAAGGTTGTCCTTTCTAATGTTTGGCAGTTAGCCGTGATGGCTACAAAAATGCCAACTTAGTACTGTTGGCCTAGTATGGATCATGTTGTTAGCTAATTTGGACTTTTTCTTTATATGGTATCAAAAAAAAAAAAAAAAAAAAAAAAAAAAGCAAATAGGCACCCTTAGATCGGAGAGCAGTTGCAAAGAACAATCATATTGATCATTTGCGAATTAACAACTGGCACTATCCCAATTAAAGTACTGAACTTGCGGAAGCCCTTACATGCATAGCTCATGGCTCATGGCGTAAATCCATTAGCAAAGTCATAAATTTTTGGTACCATTTAAGGATTCAAACTTCAACCCTTTCTCCTCCACCACACAAAGAACTTGTATTTTATGAAATGATTATCATGCTTAGGGTGCACGGTGGTAATATTACATTTTCAAGATATCATAAGCCTTGTGTTTCTAAAAAAAAATTAAAAGAAATAAAAAATTAATTAATAAAACGTAAACCATAAAGAACAATCAGGCTGTTTATATAGAAATCCCTTACGTTTCTCAAAAAAACAAAAAAACGAGAGAGAGAGAGAGAGAGAGAGAGAGAGAGAAGTCCCTTATTATATTTATATGGCATAAAGCTTAATAATTTTTTGTTTTGTTTTCCCACTTGCACACCTACTTGGTTTAAAGTTTAAACTAGTTGTTGACCATGCCAACAGCTAGCCAACCTAGGATGTGCATATGCTTGCACATGACTTTGTCTCCAATGCACAATCTTATTTTAATTGCATTATTTAATACATCAATGATATATGTTATTTTTTAGAGTGATGTAAACCCTACGACTCACATAGCAAACAACATTTTATAAACATCATACATAAAACACATAATTTACTGTTATACATATGTACATAAGTTGTTTTTCCTTCAGGCTTCTACTGCCTTTTTTTAATTATCCATAAAAAACTTGTTCTTTTTTTTTCCCCAAAATTACATGTGTCCCTTTATCAATATATTCAACAATTACAGATGTCATCCTTAAATTTAGTTTTAATGTCAATTAATTTTTTTAATATTAAATATAAAGAAATATTAATATCTTTGCAATTAATATATAGTATTGGAGGTTTAGTAATTAATTTTGGTTTATTGACTTTTCTTCTCCCTATCATTCTTCCAACTCCTTTTGTCCATTTCTTAACTCTTCTTCTTCCCCCATAGTTCTTCACCTTACTATGAGTCTTTTTTCAAACTCTTCACCTCTCTTTTTTTACTCTCCTTCTCCCCATCTTCTTTCTATAAATTTCATATTACTTCTCTCTAATTCATTCCACACTCTTCCTACAACAAAAAAGATTGTTACTCTCTCTCTCTGTTTTCTTCTTTTTTTTCTATGTATCTATTATTTTATTTGCAATCTTTGTAGCAAATTCCTTATTCTTTCTTGCAGCTTTACTTTAATTTGGGTTGATACGTTTTAGTATTTTGATTCCCCTTCACAAGCCCCTTTTCTTATGAATTTGGTTTGAATTTAGTGTGGGTTTATATATATATATATATATATATATATATATATTTATATATATACGTATATAAAAAGTTTGGGTAAAAATACTTAGTTGTTTTGGAAGTGAGAATTTAAGTTTATATCTCAACATGCTTGACTTGGCTATGTATTTAAATGTGTCTACCAATTATTTGAGTAATTGACTATTACAAATACTATATCTTATGGTATTAGTCTCATTTTAATTTTGGTTTAAATAAAATTTTGAGAAAGTTTGTTTTGCTTTTCATCTTTTATTTATTTATTTATAGTTACGATAGTATTTCAATCTATAGTATCTGCTCCATTATAATTTTTCTTTATTATTAGGTCAAGTCATCAATTAGTTTTTGGTATAGATAGGATTTGACCCTAATCTTTTATTCATCGACAAAATGTTTTACTAGTTGAGCTAACTGAAACCTATATTTTGCTTTTAATATTCATAATATAGAAATTGTTTTAATTATAATATATATTAACTTCAAAAAAAAAACTTTCATGCACATCACATAGGTTAGCAACTAGCTTCTTCTTAACTCTTAGGGTCTATTTGGATACCACTTATTACTGAAAACTGAAAACACTATAGCAAAATAATTTTTAAATGTGTAAATAGTGATGTGGGATCCATTTTTAATGAAAATTTTGCTGAAAAAAGAAGTTTGTGGGTCCCATGAATAGTGCACGAGACTCACACAAAACGTCAAATGCCAGCGAAAACGCAGACGCTGGTGTATCCAAACGCTCACTTAACATAGCCTTTCCTTGTCTGTTTCCTGCATTAGAGTCTCTTAAGACAACTTTGAAAAATCCTTATGTCAACTAAATATAATCCAAGTGGTGACAACCGACAACCGTGAATATTAATATAAAGGAAGATACAAATGGGATTAAACAAACATAGTTTATTTTACAAAGCATACCTATAAAATAATTCATGTGTGTATTGTTAACTGTTAAGTGTTAATATATGCTAGATTGTATAATAGTTTGAAGTCCATCGCCTATAAAAGGCTTGTTGTGATTGTGTTAAGGCAGAGAGGCAAAACTAGAAAGATAGCATTTTACCCTTATTTTTAAAAAAATTTAGCAATATGCCTCTGTTTTTAAACTATATAGGTAAATGCCCATATTTTGATACTCGATTAAATTAAAATCGAGTTCCAATGAAATACTCGATTTGTACAAAATCGAGTTATGCCCAATCAAACTTTAAAAAAAAAAAAAATTGCATGGAACTCGAGTTTCAAAATACCATTTAGGTGTTCCTGAACGCCACTATAGCTGATCAAACTAAAAAAAAAATTGCATGGAACTCGGACATAACCTATAGCTACGTTTTTGTTGTCTTATAGTGGCGTTTTTAATGGAACTCGAGTTCCATGCAAATTTTTTTTTTTTTTTTTTTTTTTTTTTTTTTTTTAAGTTTGATTGGGCATAACTCGATTTTGTACAAATCGAGTATTTCATTGAAACTCGATTTTAAGGTAATCAAGTATCAAAACAGGAGCATAAACCTAGATAGTTTGGAAACAGTGGCATATTGTCAAATATTTTTAAAAATAGGGGTAAAAGGCTAGAATCCCCTACAACCCTAGCTATCAATATAATTGCACTGTTCATCTTCTTTCTTTTATTTCAGTTCAATCATTTCTCTATATACCTGTGTTTAAGTGTCTATATATACACATATATGGAATCAATCCCCGTCCGGCACGTGGTGGCGATACCTTTCATGCCAAAGCCAGATCAACGCCATGATGGGTGTTTGCAAGTCATTTTCTTCAAAACAAGGCCGTGGAATTCTCATCACCTTCGTTGTCACTGAAGAGTGGCTCAGCTGCATCTGTGGCTCCGACCCCAGCAAGCTAAATGATAACAGTAACACCATTCGCTTCGCTACCATCCCTAACGTGTTCGAGCGTGAAAAAGTGGGTGACTTTGGGCCCTTCAACGAAGTGGTGAAGGCGAAAATGGAAGCTCCCGTTGAAGAACTCCTGGATCGACTCAACCCTCCGGTGGATAGAATCATAGCTGACTTTGAGCTGCTATGGCCACTTGACTTTACAATTCGAAAGGAAATTCCAATTGCCTCGTTTTGGAGCATGTCAGCATCTTTTTTCTCCATGCTTCATCGTTATTATGTTTTCACTCAGCATCATCATTTGCCACTTCACTTTATAGGTACTTCCTTTAGTAATAATGTATGTTCGTGTGAATAAAAATAACAGATCTCCTCGGCACCATTTATCACATTTTTTCGACAATTTAATAACATGTGTGACTGTAATCAAAGAACTATCAATATCATATCAATCAACCTACCATTTTTTCTCTCACTCACATATGCACACATCACGATTGCACTAAAAATTATGATATAAAAGTTGTGTCCATAACCAAGAGTCTTGTAGCTCAACTAATTAGCATAACTTAATGTTTTCAACAGAAACCTTCTGGATTCAAATACTCTTCTCCTATTATAACTATCAAATTTTCAAAAGAAAAGAAAAAAAAGTTGGATCCATAAACTCTCTCTAAAAATAATAATCCTTCGGATATAAGGTGACATGATATACTTTTTTCGTGGGATACTATTTTTCGTGTTTTTTCTGTCATAACTACTGATATAAGTTGTTGTGATGAGTTCCATAATTAAAATAAATAGATACTTTTTTTAAAAAAAAGCCTAAATTGGAGTAGCGTAATAATTGGTTTTATAAGGTTGTTTCTATCAAAGATTTTCAATGTTCAAATCACTCTTTTCCTAGCTACCGAATATATATATAAATATATATATATTTATATAAAAAGACCCCAAATATTTGAATCGATATATAAAAAGTCAACCCAATTAAAAACCTAAACTATTTTATTAAATAAATGTTGTAACTAAATTATGACAAATTATTATTGACCATCAAGATAATCAATAACTTTGCATGTCAAAAAGTAAGAAGAGTGTATTAGTTGTTATCAAATTGAAAGAGACATACAAAAATTTAATTAATATTTTTGTACTTCAAAATCAAGAAGAGTGTTTTTTACATAAAAAATTATGATATAGAAATTTAAATAGATGTTATTTAATATATATATATATATATATATATCTAAACATAGATAGGAATTCACTTTAAATCATTGCTTTAGGTGTCAAATTCTATTGGGTTGGCTTTGACAATAATTGGTGTATAATATAATAAAAGTGGTGTCAGTGATGGGTCTAGGTAAAAGTAACGTTGCTCTAATCACAATAGGTCATATTAATTAACATTTTTGAAAAATAATGTCCCTAGGAATAAAATCATATGTTTTACTCTTAGTGTTTCATTTTATGCTCTACTATATGTCTATTTTTTTTTTTTTTTCATTTTAAACTTTAATTTATATATATATATATATATATAAAAACATGTGACAAATTATGATTGTTAGAGCAGATATAAAATGGACTATTCAATATGGAACAAAGGATTATTATTCATGTCCCTGGTATTACATGAAAAATTCCTGCTTCCTTATTGTAATTTTAATATATGTTTATGTTTACTAGTTGGACCCCTCATAGAAATTAAATTTGGTTTGCATGTTAGTTTCAAATCACAAGAGAGAATTCATTTTACTATATATTTTATTTCCTAGATCAAACAATATATTTGCCACGTACGTCAGAATTTTAAATAGTAAAGCAATTGTTAAAACTTTTAAATTTATAATATTTAATCCAAACCATTAAATATGTTCATTTTAACTGGAGAGGATCATTTTCCTGGCTAACTATTCACTTTTTGTTTTCAACTAAGCCCACCTATTTCAAGTGCAAAATATTGATTTGCAATTAGTGCATATTAGTCGGTTTCATAAGATAATTTGTCCTGCTTTGGGTGTGATAGATCAAGAAGACAAGCATGTGGAAAACATACCCGGAATTTCTTCAACACATTTAGAAGACCTACGAATCTTATATCATGAAAACAACCCAAAGGGAATGGAACAACTCATGAGTTGCTTTTCAATGGTGTCCAAAACACAAAATCTTCTTGTTAATTCCTTCAATGAGCTTGAAGCTCAAGCCTTTGGCTCTTTGAAAGCAATATTCCCTTTCCCTGTGTACCCTATTGGTCCTACCAACCGTTGCTTGGAACCAAAACTTGATCAACATAGTTCCTTTACAACTACAACAACTATTGAATATCTAAAATGGTTGGATTCCCAGCCTTCAGCCTCTGTCTTGTATGTTTCATTTGGAAGTTTCTTTGAGCTCTCAAGCACTCAAATGGATGAATTCGCAGTCGCGCTTTGTAGTAGTGGTGTTCGGTTCTTGTGGGTGGCGCGTGGGGAGGCTTCTAGGCTGAAAGAAAGTTGTGGTGGTGATAAAGGGTTGGTGGTGCCTTGGTGTGACCAACTAAGAGTGTTGTGCCATCCTTCTATAGGGGGATTTTGGTCCCATTCTGGGTGGAATTCAGTTCAAGAAGCTATTTATGCAGGCATTCCTATGCTTGCTTTCCCCTTATTTTTGGACCAAGTTCCTAACAGTAGGAAAATTGAGGAAGATTGGAAGATTGGGTGGAGGGTAAAGAGAGCAGAGATAGGAAGTGAAATTTTGGTGGCAACAGAGGATATATTACAACACATACAAAGGCTTATGGATCTTGAAAGCTGTGAGGGAAAAGAAACTAGGAAAAGAGCAAGAGAGCTTAAAAATATGTGTGATCAAGCAACTGCTAAAGGTGGATCATTTGATTCTCATTTGGATGCATTTGTTAGTGACTTTTTAGAAGGCAATATGAACCATTAAGAAGTTTCGTTATTATATGGGATTTATGTGGGTTTTTTTTCTTTTTTCTTTTTCTTTTTTTTTAAAGAAGAGAATATGTGTGGCTTGCTGAACATAATTATGGAATTAGTAGTAAATGTATAATACTATTATCTCAATTAAGTTAATGTGTCAATAAATTTGTTGCAAGTGGTTGATCTAGCCAATTTAATGTAATTATGACCTTAAGTTGCTTATGGTGATTAATGGAATCATCAATATCTTTGTAACAATAGTGATAGTTACATACTGTATATATAAAACACAGCTGAAAAATCGTATTTTGAAAATGTGATTTTAGCTGAAGTGTATAAGTGCGTGTTACAATAATTAACGTTTTTTTTTTAATTGTAATTTTAAGCTTGTATATTTTGATGAATCTCAAGACAAGTGGTTGCCGACAATAGCAAGCAATAGTCAGCAACATTTTGTTGATTTGTAGTGGCAAATCATTGATGTTGTTGGTCACCTGGTCCCAAATGGGGATGGCAGTTCAATTAGGAAGTGAAAATTATGTATTCAACCCAAGAGGCGTTCCAAATGGGTTGGATTAGATTGGAGGGGAACTGCTAAATAAAACCGTTTTGATATTTAGTTTAAACTGCAAGTAGTTTTCGAAATAAGAAAATGCTGGGTGTCGTTTACATCTCAGCCTTTTAAAACTGAAGGACATGTCATCTCTTCTTTCTTCTTGAAAATAGATGACAGAATACATGAACGGTCTTGCAGTGTTTCAAACCAAAGGCATTTGTTAGGACAAAAGAAGAAATACAAACCGGTAAATTAATGACTCAATATTATAAGATAGAACATAGTAGGTTTTAAAAGCATTGTGAGAAAACCTGACTTTGCAAAATGACAATGAGCCCTACGGCCTAAATTTTCAAATTCAAAGTCTACTGACTTAAGCCGGTATCACTAAAATGACTTGAAATGTTTATTTTAAAGTCTTGATTTGAGTGAATCAAAAACCATTGAGAAAGTCATAATGAGAATAAACACATTTATAACCCTTCGAGGATATAACTATAATTTCAATATCACCCATTAATGCTTGAAGTGGGAGAACCTTGTGGCCCAAGTTTCCAAAGGGCCTGTGCTGAGTCCCATTCTCCACTTCCTAACGTTTTTGGACACATTGTTCTCAAATTCACGTTTAAGAGTGGATCAATAATCAAAATGTCGATGTCAGCAAACGAATTCATGATTGCATGAATCAATTGAGGCTGCTCTACAGCTGATTCTTTCTTCCATGTTGTAATCTAGTAAAGTCCATCCATATGGAGGCAGCAACATCTACAAGTTTCATCAGCTATGACTCAAGTTCATATATATTCTTTCACATGGCCAAAGGCATATAAGAAGAAGTGAAGAACATTACAGAAAGGGTAAAAAAAATGAAAAGAAAAAGAAACACAATGGCAAGCAAACAATAGGCACCCATAGATCGGAGAGCAGTTGCAAAGACCAATCATATTGATCATTTGCAAACAACTGGCACTATCTTCATTCTTGGGGCTTTTCCCACTTGAGGGGCTTCACTACCTCCCATGTGAAGTCAGCGTCATCTCTTCCAAAGTGGCCATAAGCGGCTGTCTTCAAGAACCTGCCATTTCCACCTCTCTTAAGATCTAGGTTAATGGCAATCATTCCAGGCCTGAAATCAAAGCTCTCCTTAACAATCTTGAGAATCTCCTTGTCTGGAATCTTCCCAGTGCCGTATGTGTCAACAAATACAGATAATGGCTCAGGAACACCAATGGCATATGAGACTTGCACAATGCACCTCCGAGCAAGCCCATTGGCAACGATGCTTTTTGCAGCCTGCCTAACAACATATGCTCCACTCCTGTCAACCTTGGTAGGGTCCTTTCCAGAGAAGGCACCACCACCATGGGCTCCCCATCCACCATAAGTATCAATGATGATTTTGCGGCCAGTGAGACCTGCATCACCATGAGGTCCACCAATGACAAAACGCCCTGATGGGTTCAGATGGAAGATTGTCTTCTCATCAAGGTACTTCTCAGGGATGACAGGCTTGATAACATGCTCTTTAAGATCAGCAGCAATCTCATCATTAGTAACAGTTTCATCGTGCTGTGTGGATATAAGGACAGTGTGGACTCGTACTGGAACCATAGCACCATTGTCATTGTAGTATTCCACAGTGACTTGAGTTTTACCATCAGGTCTCAACCAGGGGCAGGCCCCATTTTTACGAACATCAGTAAGGCGTGCACCAAGCTTGGTAGCCAAAACATGGCTCAGAGGCATAAACTCGGGGGTCTCATCTGTAGCATAGCCAAACATGTGACCCTGGTCACCAGCACCAATCTCCTCAGGCCTCTTAGTCAGATGGCCATGGACACCCTGTGCAATATCAGGGCTTTGTTGCTCAATGTTAACTAGAACCTTGCAGTTGTCAGCATCAAGTCCCACATCATCAGAAACAAATCCAATCGTACGGCATGTGTCACGTACAATCTTCTCATAGTTTACATTGGCCTTGGTGGTAATCTCACCAAAAACCATAACCATGTTGGTCTTGGTGCATGTCTCACAGGCAACCTTGCTCTCAGGGTCTTGTTCAAGGCAGGCATCAAGCACTGCATCAGAAATCTGATCACAAAGCTTATCTGGGTGACCCTCATTCACAGACTCGGAGGTAAATAGGAAGGTATCCATTATTCCAAAGCTGCAAAGGACAATATAACACACAGATATGTCAGCATAGGGATGAGCAGAAGCCAAGCAGAAAATTGGTATATAATACAGAAGTAAGGGTCAATCTTTTACTAAAAATGCCTACAACTGAAATGCTCGCTCAATTCATAATACAGAGCAAGAAAAAAGCATCTGAGATCAGTGCCTAAACAGATTCCCAAAATCAAATATTCTAAAGGCAAATAATAGTAAAGAAAATAGCATCAAACAAGCTTCCACTACACACCAATTATGGTGTAAAAGTAAAGAAGCACCAACAAGACAAGTATCAAGTAATATTCTCCAATAATTACATTAAAATGAAAGTCTACTAGAAGAAGAATATGATCCTGCAATTCAGAGATTGAGAAAAGCCACTCTTGACACAAATCTAGAAAGCATAAAGACTATGAGTCTGTTTGGCATCAACTTCAGCTTTTATCTTTTATATACATCTTTTTGAAACCTCATTTTTTTTTCACTTTTTCTCACTTGTCTTAAGGTATAAGTATACTTTAGCACACTTTCGGCAAAAAACTAGATAAGTTGTTCCAGCCGGACACTATATGTCCATACTTTCAAATCAAGCAAATCCCAAAGAGTTAAACAGAATCTTCCATGTGAGATAGTAAGAACAAATCTATATGCTAAAGCTGAGTACAGAACAAGGAAAACCAATGAAAGTAATGTCACTTTGAACCCAAGAAATTGTTGCAAACAACTTCAACTGTAAAAAAATCACAACTTTTTTTTCTTTAAAATTTCCATAGAACAAAATAAGGTATCAAAACTCAAAAGCCTCAAAATTTTTTTTTTTTTTTTTGTAATTATAACCCAAGAACAAAAATAAGAGCACAAACAAAAGCACAAATTTCTCTAATTTTGAGCCCAATGAAGAAATTTGCATAATTTCTACGCAAACTATAAGTAAAGACATATTACACTGCTCCAAAGAGTTCTGCAACATTTGCAACCACCCCATAACAAAGATTTTACTAACATAAATCCCAGCAAGTAAACACATATCAAGCACTATTACCCAGAAACCAACAAAAAACAGAGACAAAAACAGAACTTGCCAGCAACCCAAATCATACAACAAGTAACAAAACAAATCCCTCTAACTTAAATCTTACACTAACAAGAAAAACTAAAGCAATAACAAGGGAAATTATCAAACACAAACACTTGGGCTAAACCCAGATGTGTGGTATAGGCAAAACCTGACCTTTGCGTGTCCAACCGTGTCCCCGTGTCTTAAAGGACTCTTGTGTGCCTCTTACACTGAGACTTTGGGTCTGTATTTATAGCCTGATAGTAAGGTTTTTTCTATGTGAAAATGACCACTTTGGATATAATATACGGGATTATCAAAAAATAAAAAAGAATGGACGGTCTTGATTTTATATTTTTTTTTAGGTGGCAAATGCTACTATGGCATAGGCACTTTTGTAAGTTCCATGAGCTCTTTTTCTTTTGCATCAAAAAATAAAGAGCTCTTTTTCTTTTGCATCAAATTTGTTATTAGCTTAATTAATAAAATCTTTAATAGTTGAATAAAAGAATTGGGGTTCAATCGTCACTTATACAAAAACTTATTAGTGTCTTATTATAATAATAAAAAGCACAATCATCAGAAACGGACATCATAAGTCAAAACTCTATTAAAAAAAAAAGCATTTGTCCTAATAACATCAAAGGGTTTTTTTTTTTTTTTTGTGTGGAAACAAATCACATCAATGGTTAATGTTACAAATTAGGCTAGTATACTAGTATTTATTCCCTTTTTATATTTTGGATTGTTTTAACACTTTTAAGTATTACAAGAATAACCACCGCACACCCTTAGTGCAATGGTCACTCTACAATAATAAGTGTTTGTGGGATGGGGGGGGCAAATGTCAGGGTTCAAGTCTCCTAGAGGGAGCTTCACACACATATACACTTAAATTAGGTTAGAGTAGAATTTCTATGTTGTAAAAAAAAAAAAAAAAAAAGTATTACAAGAATATCAAAATGTTTCTTTTGTCAACATTCGGTAAATGCTAATCCACTAAAAATGACAATATTCTAAAGAAAAATAGTATAAAAAAAGTCTTTTCTAATAGGATTAACAACAAATGCAATGGAGCATAATGGAATGAATGTACTGACAATGTTATAATAATCAACTGTATAAATTACAAATTTTAAAAAATCTAATAATTTATTTAGAAGCAACCTAAAATTTAGAGGGTGTAAAGTAAACTTTAATCTACAAGTTTTATTTTTCCCAAATTATGTTGGTAAGAAAAGTTTGTACCCAAAAAAAAATTTTAATTTTCTCTTGATAAATAATATAAGGAAAACTATATGATAAGAGATAAAATAGTGAGTCACTTCTTTTATTATCAAACAAATGAGTTGTAGTTTGTAAATATAAGAAAAAAAAATAGTTTTATTTTATCTTTCTTGTATGTCAAAAGAAGTTTAAAGGAAATGTTTTTCTATAAAAAAAACGTTTTATTATAATTTTTTTTATGTTTGGATTAGCCTATTTTCTTTAACCTTTTTTTTAAAAAAATCTAAATAAAAATTTAGATGCATCTAGAAAAAAAATTAAAAAAATTAAAAAGTACCTGATTAATAAGCCAAATTAAAAAATAAAAAAATAAATAAAGCATACCCAAGACTTGCCATCCCATAAACAAAAAAGTGTGCGATTTGTTTACTTTTATAGTTTTACCAAACTTAACTTTTTGACCAACTTATGTAAACTTCATTTTTGGGTTAAATAATATGATTTGTACTTGGAGCATTTTACTTTCTAATTATATATACATGTTACAACATATGTAATAAACAGGAAGAAACAAAAAAGGTTGAATAAATATATTTTGTTGAAATTACATAAAGAAGAACGTTCATGGGAAGCAAAATGAGAATGTTGATGATGACTCCCAAATTGTTGGAGAGCTCATGGGAAGCAAAATGAGAATGTTCCCATCATAACACTACTCTGTCTAACTTGCTTTTCGGTGGTGGGGTCCAGATTTGAAAACGTGTATATATGGAGTGAGATATGGGCCGTTGGATGGGGTTGAATCGGTGGTGTGGATTGGTTGGAGTCGGTGGGAGAGAGTGACAGAGCCACCGATAGATATAGGTTTTTTCTTAATTTGTCTTCGCGGTTTGGTGGGTCACCGGCTGAGCCGGTTGGTTTTTTGTAGAGTTCACCCACCCTGATGTAATTCTTAGCTTCATTTTCATGGCTTAGCTAGTTAGCTTAGATGAGGGGCTTGGCTCAAATGACTTTTTTTTTTCTTTTTTTTTCTTTTTTACTAAAATACATTCTAATCCTTTTAAGTTTTATAGGGCTGTTATTTTGGTCCCTCAAGTTTCATAATTTATAGTTAACTCTATAAATTTCTTCTCAAGTCAAAAAACTTGGTCTTTGATTTCATTTTTATCGAGAGCGACTCTAAAGTTGTCGTTGAGCCTCTTTCAAAGGTAGAGCTCGAAATCCTATAGAGAATTCACACTACCTGCTTTAAAATGTCTTTTTTACTTTCCCAATTCACAAAAGTTTCAGTAAAATGGGTTCCTAGGATTTCTAATGGTGCAACCCACACTCTGGCCAAATGGTCACATAATATATTTGGTTCTTTTGATATAGGTTGTTGTCCTCCCTGTTTTGAGTCTATTATTAAGGTCGAGGCAAGTAGTCTTGCTTCTTTATAGTTCCTATATTTTGTTTTAATAAATTCTTCTTTCCCATAAAAAAAAAAAAAAAAAAAAAAATTCCAAAAACTTAAACTCCTCTTGGCTTGACTTGAGTTATTAATCAAGTTGAGCTCAAGTTCAATATTAAGTACAAACTACACTAACAAATTCATATTAAGCATATTATTAAATCCTATTGAGGTCCAAAAAATCAAAATGTTGTGCCAAAGCCCAAAAACAACACAAAGGACTAAAATCATAAAATGTTTGGGCATCCAATAAGGGAAAAGGGAGAGGCCCAAACCCGTTAAGGGTCCATATGGAAAGGCTCGGGCCCAAGGATGGGCAGGTTTTGGGCCTCATGGAATAAAGGAGAGAAAAGGCCCAACCCAGCCCTCAAAAGTTAGGAAAATCGCTGGGGAGCCCAGGATCCTTGGGACATGTAGCAAGGCCTGATTTAGATAAAGACAGTACAGTAGGGTGCCAAGAAAACACAAGGAACGAGGGAAGATATGTCCCTATTGGTCACCCAATGATGCAGAAAAGAATCAGAAAGCTTGGGAACCAACAATTCATGAACAAGGGGCTAGTACCTCAGGGAACCCATAAATAAGAACCATGAAGGAAGGTGGCTGGGAAATTTTCAATCCGGTAGGAAGGAATCAACTCACTTGGGAAAAATGACAAAGGGAAAGGCAGCCAAAAGTTGAGTCTAAATAGATGGAATCTAGAAGCCTTGAAAGAAGAGAGACCTAAGGTCAGCTCTTTAGGACACCCTAGAATGGAAAGTCAACAGAAGGCTTTTAAGGAAGAAAACCCTAAAAGGAGAAAATAATGAGGAATGAGAAAGGGACCAGCCACCAATGATACTGGTACAACATTGGTTCTAGTACTCAGGGGAGCAAATGGAGGGAATCAGTGATACCCTAGAAACCTTAGAATGACACTATAAAAAGAGAAGCAGCCAACAGTGAAAGGCATTCAGCAACAGTGAATTAGAGTAAAAAACTTTGAGAAAGCTCTATCAAAATTCAAAAAAAGAGAGAAAAATGAGGAAATACTGCCTGGTATCCTCAGACAGCCACTAGAGAACACACTTGGATTCAAAGGGATTCAAATTTTGCAAGTCTTAGAGGCCTGAAGAGCCACCTAAGTTTGTGATTTTTGAACTTATTTGGACCTTGTAACACGTCCTAATGAGTATAGTGTATTACATGATTAAGAAATTAATGGAATATTTTACATTATTTTAAGGATCCCCAAGGCTCTGTTCTGTGCTTCTTTTTTTCTTACGACTTCGTTCCTTTGCTATTTTCCTGTTATTCAATGCAAATATTTCTTGTTTGTTAGCATGTATGTATTGTAGGATTCGTGCTCTGTGCACCACCTAGTTCGAAATCAGTCCAATTAATTGCGGTGAACCAAGCCCAGTCCCTTAAAACAATCAGTACTGGGCCCAGGATCCTTGTTCCTACTTGGGCTTGAGTCCTAAAAAAAAAAAAAAAGAACCCACACAAATCCATTTGGTTTGGATGTGTGATCATAACTCCTAATTAATTAAAGTTTAAATAAGTTATGAGTTATTTTTCAAGTCTATATTAAGCTGATTACCAAACCCATCAATAAGAATAGACTTCGCTTGTTTTTTATCGAACCCTATTATTCACAAGTCTGTTTATAAACCTTTTTTTGCTTAGGCTCAGCTCATTTAGTAAACAAGCCTAATACAAAGGCTCAAGATTGACTTGTTTATAAATAAACAAACATAAATAAGTTTTATATCGAGCCAAGTCAAAGTTGTTTGTGAACGTCTTGATTCATTAATTTACCACCCTAGATAAAAGTCCCTATTTATTATTGATTATTCACAACTCTTAATGGATTTCAAACACACGACTTCAACCTACATTCTTTTCTAATGGGAGAGAGAATCATTTAAACGTTACTAAAGTTTTGTTAGAAATTAAACACTTCATAAAATAATGTACATTTTTCCATCTTAATTTTTTGTCTATGTTGGAAAGTATAATTTACTTTTCATGAAAGTGAAGAAAAAATCAAGACATTGATTGCCAAAGAAAATCATGGGATTGGTTAACAAATCAAAGGATTGATTGCTAAAGAAATTATCGTTGAATAATATGTATAATTTCTATTATAAATATGAATTCCATTATAATGTATACTATCATGAAAACTGTATGAGAAACTGTAGCCATTTGAGCTCTTGTCCCATGGATGTAGGCACAAGGCCGCACCACATAAACTTTCTTCTTCTTCTTTTTTTTTTCTCTTTTCTTTTCCACCTCACATCATAGATTTCTACGGTCTATTTTTCATGGTTGAATTTTTGGGTCAAGCTGATTGACATAAACTAAAAAACATAGGAGCATGAAATCCCATGTTTGAATGCTGGGAAAACACACACACACCCCTAGAAGCAAGAAAGGTAAAAAATACAAAACCTTGAATGTTAGGTTTTGTATTGTACAGATATCATGTTTGGATCCTCTGTACCGACAGCCCTTAATACACTGTTTGCACCAGTTTTAGAAGTGTTGAATGTTTCTTTGACATCTACTGCTCACATGTCTGTGTACTTAGAATCTGTTTGAAAACAGCTTATTTAGTTGAAATTGAAAAATTGAAAACTTTTTGCTAAAAGTGTAAAAAAAAAATGTTAAAAGTTAGTTGAATAGTACAATGAGATAGTACCAAAAAGAGCAATAAGACCAATAAATATTACTAAAAAGAAGCTAAAAACTAAATAAGTTAAAGCAAATAAGTTCATCCCAAACTCATCCTTAATGAAAGAGACAGTTATGCCATCTTAGACAAGTAATATATGCATGCATGACTGGGATAGACATGAAGGGATGCCCCCCACATGTTTGTGTATGCAGCAAGGCCAACCATCAGCTTTCCCTTATCATGAGCTAGCTGTAAAACTTTTTGGCCCATATCATTAAACCAAAAATAGCAATCCCTTTTGATTTCTTCTAACTTTTAGTGAAAAAAAAGTCTAATAATTTTAAGTGTAAAATATTATTTTGATCTCTAAATTTATTAGAAGTTTTTTTTTTCATCCCTAAATTTTAAAAATTTCTATTTTCATCTTTAAACTTTATAAAAAAAAAAAAAATTAATAGTTCAGAGACAAAAATATGTATGAAAAAAAACCTTTTTTTCAATAATTTAAAGACAAAAGAGTAAAAAATAAATTAACTTTTAGTAAAGTTTAAGGATAAAAAGTAAATCATTTTCAATCATTTAGGGACAAAAAAGAAACTTTTGAATAATTTAAGGATGAAAAACAAAATTTTAAAAATTTAAGAGTGAAAATAAACTTTTGGTAAAGTTTAGGTACTAAAGTAATATTTTACTCTAAACTTAATGATTTTTTTTTTTTTTACAATTGTTAATGAATCATGTTATAATTAATATATAATAAATATAATGTTAATAGTAATTGTATGTAAAACTAATTTTATACCAATTATAACTTATAAACTTAACATTGCTGATTTGGGAATATTGCAGCTTTTGAGCTGAAACTAAAGAGCTAGACTTCAATGAGCTTATGAGTTATATTAGCTATTTAGCTCCATTCTTTAATGGGGGAGGTTCTCCAAAGATGTTGGATACAGACACGTGGCAGTCTAACGTGGTTGGTGAATTGTTGGTGACTACTGAGGGGGGCCAGAAGTAAGTGGACAGAGGTAGGTAAATATGGAGAGGGGAACAAAGAGAGAGACTTTGCCTCTGTTATTGGAGGATCTTGATGATGAGTTGTTCACCATTCTCATTTTGGAATTTAATTAGTGGCACAGATCTATATATAATATTACTTCACAAAAATAACTAGTGGGACTCTTTTTTTTTTGGAATTTTCACCAACTTTCCACTTCTTCCACAAAATGACGGCATACTCCATAATTATGCTAGAAACACAATTTTTGACACAATTTTATGCCACAACTTGCCATATGGCGAGTTGTAATTGGTAAGGATATGTCAGTGGGTCATGTGGGGACACACTCTTACTAATCACAACTCATCATGTGACGTATTGTTGTATAAAATTGTGCCAAAAGTTTTGTCCCTAGCATAATTCTATACTCCATGTTGGTGTTGGAAGCTGAAACATCAATGCCTCAAAAAAAGAACATAAATTGCTGATTCAGCCAAAAAAAGAAAACAAAAACAAAAGAAAAAAACCAACTACTGAAAGTAGAAGATTAGAACTAGGGGATGAAAGGAATGGATTGAAAGAGATTTTTAAAGAATATTCTATTCATTCCCTTGTAAAAATTCCTTTCCAAAGTAAGAGAAACACTTATCTATTGAATGACATTAACTTCAACAACCAACTCTATTCCCATTTTGAGAACAACCAAACAAAATATGAGTGGTGACTGGTGACTGGTGAGTAGTACAAGCAATAAATTCTCGTTCTCGTTTAAAAAATTTGGACTTTAAATTTTGTCTACACAAAAAATTTAATGTTTTGATCAAAAAATAAAGAATAATCATTATGAAGTAGATAGTTAAAATTCTATCATATCTAAAAAAGAGAGAGAAAAAAAAAAAGAAAAAAAGAAAAGAAAAAGAAGTGTAGTATATAATAGTATAATTGTATATTTCGTTTATTTCCATCTCTTATTTTAAAAATTCCTAAAGCCTTCTAGTTCCCTCAAAATTTTAGCTAAATATGAGACACGTGTCATTTATAATTTTGTGTAATTTATCCTTTAAGACCATTTGATTTTTTAAACATCACTTCGTGTTATGGATTAAAACTAATTGGATGAAATTTTGTGTGATGATTGTCCATTACTCATATTCAACCGTTTCAATAAATTATGACAAAAGTTATGTTCAATTGTCCACACGCACTTATATCATAATAATTTCGTAATAATTGATAAACGAACTTTGCTAACCCTTTTTCTTCTCTGAATGTAATGGAAGGACAGCAATGCATCTACAGATAAGATATCTAGGAAGAGAATTATTGTCATTCTAACCTCTCTCTTTTTCTCTATTCTAGGCAAAGAGTCTCATGTGAGATTAACACCTTTCATAGGAGACATCTCCTTATCGAAGAACCCAATACTCCCTTACCTTTTAAAAAAAGAAAACTAAAATAAGACAGTTTCCATAGAATGAGACCAGTATTTACAAGCATCGAAACTCAATAATTAGATTCTTACTATGGTATTCTTCTCCAAAAAAAAAAAAAAGATTCTTACTATGGTAGATTTCGATAGAATAACATGTGCTATTACATTCTCTATTTTTGCCTTATCTCAGCATATTTGACTCTTTTGGTAAGTAAAAATATATACTTTTGAATTCCCCACGTTTTAATGCTTTGGAAATTTGGTCATTTATTCCTTTTGCCACCATCACTACATATGCAAGCTATATTCACCAAGATTAGTATATTCAAAAATCATTGTGCTTCTAAACGTTTCACGATTTCTTTGCGTAACAATTAATTGAAAAATGCATCAAATCTTTAGAATTAATTGGAAAATGAGTGTGAGTTAAAGAGATTTCTTGTGCTGTGTATCCAAGAGTTAGATCCATTTGAATATACACCACTGTAAGTTTCTTTAAAAACCCTTTCTCCTCTTCCCGCGTGTGTGTCAAAAATATTTAGTATTCTCTAAAAAAAAAAAAGCATCAAATCTTAAAGGACACACACACATATATATATATATATATATAGATCTTAATTATTTATAAGATCAAAGGCAATCTAAATGTTCATGAGGTGTTGGAATCCACTTTGTAAACACATGCTGAAAATTGTGTCACCTAACCCCTTTAATCTACCCAATAATAATAATAAGACGAAGAAGAAGATACCATATAGTTGGTAGGTTGGTTGGTCTAATAATTCTGATTAAGAAATGAGAATGGCTTATTTTCTAGTTGAAGCAGCTTTAAGCATGATGTAATAATGATGCTATTTAGTGTGTGTAATTAATTGTATTTGATTATACAAGCATGCAGTGTCTCTATCCACTTTTACTTATTAAAACATTCTTGTTAGTCCATTTGCTTCTCTCTAAAGACCAAACTAGATAAAGCAGGGCGACATCGACTAACAAAAAATTCCAATTCATGCAAGTGTTGGATCGTGTTGCATGCCTTATAGATTGGTTTGGGTATTTTAAATACAATGTATATAAATAAATGCAGAAAGATGACACCTAGCTTTCCAATCTTCAAGTGGCTGAACTCATCATCCACATTGGTAATGTTCTTTTGCTCAACTCAATTTCAGCAGTGGAGTGCCAAAAATTTCTATTGCAATTTACTAAAGTAGTAAAAGTTATTTATTAACTATACTGTCCTACCAATCAATTTACTGTTATTTACTAAAAGGTACATGTTATCTCATTCAATTTGGCATTCATTACACTCGCGAGATCAACATATACTTACACATCAGTAGTCTTAGCTGACAGTTTTCACCTCCTTTAAGATTTTCTAGCACTATCATCAAAATCATCTCTCTTTTTGGCTGACTAGTCTCAAATTCTGTATCTGAATACGTGTATTATTTTCTTGGGGGCAGAATGAATTAAAAATGAAGATCTTCATTTGCTAAATGGTTTTCAATTCAATCACTCCATGTGATTAAAGCATGCTAATTAGTTGAAGTCAGAAAAGCCTATTACCTCTTGTTACTGATGATAAAATGATCAACACTAATAAGGTAATCATAACCATTGACTTTCTTGGCACAATGGCTACAGCAAAGTTGATTTGAGGAAAATATAGAGGTCTTTTTAGTTCCATATATTCCCAGCTTAAGAACAACCATGACATTTTCATCTATCACAAGCAGCTATACAGATACGTGCTGAAATTTAAAGGGCAAATTCTATTATGAAACAAAACCAGAAACAAAAACACAAGCCTCAAGTTCTGAGGAGATTAACCTCTAATCAACAATGTATTATGTATGCCGTAACAAAAAAGACCCAAGTCACGCTTAAGTTGGCCAACTTCTTTTAGCTTTTTAGCTTTATGTACAGATTTTATAGAATCACCTTCGCTAGGTAAAATTATACTTTCAACCAAAAAACTGCACCAGAGGGACACCCCCTTGTTCAAGGCAATTTCCCTCTTCTAATCTGGCATCACAAGTCCATTAACAAATAGAAAAATTCAGCCAGTGCTGCACAAAATATACAGACCAAGTTGGAAACACAAGGACAAATGATATTTAAAAATAAAAATAAAATGGTAGCATTCTTGTGTCTAAGGTGCCAGCTATCCTATACTTAAAAACTAGTACTTCTCCATTTGGATTAAACAGAAAATTCATCACTTTCTGGGGTCTCTCTGGGTAATTGACACAAGTCTCCGCCCTCCACCATTTTGCCAAACTCCACGAACTGGCCACCCTCCAGGCGGCTCCTTACCTCCATCTGATTTTTCTTCAGTCTGACCAGGACCAGGATCAGAATCACCAAGATCTAAAAGTTCTGTGGCATCATTACCTAGACGGTTTCTAAGGAACTTAGAAATTTTTTTCTTTGGCTTATTTCCTACTCCCCCAGTCTCCACATTTTTTGTTGATCCACCACCCGCTAAATGAGAACCATTTTCGGATTTTGGCTCCATTCTTGAGTGATGGGTAGAAATTAAGTTGGACAGTTCATCATCCACAGAAGCTTTTAATTTGCCTTTGGTAGACCGATACCCATCTTTTGATAAGACCTCCACCTCATCTTCAGAAGGCTTATAATTTGATTGGAAACTCTTCACACTGCTGATGATACTATCCTTGTGGAACCCATTTACTTCACACTTCTCCTTACCTTTTTTGGAACTTTTTTTGTTTTTGGACCGACCACCATCGCTACTTGAAATGTTTTCAGATGAACCAACAGTCATGTTAAAATTGTAAGTCTCAACAAGCTCTTTTTGCTTCCGAGGATCAGGACAGAGTCTAGCTAGCTCAAGAACAAGATGTGACAGATCAAACTGAAAAACATAGGCAAGATATTCCCCTGCATCAATTACACCCTGGCGATACTCTGTAGATATTTCTCTGAATGCAGCAAATTTGTTCTCATCAAATTCTAAAGCAGCACGAATTTTCTCCACCAGATTCTTGTTAGCATTTTGAACATCTTCTACCTTTGGCAGCGGGTGGCTACTTGAGGGCGCCTTATTAGTTTGAGAGGAAGAAACCGGAGGAAAACTAGAGAGAGAAGTATCAAAAGACCGTCTATCTACAAGGTTTGGATTCGAAACAGAGTGGCCAACCTGATTGGTGCTACCTGAAATCCTTGGCAAACCAGCAAAATTAGACGATGCAACTAGATGAGCTGTGGCTAGTCTAGACTGAGCAGGGCTTGTATAACTAGATGATGAAGACTCATTAACCTTCACAGGCTTCCTCTGGGAAGAACTAGGAAGATTAGATAATGAGCTACTGGTTGATGAGCTAGTTAAATGACTTGCTGCTGGCCAAGCTTGAGAAGAATGAAGAACAGTTACAGTTCCATTGTTCCGGCGACGAAGGCAAGCAGCCATAGTGTTCCCTTCTGAATGATTTCTAAATTTCTGTCGACTTCTCCTTGAAGCCACAGGTAGCGGAGGAAAGGATGATTCTTCCAGTGTTGCCCTCATATTTTGTGCTGAAGCACGGCTTTGTCTTGAAGGTGTCTCAGATTCTCTGGTAGCTAATGATTCAAACGCATTTGTGATTGATGCAGTATCCCTTGCTTGGTGATTGGAAACTGCTTGGGCACTTGATGAAGCATGATGATGATGTTCTGTATTGGCTGTCTCAAGACTAGCTTGAATGGCCAAAGAAAGTCGATTGTCTGACAAATCCGAATGAGAGACACATCCTCTACCTTGACGATCTTGCTCATTTCGCCGGTACTGGAAGCTTGTTTGTATCTGGACATAAATAAGAAGAAACAGTAGAGACACCCATATGCCCAAGAGAAGAAGGATTAACAACAGACAGTGGAAACATTTTTACACCAAACAGGTCTACAAATTGTCAAGATTGCAGCAGACGGTGGAAAGATAACAGACAAGACTACAAAAGGAATTTAAAAAATGCATACAAACCTGAAGAGCGGCATTCCTCTTGCAGCGAGACATGTGCCCTCCATGCTCCATGGCATTATGCCTCTATAGATATTGGATTTAAGTGAGACAATAGAATCTACAAAAAAAATAACAAGCGGAAACATACTCAAAACAAAAAGAGAATGTAGAGCATATTTAGGCCGACAAAGATGTCACCTTGAGTTCAGATTCGTTTGTGAAAACAACAAATTTTTTGGCAATGCAGGCCTCATTCTCACATAAATGATGGTCTTGACGAAAATGGATCTGCAAGATTATACTCTTGATGTCAACATAAATTTCAAATATGACTATTCACTGAAATGCATACATGTAAGAACACAAAAAAACTGGCCTCCAAGTCATCATAATCCTTGTAGTACTCATATTGTCCTGGATGGCGCCTGCAATGAACAAGGTAAATTGGATCCATGGTCTGTATGTTTGGTTAAACTTCAAGGAAGTTACAACCTTCTCATAAACAAAAGCATCATTTACCTTTGGCATATATGGCAAGTATAATGTTCAGTGGACATATGCAAGTACAGCTCATTATCTCCATAGAATGGATTTTGGCAAAATTCACAGATAGGATGTCCCATAAATCCGCCTCTTTCACTTTCAGTACCATCAACCTCCGAATCACCCGTCTTTATATGCTGATTTAATTGTGACTTTTCATATAACTTTTGCTCACTGATAAATATCTGGTACACAATTCAAAGTGAAGTCAGTAACATTGTAGTGCAAGGTCAGGTACAACGTTCATGCTTCTAAAAAAAGAGAAGAATTTCAGCAAGATAGTAACAATAATTTTCTACAGAAAATTTATAGGGTACCAAAACCCAAAAGATGGAAAGAGAAGATGGTGCTAAGGTTAGAACTCAAAAATCTGCATAAAAATTTAAGATGTGGAATTCTACAAGCAACCCCCTTGTGTCCTTTCACAAACCAGTTATATATGGTGAGTATTCAACTAAAAGAGAAAAAGATAAAACCAAATCCAGAAGCCACATTGTAAATACTTTATATGCAACTCATTATATTACCATGTCATGTTTGACAAATAATAATAAAAATTCATCAATGTTTATTTCATGCAAACATATCTCACCTTCCTACCTTCCAAACATAGACTGCACATGAACAGCCTATGTTGGTGGAACAAATGGCCTCTCAGCTGCTCAATGTTCTTGAACCCTGCTCTCCTCTTTGACCCTTCATTCCTTTGTTCATTTTTCTTATCACAAACAATGCATGATAGTCTGCACATGGCCTTTATCATCTTGTAGTGATCCATATCATCAAAATACGCTTGTGTTCCTTCATGATACCAATATTGTCCAACTTGACCCTCCGTTGGATCAGCTGGAAAAACTGAAAAGTCATTAATCATCCTTGTATAATCTCCTAAAGCCTGGAAAAAAGGGAAGTAATGAACAAACATTACAACCAATATGTATATAAAAATAAATCATGTAATAACTCATAAAAAATTGCAGCTACAACTCAGTGAAGTGTGAAAACTAGTCTTTTTCTCTTTCTTAGCAGTGTCTGCAAGCAGAAGATAGATGAACGGAATTAATTGTGGAGAAGTTACCATATAACAACAGATCTCGGTTGGATCCAACAAGGATGAAACATATAAGTCTGGAAGAAAACTTTCTAATTCATCAGAGTTGCCAATTCTCCCAAAACCAAGCACAGCAATCATGTATGTACGTTAAAGAACTTACTGAAAAATGCTAACCTTAGTAACAAAGATGATATTTGATTCGGACTTGCAAAGGCAGCAATGACGATCATCACAGATGAAACGGAGACGAATGACACAGGTGGAGCAGACCTCTCGATGGCCACATGATCCATATGCAACCCACAAAAGTGTCTCAGCACAGACAACACAGCTATCGTCCATGGTATCTCTTCCTAAATGGAAAAAAAATGATACGAGAAAAGTGATTTTATGCTCTGATCACCCATTTACATTCTGACCGTAACCAAGTAACCAAATAGATATACAATATGCTTTTTTCCCTTAATTTGCAATAGTTCCCACTAAGGACTCATTCATGTTCAGATCATGACCAAGGCTAATGCCAATAAGGTTGACAGATTAAAAGTTGTTTATGATGGGCCTTCATTTGTAGTCTGGCCACTCCATCATATACTCATGTGAATTATATTCTTATTACTGAGCACTAATAATGAACAAAAGTTTACCTATCAAAGACCAGTGAATACATGGCTCCTTGAAGATTTATTTCAATCAGTGAAATGACTAAAGAAAAAGAAGACTTACAACTTCAAAACTCATAAGCTCCCATCACCAGTGAATACAATCATCTCATAGATCTCAAACCATAAGGAATTTAATAACTAATAACAGTGAATTTTACACCACTCTGCATTTGTGATATCAATACACGTTAATTATCACAATCAACACCAAGAACCTTGATAATGCAAATTAGACCTCAAAAAACAATTACTACTTGTAGGGAGCTCTGCATCAAACACCAAAATCAGCCCAAGAACTATGTATGACCTTTCAAACCTACTATAGCAACAAAGCATATTAACCCATAAAAACAATAGACATTGAATAATGAACATCCAAAAAATGTGCTTCTTGACTGGATCTGTACATGAGCATCTGCATGCACAAGCGTAAATGTACATAGATAGGGTCAAATCACGTTACACCTAGCATAATTCTTACTTTTACACCATCTAAAAACTTTTTATTGAAGTAATATTTTGAAAATCCCATAGTTGTATTACATGTTCTCTATGTTCTAAACACATTGATGTGGACAAGAAAGAGTTCAAGGAAAAACAAGATTAAATACCAAAAGATTCAAGATTTGTGGTCTAGTTTTGATGTGGGACTTTCTTGACACTTATCATTGGTTACTTTAGTTATTATCGAGTCTTGGTATTAAGGTTTTTTTTTTAGGTTATAAAATTTTTGGTTTGGTCTTAATAGTTTTACTAGAATATGGGCAATTTCGAAATTTTCAGATTTTCTGGAATGGGCTGTTCTAGAGGAAAAAGTATTTTGTATCAAATGATACCACGTCATCCATATCAAAATCTCATAAATGAGAGACGTGTACAAAAATAACTACCCACTAACACATGTCTTTCAATTGTTAGTGGGTTAGTTATTTTTTGCTGATATGTCTCACATTTATTGCTGATATCTTTTGGGATGTGAGATTCTTTAGGGGTGTGCATGCTTGGGATCTAGAGGCTATGTCAGACTTCCTGGAAACCATATATGGTTCTCCTATAAGGGGGCTAGGTGAGGATAAAATGTGTTGGATTCCTAGCAAAGATAAGGGTTTCTTGGTCAGTGATTATTATAGAATTTTAGTTGGCTCCACTTTCTATGGTTTTCCTTGGAAGAGTATTTGGAAGCAAAAGATTCCCTCTAGAGTAGCTTTCTTTGTTTGGACTGCTGCCTTAGGAAAATGCTTGACGATTGATAATTTACGAAAAAGGAAGGTGTGAATTTTGGATTGGTGCTACATGTGTAAGAGAAATGGTGAATTGGTTGACCATCTATTCCTTCATTGTCCTTTTGCTATGGATCTATGGTCTATGGTTTTGGGTCTTTTTGGAGTTACTTGGGTTATGCCGCATACTGTTTTGGGGCTGTTACAGTGTTGGCAAGGCAGCTTTGGTCATCATCGAAATGGTTATATTTGGTCCATCATTCCTCATTGCTTATTGTGGTGTCTTTGGAGGGAGAGGAATAGTAGATGTTTTGAAGATATTAAGAGATCTATTCCGGACCTCAAGCTTCTCTTTTTTAGAACTTTAAGGGATTGGTTGTTTGCTTTGCAAAATCAATCATTCCCTTCTTTTATTGATTTCCTAGACTCTTGCAATTTTTGTATTTGATTTTTTTTCCCTTGTTCACTCCCTATGCACTAGGGTGTTCCTTTTTTATCAATATATCTTATTACTTATCAAAAAAAAATGTCTCACATTTATTGGATTTTGATATTGCTGACATGGTATCATTCATACCAAAATACCTTCTCGTTCTAGAGGCCCATGAGTCTTACTTTACGTTCTAAGTCCTTTTCCTATTTGGTTTACATGTTAATAAGTCTTTCTAGGAATAGGTTATTTAGAGTACTTGTCCTTCTAGGAAAGGATTTAACAATAGCCTATATAAAAGGCTATTGTTGTCAATAAAATGGATAGTGAGATGGATATTATTAATATTCCAGAAGCTTATTTTAAGCTTTGAGGGTGTGATTGCTTAGGAAAACCTATGTATGATTGCCTAGTGTTTTACTTTTATCTATATTATTTCCTGTTCTCTTCCCTGTTTTGACACCTAACAGCCATCAACACATTCAAGATTCAATATTTTCTTTACCTAAACCCTTAAACACCAATTCTTATTCAAGAACCCTTCAAGATCTCATCAATAAATTTAATTTAGTGCAAACCCCTTAAAGATCCTACCTCAAAATTGGTATCAAAGCCCAATCAAGCTTATGTCCTTCGTCACATGCACACCAATTTTCTTATCAATCAGATGTTGTTTACTTTTTGATCTATAGACTCACATGCTATATTTACAAGAACAACAACAAACAAATCCTTAGTTCCAAAATTTTAGGGTCAACTATGGATCCTTGATATATTAGTTAGGGTTGACCATATGTATTCTTTTCCTCCATTCTACCCAATCTAAAGTCATACACTCTATTACTCCCTTAATTGACACGTCCTATTTTAGTACTTCTACTAATGTGAAAAAATTGAATTTTAAACATTTTTCAGATGTGGTATTTATTATTCTCCGATCATCTTGATATTTTGCATTATTATAGGGTATAGGGGGATAATGTAGTTCAACATACAAGCATACAAATGAACATGCATTTAACTAAGCAAAATGCTAAACCAACCTATTTCACCATTTCAAGAAAAACCCATTAAAATTAGCGATCCAATAACTCCATTTGCACAACTAAGCATCATCGAAAACAAACACCTATTACCTTTTTTTTTTGATAAGTAACAAACACCTATTACTACTTAGCACAAATAGCCATAGATAACATAAACTTCATCAACCCACTTTTGCTAAACCTCATATAGCTCCAAAGTTCAAGTCTTTGCATCACAACTTCTCCAATTTCATACACAGCAAACTCATTGCCACTGTTTTCACTCCTAATGCAATATCACACGCACTTTCCCATGCTCTATTTGCCAAGATTTTAAATCAAATACTCACAAATGCAAATAAAGTCAAACAAAAAGCAAACTAAACCCTTCATACATTTCATGCAAAACCCACAAAAATTAACCAACCCACCACTCCTCTTACCCAACTAAATTGAATAAACAGTGCCACAACAACCATAACCCAGAAATTCTTTCATACACATATACACAAAAAACCCAAAAAGATCAAAACTTTCATTTCATTCACACACACACACACATCTATAGACAGAGATAGAATCTTAGAGAGAACCTGAGGGACTTTTGATTAGTAAGAACAGATCTGCAAGAGAGAGAAGAGGGCTTTGTTAGAAAGAAATACAATAGTGAATGAAATGCAAATCAAATCTTTTATTGAAAAAAAATGGTTTTTTGGTTCTGACTAACAAAAAAAAGGGAAGAATTTTGTCTCTGGGCAGTGTGTTTCTCGGGGCCTGTTTTTCAGTTTGCTTTGTGTTTTTCCCCTGAAACCGAAAGAAACCAATTTGATGATGGGGACTGTCACACAGTCACTGTGAACTTATCTTTGTCAAAGGGAAAGTGACAAAGTGACGTCGTTTCTTACTTTGAGAAATTGGAAAACTCTTTAGATTTTCCTATGCTTTTTTTTTTGGATCGAAGTGTTTTTAATTTTAAGAGAATCGTTTTGGATTGCAATTTTTAGTGTCAATGACTTTTTTTTAGAGAGAGTATTATGAAAAAAAAAATTTGTTGTTAAATTGAAAATTATATTATCTAACTTTGACTTGTTTTCAAAATTCTTTAATTTCCATTCTTTTTTTTTTTTTTTTTTTTTTTTGGTGATAAATAATTTCAACTCGTTTCTAATGTAATCATTTTGTTCAATCCATGTAGTTAACTTCACTAAAATGACATTATTTTGAAAACTGAAAATACTCAAACTAATGATGAGATTGAAAGGATCTAGATGGAATGATTAAATTGAGAGCATATTTAAGTTAAACAACTAAAAATAATAAATAAAATAAATGGTTGAATTTAAAATATATCAAAGTTAGATAGGGTAATTTTTTTGCTTAAACTTTGTTTTTATAATGATATAAATTAATGGACGGTTTTGTGCTTTAGAAATGCATATTGATGTGGATATGAAATGATGAAATATAAGAAAATTATTGTGCATAAGCAATAAAATATGAGAATATGTATCATAAAAAATAATTAACTTTTGTACACACAATTATTTTCACAATTTTTTCTTATGGAAAGATATGAGTGGTGCACTATTACTTTTACACAAATATACTATTGACGTCATTTTTGTTTCCATCGCTCATAGCTTGTAACTTCACTAAGTTGTAGACCAAGTTGTGTGACTAGATCCATTCAAAACTAATAAGACCTAAATTCAATATGTAATAATTTTTTTTTTTTCATAAAAATGTGTGTATAAGCAATAAAATTTGAGTTTGACCAACCCATTTGAACAATTTTGAACCCAATGCCTTCACCGTTCTTTGCTCTATATTGCTCTCTGGCATTCAAAGTTTGCCAAATTCAACAAAGATCTCAAGATCGCCACCATGATGCCACCATTGATGAGAAGACTGAAGTTTTTGACTTATCCAACCACCAAAATTCCCACGCTTTGTCAGTTAACAACCCAC
The DNA here is from genome assembly GCA_030021035.2 of Notholithocarpus densiflorus. Classification (NCBI taxonomy): domain Eukaryota; kingdom Viridiplantae; phylum Streptophyta; class Magnoliopsida; order Fagales; family Fagaceae; genus Notholithocarpus; species Notholithocarpus densiflorus. The sequence continues at coordinate 293,722 of JARYZH020000340.1, forward strand.
ATAACAATGGTCAATATCAATTGTGAATTTTTGAGATCCAACCAAGTCGAGTGATGGGTTGATGAAGAATCTAACTGAACCCAATCCGTTGACACCTCTAGTGGAGAGAAAGAGGAATCATAATATTTTTAAAAATGAGGAAACCTCGGTTGGTTCAACTAAAGTATTTTTTTTCCTAGAATTTTGTTTTAGGTCTATTATATTGATTCCATTATAGATATTTTAACTTTCCAATTTTAATTCTCATTCTTTGAAATTTTTTAGGCCATCTTAGACATATATCCTATGTATGTTAAGTAGTTACTTTGTTTCTTTATAAGTTATATATATAGGGTTGGGTTCAAGTTACACATGATGTAACTTTAATTAATGTTACATTACTCAATATATTTTAATTGGATGTTACTTTTGACAAATTCACCATCAGATTACATTATTTTTGTATATTCTTCATACTTGCAAAATTTCAAGGTGATCAAAAATTAATAGTCATGTCATCAATCAATTATTTAAATTCAAGTTTTTCTACTTAAAAATAATGCATAAAAGATAAGTTTATAAATTGAATAGTATATAACATCCAATTGGCATATGCTTAAACCTGTGTCATATGTTTGTAAAGATGACCTTAAGATTAAAGCATTTTGTGAAGACATAAAACTAGGGGTGTGCATGGGTCGAGTTGGGTCGGGTTGAGGGGATTTTTTGACCCAACCCACCATGGTGAGTCAAAAAAAATTCAACCCAACCCAACCCATCACATAAATCCAACCCAACCCACATGGGTCATGTTGGGTCAGGTTGAACCCATGAGTTTGACAATTTTTTTTTTATTATTATTAAATTGAGTAGAAAAAAATATAAATATTAATATATTAAAAAAACCCAAAGATTAGTATCAATGTAATTCCTTAAAGGCAAACAACACTAATGACTAAACAACAATAGTAATTTATTAGGGTTTATGTGAACTAATTAGCTTTTATATAGGATAGGAAGAACTGGTTATTTTAAAAAATTTATTAATTATATAATATATATTATATATATATATATGTGAGGACAAATAACCAAGAGTCATGCATCTTGGGCTGTGGGCTTAATCCGAGGAAGACTCATGGGCCGAACAGTGTGGCATTTATTAAACATTCTACTTTCAGAAGATTCGTACATAAGAAACGGATGATTCTGTCTAAGGAGGGTATAGTCCTTGGATTAGAAAAGTGCGGTTCAAGGATGAATCCCGTTGATTGAAGTAATCCTCTTGGAGTCTCCAATGACAGAAATGACCTTTGTGAACTTACTGGGAAGGAAAAGATCCCCAAAATATCTGAAGAAAGGCTGCTACCACCACATTGAATACCCTGCAACTACTTTTCTGGCCGCATTTATGTGGAGAAGACCTCTGAACAGTGCTACCAAAATTATTACAGCTCACAGGGAAGCCAAAGAAAAGATCTGATGGGACAAGTATCAGGGGACGCCTTAGATGAATGACAAGTGTAAGGTTAGGATGATGAGAAGATGATTATATAATGTAACTCCCCCTCCATTGTAGAGGGGGAGAAAAAGGAGGATTTTCTAGAAGAGGAAAAAGATTGAAAAGAAAAGAAGAAAAGAACTAGAACGTGAATTACATAACATGATGTCTCCTCGGATCGAAATAAAGACTTATTTATACCAAATTATCTCGATATGCTTTGAGCCTTTGATCAGCTTTTTAGTTTGTTTTTAAGAATAGATTGAACGTAGTCCTCGCCATTCGTACCTAATTCTTTAACCCACTCTCTACAAATTTATTGCAACGGACTTATTGGGCCCAGGTCCTGCATGCTTTGGACTTGAGTGCACAATTTGTTGCCCTACAATATATATATATATATATTAAATTAGTATTAGTAGGAGGAATCGAGGAAGTGCTGCTCTATTGCTAGTTTTTTTTAAAATTTATTAAATATATAATATATATTTAAATATATATATATAAGTGTCCTACAGCTGGTTTTAAAAAAAATTATTAAATATATAATATATTTTAAATATATATTAAATATGGGTGGGTCGGGTCGAGTTTGGCGGGTTTGTAATTTTTTGACCCAAACCCAACCTGACCCGCTATAAAAAAAAATTTTGTAACCCAACCCAACCCACCAAGCCTTAAAAACCGACCCAACTCGACGGGTCGGGTCGGGTTTGGCGGGTCGGTAGATTTTCTGCACACCCCTACATAAAACTTTGTTATGAAGGCAGATCATCCTCTGGTCACATATGGTGGGATATTTGTGATTGCACAAAATGCAAAAAAGATCAGTGGCATCAATCATCGAAAGCACAAAAGGTACATCTGAGAAGGGAGTGTCATTTGCATGAATATGTGCCTTCTAGGATTTTTTAGGAAATGACACTTTATCTCAAAATGATTAAAATAATTTACACTTCACCCCCAAAATAATTCAAAAAAAGATGGAACCAATGTCAATTGTTTTGATCATTTCAAGGGAGATATCATTTCTTGAGAATTTCGAGGGGTACAATTTCTTAAGAATTTGGTGGAGTGTGTCAGAATAATTTACCCATATTATTTTTTTTATTAAATTTAAATTCTACTCTACATTCTCCGTTAGAAATAAATAGTAAAATAATTTAACCATATTATTCTTTCTTTAAAGGGTAAAATAAGATTCTAAAAAAAAAAAAAAAAGGTAAAATAAATAATTCTATATATAAATGCAATCATAATAAATACCTATTAATAACTACCATAATAGATAGTAAAAAAAAAATCATATTCAATATATGAATTATTAATTAGTTTATATTTAAAAGGAAGGACAAAGGATTACCAAACAAATACCTTTAGTATTTTTATTTTTTATTTTTTGTGTGGAGATAATTACATTATACTGCTAACTCCGTAATTCAAATTCTTTCTTTCTTAGGGTTCTAATCACTTTGTGTTCAGGCTTATTTTAGTCTGTTAGGACTTTGTGGTTGGAGTCTTGGAGACAATTCAGTCACAAAGTCATAATTTTTTTTTTTTTTTTAATCACAAAGCTAACTTATTTGTTAACAGTAAATAATGTCTTTTTTCCTTCAACAAATAACAAAGACACGTCACCATAATGCTATGGCCTCAACACCCACCTCTCTCTTCCATTTTTCTTTTCTTTTTGAGATTTTTTGGATAATTAAAATTTTTTTTATAGGTTGGATAATTAGTTTTAACCCCTTTACCAGTCATAAACTTTTTTTTTTTTTTGGGTACCCCTCGAAATATGACTAGAAGGTTGGATAATTACGCTCTTGGCATTTCGAGGGGGGTACCCAAAAAAAAAACAGTCATAAACCTTCTTCTTTAATCTTTCCAAAATAGTCCGCTGTACTTATATATATGATTTGAACCAATCACGTAAGTTCTATAATAATTGTTGTATATTCATTAAAAAAAAAATAAATTGTTGTATAAAATATTGTGTAATTAAAATGTATAAAAAATGACAACTTAAATGTAAAATATAGTAGTTAATATGAAAGATAAAGAGTTAATCAAATATTTAATCTCACATTGAAAATGTGAGAGATTTTATTATTATTATTTAAATGTGGTGATTAATAAGTTGAAATGTATTGGAGTAGATATTGGACTAGATATGTGTGCAGAGGAAGGTGAAGAGAGGAGATGTTCACCCATTTCATGAACTAGCCGTTTGGGCTTATTTATTTTTTCAGAAACTCCTTATCATCATTTATACAATAATTAAAAGCATTCTTTATTATTAATGCCTTTTTTTTAAATGAAAATACATTTTAAAAATAGAAATATTTATGGTTCAAATATTAAAAATAAAAGATACTTATATATATATATTTTATTTTTTTGGGTAAACTACATATTTGGTTTTACACCTATATGTCAATTTGGTCCCCAACGTTTTAAATGTGTCAATTTAGTTCCTAACTTTTTAGTATTGTGTTGAAATAGTCATTGTCATTAAATGATAGATGAAAAATGCTGACATGACTAACGGTTAAAGTAAAAAAATTATTTGTATGCCACATCATATGACACGCGTATTGCCACATGGAATTATTAAAAAAAAAAAAAAACTGCAATACCAACAAAACAGCAATACCACATGGTATTGCTTAAAAAAAAAAAACAGCAATACCAGCAAATACCAAGACTTGTAGTTTCTTCTTCATCAAGATCAAAAACAAAACTAAGACTGAAATCTTTCTTTAAGCCTTACGTTTTTTTGAACACACCATATAGTGTCCCTTTAATTGCCAAGAATGAACAAAGAAAATAAAAGAAAAAAAATCTAAAACCTCAATAGCATTAAGGTCCAGTAATTCTCTCTTTGTAATTTTCTCACTTAACAAACAGTACATATGCATTCTTTTTCTAATATTTAAAAGAAAAAAAAAATAAAGGTTCTAAAATAATGATTGGGCCTGTCATTTGTGAATAGTTTGAAATATTGGTCGGTGGAGTCTTGAAATGTAAATCAGACAATTTTAAGATATGTCCTGTTTATTCAGTGAGACGCAGACGAGCAACAACGACAGACGACAGTTTTGCATATGTCCTGTTTGTTTAGTGAGAAAATTACGAATAGAACAATACTAGGCTTTAATACTGAGATTTTTAAGATTTTTTTTTTTTTTTTTGGGTTCCGTTTCTTTTGTTCATGTTCTTGGCAATTAAAGGGAAACAACGTGTTGTGTTTAAGAAAACATAGGGCTCAGAGAAATAGTCCAATTTCAATCCTAGTTGCTGTTCTTGATCTAGATGGAGAAGAAACTAATTAAAGACGAAATAATCTATCTTATGGTACTGCTGCTTTTTTTTTTTTTTAATAATAACAATTCCACGTGGTAATACACTTGTCAATTGATGTGGCATAAAAATAATTTTTTATTTTGACAGTTAATTACACCATCATTTTTTATCTATCACTTAATGGTAGGAACTATTTTGACACAATATTAAAAGATTATGGACTAAATTGACACATTTAAAGCGTGAGGAACCAAATTAACAACTACCCTAAAGGTTAGGAATCAAAGGTGTAATTTACCTTCTTTTTTTTTTTTTTTTGAGAAACCATATATATTTGTTTTAGATGGAAAGATAGAGTGCTTAGAACATGTTTACTAAGATAAGAGTCTTCTTCAATAATAACCAAGAAAAAAAATGCGTTCTTTTTTTTTTTTTTTTAAAAACATTGTGTATATAATCTCCTTATCAAACATCTTCATCATTTGTACAGCAATTACAAGCATTCTTTATTATTAATGCCTTTTTAAAAAACATTGTGTATATAACCTTCTTATCAAACATCTAGAAACAATTTGAATAATGATTATTACACACTACCGTACGCACTCGGTATAAAAGTGTGGATATCTACCCTTACAAAATGTGGACATCGAATAGTTTTCATGAAAAAAACGTACTGTATTGGAGAATGTAAACTTCTGGATCTATAATTTGAAGAGTGTTGAGTCCAAGGCTATTGGTTCAGCTTTAGAAGGACACATTATCCCAAGGCCTATCTATGTATTCTATCACTCAAAATTAAGGGTGACAAAGTAAGCCCAAACTCATTTGCCCATCTAAACCCACCCACTCTAATTGAACCCAAACACACCAAATTATTAGTTGGGTTAAATGAGCATCAACCCAATTAGACCCAATAATTATTGAGTTTTAACTAAAAACCCATTCAACCCAGCCATTTCCATAAAATAAAAAATAATAAAAAAAACCTTTTGCACTGTTTGGTCTATGAGAAAATGATCTGGTCACTGTTTAGTTGATCGATCATGCTTCAGAGCTTGGTTCCACAATCTCCAGTATCTAACATGAATCCGAAGTGCGTGGACCGCAACGATAGCTCCGGCGATGAAACCACCACAGCAATGAAGCGTAGAAATCTCTCCGACGAAGCCTCCGTTTCCAGCAAGAAAGCACTCGTCGAAGAACTACACCGTGACGAGAGCGAGTTGAGTGCGTCTCCATGGAAAATCTCGATGACGCCATCGGTCTCCTCCCCAAAATCGCCGAGCTCTCCTCTCCCTACGCTTCTTCGTCGCAGAGAGTAGGCGCGTTCTTCGCTCACGTGCTCCTCTGTTTGGTTGCCGAGAAAGTGGAGGTAATGGAAGGAAAATGATGTTTGCTTAATTTTAATGTTGGTGTTTTACTGGCATTTGAATAATGAGAGATCTGGATTTCTCATTTTTTAAATTTCACTTCCCATTTTCTCTATCATTTTATCAGCAACCAAGGTTTTGTCTTCATTTATTTCTTTTTTCTTTTTTTCTTGGCAACCAACCAGTGGATCATTTTCTTGTTGCTGAGCTGTTAATGTGTTTATGGATATTTTGGTAATTTTGATAATTGGGTGGGTTTGGGTTTACCCATTATAATTGGGTTGGATTGGGTTTGGTTTGGATTAGAAGCAATTAGTTAAATGAGTTTTAATGGATGAATGAGTTTTATATACCTAACTCAATTATGCCCACCCCAAACCTACCCATTTGACACCCCTACTCAAAATAAGAAGCTAAGTTGAGAACAATTTATCGGCCTCTCATCTTTGTATTAGAATTCAATCATTACGCAGTCACTTGGTAAAGGAGGTCAGGCCTCTTTGAGTACCTTATAAATGATACCCCGAGTACATTTTAGCCAAGATATGATAACTTTTAGCCCTCATTTTAGCCAACGCGCGATTTAATGATACATATATGCCCAAATACTAGGTTGGTCGTAATTGGTAAATGGAGGCCTAGGGCTAGGACTCAGTCTTGAGCCTACACAAGTTACAACCAGTCAACAAAGCCTTTAATGAGCCAACTACAAACTACTGACAAAACTACTTTGCATCATTAGGAACATTTATAAACCCTGGGAATGGTTGGTGACCATAATATCAAGACAAGGGCCATCTTCCCAACTGCGCTGGAATGTACGTACGTATCAAATATTGGAGAAATGATTTCATCCTAAGTAATCTTTAAGATGTTACATTGTTATGATTAGAATAACATTGCTTTCACTTGGATTCATCGTTAGTACTATTTTTATTGTTTATTAATTACAATATGTCATATTAACATTTTATATTTTAGAAAAAATTTATATAGAGTATTTCGCTTGTATCTGTATATATTAAGAAGATTCAGAAAGTTAGTTATTGCTTTTTTTCCTGTAAAAAATACTCTTAAATTAATTAACCAACAACTTAAAAATGAGGTAAAAATAGTAAATTGGCAAAAGAAAGTTAGTTATTGCTTTTTTTACTGTAAAAATTACCCCTACCTAAAACTTAAAAATTGGGTCAAAATAGTAAATTGACAAAAATAATAAATTTCTACTTCTACGTTGAAATGTCTTCTTGCTTCTAATAAACCCACGCATATGCATGAATACATTTAAAGATATACAATAAGACACATAATATAATCTGTATATATTAAGAGGATTCAGAAAATTAGTTATTACTTTTTTTCCTGTCAAAAATACCCCTAAATTAATTAACCAACAACTTAAAAATGGAGTTAAAATAGTAAATTGGCAAAAGAAAGTTAGTTATTGCTTTTTTTACTATAAAAAATACCCTTACCTAAAATTTAAAAATGGGGTTAAAATAGTAAATTGACAAAAATAATAAATTTCTACTTCTATGTTGAAATGTCTTCCTGCTTCTAATAAACTCATACTTTTACGTTGATTTAGATTCATACTTCTACTCACTAACTCCCTACAAAATAGGATCACTCTTTTGTTAGTTTTAAAACTCCTCCAATCTACAAACTCACCCCACGTATTCATTTTTTTTTTTTTTTCATCACGATGTAAAGTAATCTTTATCCAAAAAATAAAAAAGCCTCTGAGCATGCGCGTGCTCATAGGCTAGTACTTATTATTGTTTAATTTAATAGCATCTACTGGTTTTCAACATTAGTTCAAACCTTTATGAATAGGTAGTAGACCAGAAACAAATCTTTTAGAGTAATGCTAGGAACCAACTTCCACCACAACCTTTGCTACAATTTGCTCACTTGACAATAGTGAGTGGTGGAGTAAAAGTGATAGGTCCACAATTTTACTACTCACAACTTGCCACGTGAGCAAGTTGGCAAAAGTTGCTGTGAAAGTTGTGTCTTGAGCATTACTCAATCCTTCATGTACTTGAACTGAAGCAACAATCATTGAACTTAATTATTCTTAGTGATTCATTTCAGCTTAATTTTATTTTTCTGATCATAACATGTTCTGGAAATTACCACTGTTGAACCATTAACATCTAACCTATTTGTTAGTGATAATATCATAATATGTATAATAATAAAACAATAAAAAAAACGTATTGGTGTTTCCTTTATCCCTTTTTTCTAAGGATTTAGCATGGGTGGACATATGTACTATCTTTGTTGGCTAAGGGGGTGCAAAATAACTTAGGTACATTTTTTTCGATGTTGTATCTTATATTCCTCAATTGAATTCAACCATATAGTTGTATTAATCAATACAACAAAAAGGTGTTATTTTACCCTAAGACAATTTATTTAGGGTGAGTGTGCACTTCTTATTTTCTGCGTCCTATATAATGTGCTCATTTTATTAGTCTGGTTACTTTCATCTTATAAAAGTTCGCTCAGGCAATGATTAATGGCCAGGGCAAGGCTAACTATAGCTTTAGTGACATTATTTTAAAACGGTTCATATAAAAACTATAGGCAAATGAGTTGCAATTATACTTTTCTTGTCATCTGGAAAAGAAATGGTAATTGGACTAATTAGAAAAAAAAAATGGCAAATGGATTTTCAAAGGTCGTTTAAACCATAACCATGGCAGTGACACCTTTTGCCAAGTTTACAACAAATGGAAGCCTACTGATCCTTGTTGTAATGTGGCATGCTTGAAAGTTTCCTCAAAATATATTTATGTACAAACCAAGGCATGCCCCTTTTTTTTTTTGCTGAACAAACCGAGGCATGTCAAACTCAAGCACGTCGTGATACCATATTAATTTCATAGGAAACTATCAGTCAGTTTTCCTCACCGAAGGCCACGGTTTTGTACACCTAGCTTTGTGGGCTACCTCATAAATTATAAACAAAAATGGATCATGATATACGTTAATTGAAGTTCAACTTTTTTTTTATCTGTTTGAGGTTGGAGAGAGAGAGAGAGAGATGCAAAATACAATCATGTTAAACCAAGTACAAGGACAAAACTAAAAACCATATATAAGATAGATAATCATGTAGATGGACTTTGTTCACATAAAAGTAATGGAAAGCCAAGCCAAGACCTCACATTCTCAAAAAAGCAGCAAACATTCCCAAAGGTGAAAACTTACTTTTCTACCAAATATAAAGTCCTAACACTACAAGATTTGACCCTAACAACACCATCAAGACCCAAAAGACTAGAAACTCACAATAAAAAGAAAAATAAACAAAGCACAAAGCAACTAGCTAGTAGATCCCAAACTACTAATACCTAAAACAAGTCCTAACTCTGAAAGACCTCAAACAAGACCAGCAAGCCAGAGACCCTATTGTGCATCCATGTCCTTCATTCTTTCATGGTGGTGAGCCAACACCAATGGGAACACCACTACCAGGGATTGTGGGGAGGATTGGAACACAGCCACCTGGGAAGAAAGTACAAAAGCTTGATGGACCAGAGCCAGAGCCAATGCCACCAGCAAAACCTGGACTTGGAATGAACCCACCAACCCCACCAATGCCTCCAAGAAAGTTCTGAGGGTGTTCAACCTTGTCATTGCTCTTGAGTTGCCTTCCTCCTTCAACATCAGATGAAAGGACCAGTAGCAGGATGGTGAGCATCAAAAACACCTTAGTAACTCTCTCCATCTTAATACAAACAGAACTCTCTGAAGTCTGAATACCCTAGCAATGCTCTCTCTCTCTCTCTCTCACACTTTCAAACACACACTGTACAATGAAGAGAAGCTCAGTCATATACACCCATCTTATAGTACCAAGCTTTTCCATTTAAAGAAGGGTCTCAATAACTCTCAATTTGCTTAGCTTATAGTGTGGTCTGGGATGGAAAAGTAGTGAGAGTAGTCACTAAATGCAATTTAAATTATAGTCCTTTTGGAAGGGATATAACACACACCAAACAACCAACTTATTTGAAGTTACTAGCTAACCATGAGTTGGTAATTTGTTCACATAAATGAGTGGTGGATTAAAAAATTGTACATTTTCTAGCTAGGTATAAGTATAACTGCATTTTTGTAACTTATTTTTTGAACCCAATTAAGTCAATAAAAATAAATTCAAACGTAAATAGCTATTTTACAACAAATGGAAGCATTTTGGTTGCTTTTAGCACATTCCATTATTTGGTAGCAAGTGATAATTTTCATTTCCAAATCCATTCAACGTTTAACCCAAGGACACATCCTCTTATTTTTTGTCGGTCTGTTTCGTGGCAAGGATTTATGATACCTATCTGATAGGATGGGAATGTCCAGAGAAGCATCCATGTTGAACAAAAAGTGACTATCTAATATCTATGTCTTAGCCAAAAATAATAAAATAAAATTTTAAAGAAAAAACCATCCATATAGTACAAAGGATTTAACATAACTTATGGTATTGGTCTTGAATTTATGACGATCCTACCTAACAATAAATGAATAGCGTAAAGGAACTCTGAAGATTTTTCTTCTTGACATAATGGTTAATTTACTCTCCAGTAAATACTTTCCAAATTCTTGAACTGTCGTTCACTAGTTCATGTATCTACCCCACTGATACATTTCTATTATAGCGGGGTAATATTTAACTGTGGGTGCGGCTTGTGTTCAGTAAAAGATATCACTGGACACGTTGGATTGCAGACACGTGTCCAAATCCTGACGTATCTAGTGATAACTTCCACTGGACACAAGAATTTGCCATCATTACTATATTGAAAGCGAAACTCTATAGAAAGGGATTAGTTTAATGTGAATTCAGTAGTTTATATAATTCATTTTTCAGTGTTTGGTCGGAAACTTGGAATCAATAAAATAGGAAGTATGGACGATTAATTTGTGCCTCTTTTGGTCTTTTGGTGAATGAAATGATATGCTCCACATATGTGCCGAAGAGGGCTAGTTTTCAAAAAATTTGTAACTCATTGTCATTATTTTCTCCCAATAGTAAGAATTAAGGTTCAAATATCTTCACTTGTTGTAAAACACACACACAGATATATATATATATATATATATAGAGAGAGAGAGAGAGAGAGAGAGAGAGAGAGAGAGAGAGAGAGAGGATCAACTGCAATTTTTATTGAATTTGATTGAATGAAAACTAGAATAATCAAGTTAGGGTCAGCTAATTAGTAAATGGCTTTTTCAAATCATTTTGTTTGTTTGTGTTATATTCACTTTACACATTTTTTGTATCAATTAAAAAAAATTAAGATAGAGTTATGCACGTTTTTGTAACATCACAAATACAAATTTATCCCATTATTTTCTCAACAGAATTTATTTAAAGGCTTACAGCCTTACAGAAGAACTTATTTATACTTGAATCATCCTTGAAGAATGAAACCGTGTAAGTAATAATACAGAATAATTTCAATTGTCACACAACCTATAATTTAGTTCACAAACTTACAGTCTTTCCTAATTTCACCCTGGCTCCCTGTAATCACATCAATGTAACCCATTTTCACCATAGCTGTTGCAAACTTATAAGCCCATATTTCAGCTTGCTTTGCATTATTCCTGACAATTTCAACCGTTGAAGAGCTGCTCAAAAGAGATTGATCAGAGGTTAATAATCCATTGTGATTCTTCAAATCTGTATAGTACTTATTATCAAGCCTATGTGGTGTAAGTACATCAAGGGGCACAGTTATTGGATAGTCATTGCCAGCATTTTTTGGACACTTGGTCTTTAAGGCTCTAGCAAATTTGGGATCCATTGAAGGGTCTTGTGTTTTTGTTTCACTGAAATTATATAATCGTTGTGTGAAAGAAGAACAATGTGACCTTCCTATGGAATGTGCCCCAGAAAGTGTCACCATTTCATCAAGACTAAGGCCTTTTTTAGCAAAGCTTTTTTTGAGTTCCTTTGCATTGAAGTTAGGTGCTGGAAGGTTATCGTTAGGCTCATCTTTGTGGGAAACCCTGCCATCACGGCGTCCTGATGGTACTATGTAACTTATGCCTCCAACTTTGTAAGCACTGTCACGAGCAGCAAATGCAATAATATCTGCACAAGAAACTGTTTGTGGGCATTGAGCTTCAAGTTCAGTCTTTGCCTCATATATCACTTCAAAGCCTCGCAAGCTTGGTTGGTTCGCTATATTTTCCTTCTCTGCTTGGTTTCCAGGTGTTGACTCCAATAGGATGGAGGCATCACAACCCTAGCATAGATAAAATGGGAAAATATGATTTAACTCGATGTAGCATTCAAAGTATTCTTTTAACCCCACCCCCCCCACCAAAAAAAACTTAAAATATTGGAATATGACGCAATAATTATCTTACATATCGGATATAATCTATCATGTTTTTTAAAGTATGCAGATTCCGCGACTATGTTGTCAAAGTATTCTTCTCACCAAAATAATAATAATAATAATAATAAACTTTCAAATTTTGGCACATAACTACATCTATATATGACAATTATATATGCAGTGGACAAATGTAGTGTGCCTTTGATTATAGATGGTAATTCATGTTTACGTGTTATATCGACTTATGAGTATTTGGTTGTATAGGCGTTTATTAATTGTGTTAGGATTTCTCGACAATAACACGATCTGTTTATTAAATACGTTAACATGATACAACCTAACATGACCCGTCTGACAAATAAATCATGCAATCAAAGTTAACTCATTTACTTTACATGAATAACCTATTTGCAATTCTCACATATTATAAAATGAAAAAGTACACAATTAGATTGCAAACAAAGTTCTTCTAAATGATTAAAGATTTGAAACAAAGTCACAAACAATTAAAATATAATTATAACTATAAATTTTGAAGAGTAAATTTATCAAATTAACCTTAAATTAAATGAATCAAATGAGTTCAAATAGGTTTCACATGTTAAACTTGAATTAAATAGGTCAATTCATGTTAACCCGAATTTGACATGAACTTGTCATAATTAAATTGTAAATTGCTAAATATTGACATCCTTACTCTGATAGCAAAGAGATATTTGTTTCATCTATATTATGAGGATCTGCTCTTAAAGCAAGTTCAACAAAAGTCGTGGGTTAGACACCTGTTGCTATATCCTGTCCGTTAAGATGAACCTTTCTTCGGTGAGATGAACGAAAAAAGCCATATCTTAGAAGCTTGTTCCCGTAAAGGTCCCGTAGCTCAGTTGGTTAGAGCGTTGGTCTTATGAGCCGAAGGTCGCGGGTTCGAGCCCCGCCGGGACCATTTCTCCCTCCGAATTTTTATTCTAGCATTTTTTTAGGTAGCCTATATATAGCATAATAGCAATGCTCAATTATGTTTAAATATGACAAATATGACTTCGAAATTAACATGTACAAGAAGCTTAACAAAACAAAACAAAAAAGCAGATTTTATTGAACATAAGATGTTGATGGATCTTGAAAATGACTTTGAAACATGCATAAGAGGCTTAACAAATAACAAAAACAGATTATATTGAACAATTGAACATATTAATAGGTCTTAAAAGTGTCTTTGAAACATGGTTGAGAAGCTTAACAGATAACAAAAGCAGAAGCTATTGAACACAACATGTTAATGGGTCTTGAAAATGACTTTGAGTAATGCATAAGAATCTCAACAAATAACCAAAAAAAAAAAAAAAAAAAAAACTATATGTCGAGCATAATATGCTCATGAGTCTTAAAAAGTGACTTTAAGAAATAGCAAATTAACAGATTCTATATATTGAACATAAAAATTAAGCTAATTGGTGTATTGCAAAATTGAGCTAGCATACCCTGACAAAACAGTCATGATAATGCATTCTGATGAGGCCAGCAGCTAGGCCAGGGTTCCTTGACACAGCTTTGTTCACAGTGTTTCTCACAATGGTCTCTGCAGAAGGACAAGTTGATTGATAGTAACCCACTTTGAGTGATGATGGCATGGCCAGTGACACTGACACCATCATAGACATAGTAACAAAGAGAACCAAGCAAATTTTGATGGCTGTTGCCATAGTTACTCTACAACTGATCAAATACTGTAAAGAGTGAATGATGAATAGGCGAAAAGAGCAAAGAAAGAACAATATATATTATAAGCAAGTTGGAGATGAAGGGAAAGGTTGATGTTAACCAAGTATATATAGGCAAGAAAATAGTGAAGATAGGATTGGCATGCAGTTTTAGTTTTACACAAAAACGCGTATAGCTACATGGAAGAAAAACTTGAAGCTGTATAAGTTTGAGGATTTCCGTGGTACGTAATTAATTAAGAGGAAACAGTCTTCAATGGCTCATTAATTCCAAGTAGCTTATTTTGTACAAGATCTTTTAGCCTATTAGATTTTTAGTGGTTGGTGATGTATCTATCTTCTTTGACTTTCAGGGAACTCAACTTGACAATGGAGAGAATAAGAAGGCAAAGTAATCTTCATACCCCTTCATGCGTTCATAATATGCAGACTGGGTCATGAGTCATTCATATTTGAGCTTAATTTTCACTATCATTAGGGTTATAGTTTTTCTTCACGTGTTAACAACTTGATTAGGACAAGAAAATGGATGGAAAAGAACCGAAAGGAATATTAGTGCATCCCACTAATACTATTCTACTGTTTGAGAACTCTTCAAAAGAGAAGAATGGAACAAGTCTAATAGCGAAAATGCTGATCATTTTCCTAAATACTGAAGAGGAAATGAATTTTATGTACCTATTTAAATGGAAAGAAATAAAATATAAGAGACTTAATAGTAAATATATGTATATTTATTTACTTTTCATGCTTGAAAAAAAAAATTCAAATAGACTGGAGAAAAATAAGAATAAAATTAAAAATAATTGTTTTTTCTATTCGATTCCATTTTCATTAGAATTTACTTATTTCATTTCATTTCATATATATAATGTTTATAAACACCGATAATAGAGTATAACTTATTAGACAAATTAATTTATGAAGAAACAAGTATTTATTGCAATTGGGAAAATGGGTTACTAAACAAGTAATTATTCAATATTCTCAAAGTTTTACAACGTTATACTTCCTCTCTTACATTAATTTGATTTATATGATAATATTCACCATTCATATAAGATAAATGAGTACTATGTTCCTCTACTTTGAGAGTATCTAGTAATTTTACATGATTAACAGGGGTTGTGTTAGCTGACTTACAAAAAAAAAAAATATATATATATATATATTATATAATATTTTTATTTTTATTTTGTTTTGACTCTCCTAAAATAAAATTTTCAACACTCTGACTTTATTTTTTTTTTTTTCTAAGTATAGCTGAAATAACCTTGAATATGATCATCTTACCAATATCTTAGCATTTTTTAACAAAGAAAAAAGCCCAACAACAAACCAATTTGATCTAAAACCTTGAAAATAAAAAAATTGTTCTTAAATCTAAATGTGTTTTTAATTTGTTATTTGTTGAGTGGGGATTGGGGGCATGGGATAGGCTGAGAGTGACTGGATGAAGACAAAAGCAAATGTTAACACAACAAAAATTTTCTTAGTCCATTTGGGAACAACTTATCTTACTTTTTGCTGAAAGTAGTATAAATAAAAGGTAAAAGCTAAATAAAACAAGTAGGGACTCACATGAGACCCGCATATAGCAGGGAAAAAAAAAGAGAGCAATAAGCTCGCTTATAATCAAGACTCAAATACACAATAAAATTACAAATTAAGAACTATAGTTGTCAAACTTGAATTGAATTGTTAAATAAAATAATTGTACAGAGTAAAGACTGATAATAGCTTAATTTTACATATTTATATCATTATTAGAAACCATTATCATACTTATTTTGAATATATTCATGCATTTTATATTTGGTTTTGGAATAAAGCTGAATAATAAATTTTGTACTTAATTGAATTTTAACGCATAAATTTGTCTTTTGTAGGAGAATGAAATTAAATAAGCGGATTTGTACAAAGAAGAAGGCTAATGAATTTTACTTTTACAAGGGCTATATTGAAGTTAAATAAGGACAACCCAATTAAATTTGAGTCCAATTGGAGCAAGGAATCAAATGAATTTTTGCATCAAATCCAAGTCCAATTCAGACTAGGATTCTAGCTTGCGCATTAGTTATTATTTTGTGCATAACTTTCAGCTCAGATGTCCAATCCAAGTCCAATTCGGCTCAAATGATTCAAGTTGGCCTGGAAAGTTAACTAAAAGGGCTACAGCTTTGTAGTTTACCAAAAGTCTGAATTCTGAAGTTAAATGGGCCAAAAACGTCGGTTAAGTGAAGCCTAAAAACTTGGGATTTTCTCCAAATAGAAATTCAAATTGTAATAGGATTCCTTAACCTATATTTAAAGGCTTTTTAGAGCAAAATTCAAGGAGGAGCTACCGTAGAACGTAATTTAAGTAATTTTAAAGTTTTTTTTTTACAGCTTTTAGAGTTTTATTTGTGTTATGGCTTGCTAGAAGCCTTGCTAAGGTAAGGGGTGAAATCCAACCGTTTATAATTGGTATGTTCTTAACAGTTATTTTATGGTTGTAATGCTCATGTTAATATATTTTTGATTAATTTACTCATCTAGAAAAGTGTTTAGTTCTATATGATTATTTGATTTATCATAGACTCCGAACATGTTAAATGCTTAGTATTCCTTGCAAACTAATTCACTAGTTTTGTTTTGCCTAATATCAATCAATTTCATGAAACTACCTTAGACAATTAATTCTTGAGTTCTTATAGTTAAATCATCCGATTAAGATCATTCTTCGTATGAATTTTAGTTGAGTTATAAAATAAATATTGTTAAGACTACCAATAGATGTGTTATATGTGAATCCCTAAACCTTAGTACCTTGATATATTGTTATTTTTATCTCAATTTAAATTTCCTTTACTAAACCATCAAAATCTATTCAATTAAACATTATTGTTTTAGTTTTATTCTCTTGTGGTTTGCTAATTAATTTCCTTTTTCCTGTGGATTTGACCTTAGACTTACCGAGTTATTACTTCACTACAATCTTACACTTGGGAGCATTATTTAAGTTGCAGCAAAGACAAACTAATAGATAAAAGAATTCTGATAGTAATTAAAGTTCACTATCAATAATAATTAATTTGTTTATTGTATTTATAAACAATAGATGATTTTTAAGATTTCATCTTTGTAACAATAATTAGTATATTCATTGTATTATGAAACAACATGCCAAATGAAGTAATAGTTTATCTTTTATTCTCTTGCATGCTAGTACTATGGTCAAATTTGAAATAAGAAAATCTCGTAGATTACAAGATTAATTTCCTATCCAAAATTCATCTTTTTATTGACACTCCTAAAAATAATTCTAGAGCCACCATTGGTGATTAACCATGACAAATTAGCTAAATATATCCCATTAATCAAGTGGCTACATTTCAAAATTAATTGGAACCCACTTAAGATGATCATTTAAGTGTCATCTTAATTAGCCTAATGAAATACCTTTCTCGGCTTACAAATCCCAGCTTTAATTTCATGGATTAATACATATGGCTAACTATGAAAAAACAAGTTTCTTAATTAGTTCAACCATTCAGTGTTTATTGCACCTTCGTAATTATTTCAGTTCTGTTAGAAGAGCTATTAATTAATAGATAAAAGCATACTCCAACTAATTTACAAAAAGTACTTTATTTTATTTCAATTGAGTGTTGTGACAAGAGATTTGTTATCCCTAAATTTTAAATATTAACTTTACCCTTTAACATAGAATGTTTCTTACTACTTTCAAAGATATTTGTATGGTCTACCTAATAGATATGGGGATCCCCTATTCTTTTTCTTTTAATTATTACTTATTGAAAAAAATAACAACCCAAAGCCTCTATTCTATCAATCTTTACCTCATGGAAAACATGAAAAAAAGTAAATTGAAAAAAAAAAAAAAAACAATTGCTAAAAGATGTGATATTGGGAGTTTTGCCCTATATGTGCAAATAAAAATCGAGTCTACCTTTATTCAGAGTAGAGCATAAACCTTAAAATATTAACACTGAAAAATTCACATAAAGTTTCACTTATTACTCCATCACATTGAATAAAAACTCACCTAATTTGGCCCCTCCGCAACATAGAAATAAGCTTGGGGTACAAAAATTACAAAAGGTTTTCAGTAGTGTTATAAAGATCTCTCATTTCTTTCTTTCTTTCTTAGGGAAGGGGACATAATGACTTACCAAAAAAAAAAAAACCGGTATTCATGCATTTTAATTTTAGCAGCATATTATAACTATCTAATTAACAAAACAACCTTTTTGTTTAAATTTTAGCTTTTATTTAAATCTTTTCCAGATTTCACTTTTTTCAAAATACAAATATAATTTAGCACAATTTGAGGAAAAGAAAATCAGTGAAAAGATAAATAATTTGATACCAAATGCA